>JAUMHG010000064.1:16535895-16575498 GCA_032359395.1 Enteromius anoplus | reverse complement strand
AATAAACGCGACACTCGCGTCCCCCGGAAATCCGCTCAAATTCAACCAATTAGATGATGACTTCGACACTGCTGAAGTGTCTCCAGAAAAGTGTACCGTATGCATCAGACGTTCAGCCAATGCTCCGTGGGCGTGACGTCTGAGGCTGAGACTAAGTCTTCCATGGCTGCAAACTCTTAAGGGTCTCTGATTCTCTTACACACAGTACATGTAGACACCTGGAGGTGAGCTGTTTTCTTTTATCACCACACAATAGATGCCTGGGGGAACCGAAGAACACAAGACCAGCTTATGGAAAGACACACTTGTCATTCAATTAGCTTCACTCACACACACGAACACACTCCTGAAGGACATGCTGAGGCTTACGTTTTTCTAATTAAGAGACACTGATGCATGACAACGGTGTATTTCAGTTGGTTGATTTTTACATAGAAAGCAGAGACCTATAAAACATTTTACTAAATGTACTACTTACACGCGTCTATACCTTTCTGCTTTCATCACTAAACAAACTTTGTTAGCAGCATCTGCTCAGACAACCATCACTCTTACTATAGCCGGTACTGATGGACAGGTATGGAAGCCTGTATACCGCACTGAATAAAAAAATTAAAAAGGCAACTGTGACTTTTTTGCTGATTTAAGCTCAGAACTGTGAGATATAAGCATGCAATTACAAGTTATACAGTCAGAATTGGAGATATAAACTCCAAGTTTACATAGATTTTCAACTCTCTCAGAATATTGAGATTTAAACTCACTATTGCAAGTTATAAAATCCAGCTCGGAGGAAAAAAAGGTTGACTATTTTCGTACAATTCAAAGTTTAAATCCCATGAATTTGCAGTTTCATATTATGAATTAAAAATGATGAGAATTGTGAACTCAGAATTGGGATGTTTATCAGTCACATTTCTGATTTTATTTTTAATTCTAAATCTACTTATAATACAACTCTGAGAAAAAAAAACGTCGAATGGCAAAAAGGAAAACAGGCTTTCATAGATTTGAACAAACTTTTAAATCTTAAATATTAAACTTTAGCATGTAATCAGTCCTATACTCTGAACTGCAGACACAAATGACACCTTAAATCCTAAAACATCCTAGCAACCAACTCAAAACACCCTAGCAACCATCTAAAACACTGTCCAATAGTAAGTGCTTCTCATAGTTTGTACAAAAAAATATAATAAATAGGCTGTTTGCTTTTTTCTCTTTATAACACATAAATCAATATAAATTTTACAACAATCAAAATGCATATCCAAAATGAGAAACTCTGGTTATTTGCACACTGTGATGAAGTAATACATGTTACACTGCATTACATATGCATGAAGCGCAAATGCCATCATCAACTACTGGAAAATTGATGCAAGCCGTTAAATATTTGTCACTTCCCAAAATAGCGATGAAAAATCACATTCATCTTTGGAAATGTATGAATCTTGGTTCACCGTATGAAAGCATTTTAAATGTGATGAAAAATAATTGTTTTAGTAGAAATAAAGCTTTACTTACACTTTAAATTTCATTGAACACACCTTTTTGTCAAAAGCTCATAATGGCGGAAGCGTAGAGCTTCTATGAAATGACATTTATGGTGACTATAAGTGTCAAAAAGCTCATGGGTGTTGACATATGCCCCTCAATATGTGCGCTTGAGAGATTGGTAAAGCCTGGCAGGACGGCGCGGTGACAGGGCTCAGCTGGGCATGTGAGGATGACCAACACACAGGGAAAAGATTTGATTTCTGCGTCTGTCTTTCAACTCCGCTGTGCTTCCACAGGCCATTTGGGAACAAAAAGCAAATAAACAAGAGGGAAAAGTCGATTGAGACAGGGAGCGTGACAGACGGGAACAGACGGAGGGATGAAGGGAAAGAAAAAAATGTGAGTAATATGGAAAGCTTTTTTTTGTGAGTGCCAGTGTTCTGCTTGTGTGCTTTATAGCCTGAGCAAAAAGACTATATTTTCAAACCTGTCAGACTGAGAAATGGGCAAACCCTCAGATGCAAGTGTATTTTATGGCAGTTCACACAAAAAAATGAAAATTATATCATTTATTCACTTTTATGTCATTCCAAACCTGTATGGCTTTCACAAAAGAAGGTATTTTGAAGAATGGACACTGGACACGCATTTCTATGCAATTACAATAAACAGAAATTGGAAAAGCTTCAAATAAAATTGAGTTGCTGAAAGACCCATGAACCGCACTCCATGCTTTCTGATATCACAAAACGGACTGAATCGTTTTCCCCCTCCAATGAGCTTTTACTGCCGGAACTTAAAAAAAAAAAAAAAGGTTACACTTTATTTACTTCGATAGTCCATTTAGACATACTACTAACTATAAGTAACTTTGTAACTACATGTCAACTAATTCTCATTAATTCTTAACTACACTAACTCTCAGAGTATACTGTTAGAGTGGGTTTAGGGTTATTAGAATACATTTCTCATAGTCAGTATGCTGTGGATCCATCAAAATAAAGTGTTAGAAGCAGACAGTCTACTAATAGTCTAATGACTGCTAGTTAACATATATTTCCAAAGTTACAGTACTTACTGTTAGTAGAATACAGTGGACCATCAAAATAAAGTGTTATTATAAATACATAAATATTTACAATGCAATATTAATAACATACATTAAAATCAGTTTTAATACACACAAAAATGTAAAAACTATATATATATATATACACACACACACATATACCTGTGTATATATATTTATTTATTTTTCAAAGATTAGATGTCCCATTTTGGTGTCCACATCAAATTAAATGTGCAAAACTGATTTTATATATGCAGATTAAACGCAAAAGTTTCTACTTATCTCAGATTGTCATGATCTTGTCTGTGAGCTCTCACCCCATCACCTGTTATCTGGACTACATCACCCATCAGCCACCGCACATTCACACCACCTCACATTCTCACGGACTCAAATCCCCAACATGCACCACACACTTACACCTGTTTCAGATTTGCACTTACACACCTGCTCACAATCAATACCAACCTCGGATTGTTACCTCGACTTGTGATTGTTCTCTGCCTACCCTGACCTTTGCCTTGTTTATCGACCCTTTCTTGCCTAGCCCTGATTGTACCTGTTTGCTCATCCTGAGCCCTCTTGTACGACCTTGCTCTAATAAAAAGACATTAGGAAATAAAGCTGGATCTCATGCATGTATGATACCACAAGCAGAGACTGTATTCTGGCCAAGCTGTTTCTCTATCCTCAGAAGAAACTGTGCGTGTTTGTCTTCAGGGAATGCTGAATAGAAGTGTGTGGATACATGTTAAAGTGAGTGTGCAAGAGCGGAAAAAAATGTATGACAGCCCTCAAGGCGTGCGTGAAAGTGTGTGTGCATGTGCATGGATCACCTAACTAGTCTCAAATCAATGTCATTATATCTGCAGTCCGTAACTTTGTTTTTGGTTAAAAATGATCCAAAATCAATATTTCAGCAAGTACATAACCAGCCAGTGTTCAAAACTATCGTTTTACTTTAGCCAGATTCACAAGGGTTAGTTTATAATAGCCTAATGTTTTCTAAATTTGAGCATGGCACTGCGTCATTATGACACATCTGTAATCATAAGGAAGTTTTCCCGCTTAGTAGACTTTCACATGTGATTGTTTATAGCCTTTTCCTCACAGCAGCTGAACTAATTAAATGTCAAAAAATCATTAGGATGGAGGACTGTAATCCAGAAAGGATTAAATGAAACACATGTGAATTCAATTAAATTATATTCCAGTTTTAAATGTGCTTCTAATAACAGATAGCCTGGGATAACACAAGACTTGTATTTTAAAAACAACCAGTTCAAAAAGGAGCATTGAAGAACTTCTTAATATGAAAATCAATTCTTGCGACAATTAAAATAGATCGTACATAAACCGAAATCTACACACTCATACACACTATACTCATAGTCATGAGTTAACATTAAACATTTGAGAATAAAGTATAACAATAATATCAATTTGCAGGGTTTGATGTGATATGATCAGATTTAATCACCATTGGAAGCGTGATTTATTTTTCAGTTGGTCAGAACAAACATGGCAGATTGTTACCTATTCAGATCACAATATACGGCGAAAATTCTTATTTGGGTCATATATTCCAAGACGTAGTTTAGAATCTGTGATTACTAAGGACAGGATCGGCCAAAGACCTCAAACGTTTGGCGAAAATGTTACAGCCCTTATAACATGATGCCGTGTCCCGACGCTATGACACAAAAACAATAAAAACCATTACAAATGAGGCATTTGTTGCATCCAGCGGAGACATAATTACTGATTATCATGACTTAATTCTGTCTTTCTACGCATCACTTTGCATCACGACAAACAACAAGCACTACCCTTCACTGCTCAAAACACATGATTTAATAGTAAGTAGCAGCTTCTTTTAATAAGAAAACGTAACTTGCAGACTTCAAGTCGGAAGCACCAGCATAGATTGCTATGTCAGGTTCAGGAATCGCTCCTCCATGAATGTGCTGAACGCACTCCAATATTTGTGTTAACACTGAAACAAAGTAGTTTGACTTTCCCAACGACACACAGCGTCTCCAGAACATGGCGCCCGCAGCAACACTACAGCCAGAATAATAGCTCCGCCTTCTTTGCACAAACATTTGGGCGGTGTTTGAGAACAAACCCACTCTGTGACACAAGTCATAACTTTCATAAAGGATATCTCTGTGGTTTTGAGACTTTAGTCTTTGCAACTTCAGGGATCTTACAGTATCTCTGCACTAACAGCTTGTAACACTCCAAAGAGAAAGAAAGGCCAACACAAGAGACTGAGAATATTCATGACCAGTGTATCTGAGTGGATCGTATGTGTTTTTGTGTGTCGGTGGCATACAGTATTTATCAAAGTGCTATCGGTCACTGACCCACAGTCTGTACTCAATCCCCCACACTTCACCTGCTCTTGACCTGCTTACAGAAATCCCACCATCAAACACAAGCATCACAGCGCTATAGAACTGAAGGACGGAGTTACTGGTCAGCATTTTAGTCAAAATATCACTCCAAATATTACCATAAAAAGTTGTTTTCAGCGATACATTTATTTGATCACAAATACATTCAAACAGCAATTAAACCCCGGTTTCACAGACAAACCTTAAGCCTAGTCCTAGACTAAAATGTAAATCTGACCTCTTTCTACTGTGATAAACTTGCACTGACTGATCTTAAAACATGTAAGTGTCTTTGTTTTGTTAGGGTTAGTAATGCTATCTTCAAAGACGTTTCTAAAAATGACTTAAATGTCCTAATTGAACAATGGCCTTATCTTGGTTTAGGCCAAGTCCTGTCAGTGAAACCGGGCCTAAAAAAGTATTTTTCAGAGAAAAGAATGAAATGCACAAAACCTGATGGTCATGTTCTCAAGAACATCTCGATCCAATTGAAGCAATAACAAACGAGAAGCCCAGTGTCACAAACTCAGTTTTATAGTTAATGACAAAGATATTTAAATAGTTGGTATGGTTTATTTTTTAAATCGAATACATTGGGATATATACTGTATATATAAAACATATCTGGTGCATAAACTATAGTTCTGGAGCAAACACTAGTGAGCTGCTTCACTAACAACAGTTTATACTGGCAGAACTGAAATGAAGCCTCGTGGTTTAAGTCAATGATTTAAAATGGTCCTCATGAGTGACAACTACATTAACGCTCACTCATGCATGCCACACAGAGAGAGCTCCACCAACAACACGAGTTGACTCCAATAGCAAGGTCCTTGTCTAATGGCTTGATTATCTTATGCACAAAAAAGATGAGCATAAAAATACAGGAAAAAAATATACATAAAAAAATATTTAAGGCTATAATATAAACATTTCATTGTGAATAATATTGGGATAAAGCAATTTTCCACAATAATTAATTCATCCATAATGCAGAATCAAATATATATTTTAATCCAGTCTTGGATTTAGCCATGTCTAGTACCAGAAGATGTATTCCTAAAGAAAAAAGAGGAGGCGGGTAAAGGGGCTGGGGAAGAGAAGTGGAAAGGAAAGGTGATGGACACATGAAGAAAGAGCAGTCTCCAATTCAGACGCAATTAAAGTCTCTCCACTCTTTACGGACAAGCTTACGAGCATCCATCAGCTAACTTCAACACTAACGTCAATCAAGATCTTCTCTCTGACACATTGTGTAAACTACTGTGCTAACGTCTTAAATGAAGGCTGTAATCTTTAACTCAAAAGCCAACGCGGAACAAGACTTAAGCTGACTCAAGGTAGAAGAACCTGAACACAAACTGAGGTTTTCATGTCAACATCAAGGTAAAGAAGAACTGAACTAACCCTAAAAGCAGCTACAAATTTTTTGGACATGCATCATGGTGATGCATGCATTTTGGACACAAAACTGTGATCAGAATGTACTCACCCTCAGGCCATCCATCCATAACAACAGATCCTCCAGTAAAAATAAATCCCTCGCCTGTTGTCCTCTCACATCAAAACCCACCAACGTATTTGTTTAGAATTATTTTGGGTTGTTTTGGTTAGTCAATGACAGTTGATCCATGCATATTTATCTCCTGATTCAGGTAAGAAGAGCTTTTCACTGGAGAATAGCAATATTATAGATAAAGGACTAGTTAAATAATTATTGAAATAGTTAAATAATCTCTTGTTGATGGATTTATTGCAAACACACAGCTTATAGTTGACTTGCTTGTGGGTTAATTGTGATGTTGTTCGGACTCATTCACAGCCGAGGATGCAAGTCATGTAATGCAAAATTTCTCCAAATCTGTTCAGAAATTTAAAAGTTTGCAGCTAGTTGTACAGTTGTCTTAAAAAAAGACCACAACAGACAACATGCACGATATATTCTATGCACAAACATACATTCGTGTCAAGTTTTCTCCCTTCACAGGCACTCTATAGAGAGCAGGAAATCACAGCTCTATCTGCTGTACAGATGAGAGGACTGCTGCACTTCTCCTTTCATCTGCTGGATGACTGTAGTTATAGACTCACAACATGACATCAACATATACACACATATAAACATCCACATATGCTGCTCTCACTGCATCTCGAAGAACCCAAACTACCCCAAATACCCAAAAGTGGCCATCTAGCATCAACTTTCAAGCAGTTCTGTTTTCAACACTGATATCAAATCAATGATTTCTGAAGAATCGTGTGAGTAAAGATGCTGAATATTCTGCTTTGCATCACAGGAATAAATTCTATTATGAAGTAAAAATGTGTTATTTTAAATTATAATAATATTTTACAATATTCCTATTTTATTATATTTTTATCAAATAAAAGCAGCTTTGGTGAGGACGAGAGAAGAGAATTCTTTTACAACCCTTAAATAAATCGTTCTACTGTATTGCGAGACTTTGCAGCAGTAGTGTAGGCCGAAATGTAAAGAATAAAGCATTTCAGAGAATTACCACAGAACTTTTTTCATTAGTGACATAAAAACAAACACATTAGACAAGAAATGAATACATACAGCGCTCTGGCTGTGTTACAAACAAACTCTAACCGTTTTAGATGGACAAAAGCCGGACTAACACATTCCCTCAGGATCTTTCTCATACTGCAGAGATGTGAGAGAACAATCACTTGTTGGGATGTAAATTGCCCAGGGCACTGAAGCTCCCTTTGGCACTTAAACACTGAGAACACCCAGAATCCACAAACACAGCCGTTCTAATAAAGAAACCAGAGATATGGCCAGAAAAAAAGAGCAGAATACTGCAGAGAGAAACAGACAACCATAAAAAAACAAATAAAAACAGAAACCGTGTTTAAACAAGAAGCTCTGTGTATAATAACCATAAATGAGGTGCATTTCTAAAGCAGCGCTGAAATTTAGATTCAACATTATAAGTGTAATATTCAAATGTTCTTAGAACAAACTAATTGCCAGCTGTAGTTCTATTGTATTATCAAAAAATAACAATTTCTGCTTGATCCTTCCAACTGAAGGATAAAAAAGAATAGCTTTAATGGTTTTAATGGGAATTGTATTGAACTAATGGTGATAAATTGTTGCCTTCTATGGTGGCATGTTAAACCCACTAAATTCTAAAGGAACACACTATGGGTCTTTCCATCAAACCCTGCCCAATGAAAAATAACCCAAACAAGACCATATCTAAATATCAAAACTCAACGTACTGTATGCCACTCACTTCTTTCAGATTCTGGAAAAACATTGCAAACTTGGCAACCCTGCTAACAATTACCATTCATGATTTCCAGTAGAAGGGTTGCCAAGTTTTTCCTAGCAGGTTCATGATCTAACATCAGTTATCAGGAGTCTCTGGCACTTGTCATCTTAAACACACACTCATTTCTCATGTGTTGACCTCATCGCATCCAATCATTAGCTCTCTGCACTGGTTACTACAGGTGTGTGTGTGTGTGTGTGTGTGTTGTGCTACAGGCTGGAGTTTAAGAATCAATGAATGAAGAAGATAATTAATAAAGGGATGAGGACCCCGTCTGGAGAAGCACTGCCGCAGGGAAGAGACTGTACCGTGCTGTAGTAAAGCTGAGGAAATCCTCTTTTCTCTCTCTCACATACATTTACTTGCTTAAACGAGGACAAACTGTTCAAAAGTTTGGGTCGGATTTGGTTTTTAAAATCTTCTTCAACAACTCTCGCTTTTTTTGCTCACCAAGGCTACTAAACACAGTAATATTGTGAAATTAGCACCTTTTTTCTATTTAATTATATTTTAATATGTAATATATTCATGTGATGCGCAGCTGATTTTCAGCATCATAACTCCAGTCTTCAGTGTCACATGATCCTTCAGAAATCATTCTAATATACTATATATAAATGCACAGTGTTGTATGCCTTGTTGAATAATAGTAATATACTTAAATATACACAGTAGACACGCATACACTATATAAACAAAAAACTTTTATTTTAGATGCAATTACCTGTGATTAATCCGCACTAATATATTTATATATACACACACACACACACATAGGTAAACTAAAGGCATGTTTTTTAATCATTCCTGTTTTCACAGCTTCAGAGGGAAAAGAAAGCTTTAACTGGCTTAAAGAACAAAGGAAAGTGCAAATGCCCGGAGCAGCATAGATCTCAGTCGAGGTCTGCTCTCTGTGCCATATGCACATCAATCCCAGAGTCCACTGGGGACGGCTCCCTTCACCTGCTCAGATGAATGCAGGACACACCTGAATAACAAGCTCCTGAAACCCAGCTCTCATTTGTGTGAATGTGAGCGTGCGCCGTGTCCAGACAGGCTGAGAGAGTCTGCGGCAGACATGCTAGCGCAGGTTGGGTTTGAATGAGCTAAAAATAGCATCGGAAGAACGTGAGACGCCTCCGCAAACGAAGCCCCCCATCTCCATCTCCTCCGTGATGGATGGCACCATCGTGCCGAGCAAACGTGTGTGCCAGAAGAGGGGGCAAGATGCCTTCTGAAACACTGAAAGAGAGAGCGCAGGAGACAAGGATGTGTCGATGTAGCGATGACAGCGTAAGAAAGAGAAGCTAGATGATCAAACAGAAAGTGTGAAAGAAAAAGACGGTCCTCGTGAAGTGACACCGTTGAACGGCTGTGAGTTAAAAGCATATTTATGACCATGCATTACTGCTGCAAGCACGCTGCGGTGTTGAAATACATCCATCACCTCTATTTAAGTAACGAGTGACAGAGAAAGAAACAAAGAAAGAAAGAGAATGAAATGGAAAGCAGGCTCTTGTTTGTGGTGGCTGAGGTAAACGGCTAATCTCTTCTGCTGAGGTCCAAACAAAAGCTGCTCTCAATTAATGGCCTTTATTAAGCAGCAGGGCAGTCGACGTGGGGCTAATATGCTCACAACTCAATGCTAATAACTCTAACCCAAAAATAATCAGATCCCGAGCAGCGAGTCCAAGACGAGCATTAGATCGGACAGCTGCAGTCAGACACCAGTCTTCCGGAGATTCTGCTGTCTCAGACCCATCAGTCTGTCTCAAGCTCGGATGATGCCGTCTCGCCTCAATAACATCACATATCCTGTTCTGAAACACAAGATCGAGACTGACTCCAAATACCTGGCACTAGTTTCCAGGAGGAACTGTGCTGCTATTTACAGTAAGACAGTAAAGCCAAATGAAACGAAATGAATCATGCTGTATTTACTTTCTTAATAAATGTCCAGAAGAGAAAGGAAAGGAAAGGAAATCAATGTTTGATTCAAAATTAAACCTTTTCCCATTTTTCTTCTCTGCTAATGTAATCAAGGGTGGGGGGAAATGAAATGAATCCAATAATACCATGCCTCAAAACTCACATCCTAATTAAAACCTGGTGGATAAAAATCAATCACAGGCCAATGCCTGCAAGATTTCGGAGGGGAAATCTAATTTTGAGATAAAAATTGTGATTGCAATTTAAAATGCAATCAAGTAGATACAAAAAAAGTTCCAGATTTCCAGTGCATCTCTGAAGGAATGCATCATTTTGGCAAAATTATTTATTAAAATAATTATTTAATAATAATAAATTATTACTGTTGTAAATTAAAATATATAAGAATAAAAAAAGTATTGCAACACTTCGGGGTAAAATAAAAACAATAGTATTTAACAACAATTATATTAATAATTGAATTACACAATTCAAAATTAAATAGCAATGACAATACTAATACGGCATATATTTTTATATATTTCATATTTTTGTCTTAAAGGGTTAGTTAAAAATTAAAATTTTGTCATTAATTACTCATCCTCATGTCGATCCAAAACCATAAGACCTGCAAATGTATTCTTGTAGTGATGTAAAGTTTTACTGGTGTCATTTCAGTTGTGTTGCTGTCTATGGAGGCTCTGATATCATCAAAAATAGTAACGGAGGTCTTCTGGGTTTGGCACGGCATGAGGGTGAGTAATTAATGATTTTTGTTTTGGGGTGAACTTTTATTTATTTATTTTATTTTATTATTATTATTTTTTGCATTATTAAACCATTGCGCTTTTATTATAGCAAAAAAACACTGAAAGTTCAGAAAGTTATTAGCACTTGAAAAGATGTTTGGCGCATGCTCCTAAATGCACGTTAAAAGTGATCAAACTCTGAGCATATGCAGAAGATGCATGAGTGTGTGTGTGGAGCAGAATTTACCTCAAACTGAGACACTGAAAACACTGGATCATAAGCTGCTCACGTGTAAAAGACCCTTCGCTCTTCGCTCGCAAACACACACTGATGCTGTGTATTTATTTAATGGAAGTCATTCTGATTTGAGAATCGCAAGCTGTAACCCCGTTAGGCTGATGTGGCACAATATGAAATCTATAATGCGATTTCGATTTTATTGCAATTAATCATGTACCTCCCTATATTATTTGGCACTGAAAACTCAAAAATCCCATTAGGGCAAACATTTAAGGTAAATGTGCTGAGAATGCTACTCTGTGTTTCCACAGAGGAAGGCCAGGTGGACCGTAAGGTGTGTATTACAGCTGTTACTGTGCTCTGCGTCCATACTGAGCCACGCATGCCATCTGTCAACAGGAGATCTGGGACCCAGAGCCTGATTACTAGAGCATCACGAACAAGTACAATCACCAAATCACACGGGACACTGCTAAAACTAACACTTAATTGGTTTAAAATCCAATTTAAAATCCAATAACTTTCATTAAACAGTCTATACAGTGCCCCACACATGATATGCAGGGAAAACATATCTATACAATGTGTGTGTGTATATATATATATATATATATATATGTCTGGTGACCCCGCAAAAATAAAGTCATTATTTTTTCGGCCTTTTTCCCCCCGAATGATTATATATTTTTTATTATTTTAATTTATTTACTATTATTCTTTACTGGTAGTTCTGAATTAAATTACAAGATATAACAGTCTATAACAATGTAATATTTGGTAACACTTCAGAATAGGGGTCCAGAATAATGCATTAGTTAAGCATTAATTACTGTAATGGTTAATTTGTTCACAATTCAGCATTAGTTGAGCAAAAACACACTAGTAATTAATGATTAACTTTACATTTTAATCATTAATTAGTAGTGTGTTTTTGCTCAACTAATGCTTAATTAAAAAAAAAAAAGCGTAGTTTTTGGGAAAAATAAATAAAATACGTTACACTATTATCAGCAAATGTACCCGCAATTATAGAATTTGTTCCCCCTACATGTACACTACATGCCAATGTTTGTTCATTAATTTTCAATATTTTTGTTCAATTAAAATGAGTCAACAAACAATGTGGCAATGGTTTATCAAATCTAAGAAACAAATCAGTGCAACATGACCCCACTGTGCTAAATAGAGGGAATGAATCCAAAAATCATGGCCACAAGAAAACAAATCATGGGATTAAGTATTTTGTGTAAGTGTTTGATCTTAAGCATCTGAGACACCCACCAAAATAGAAAAAGATAAAGATGGCACACATAAAATTGCCTAAAACTCTAGAAAACATATTTCAATTCCATAAACTGCTCATTTCTGTCCTCAAGAATAACGTGGCGTAGTGTTTAAAGCTCAAAATTAAGCAATTGAAAGGAATGAGCTGTGAGCCGTCACTCTTCTGAGTCTTTATTTAAGAAAAAGATGATATTTGCTGAAAACTGCTCTAATATTACTCATGCTTGCCAAACAGCAACAACTACTACTATATGGCTCCAAAAGATTATATAGCGCTCAGGCGATGAAGCCACCAAATATCTTTCAACACATGGAAAAAAGCATGCAGATGTTGCTGAATACAGATCTCCAGATCAGACATTGGTGATTGGCTCCTTTCTCAGCCGTCCGTTTTGGGGCGCTGCTGTTGAAGCAGAGACAGCAGATCAAGTTCTGCTTTAAATGGCAAATTGCATGTATTTGAGCAGCACACAGCTCAGCTGGGTAATCAATGTGAATGAACTACCTCACGCCAGACATCTTTGTGAGCGGGACTGGCAGTCAATATGAAACCAATGAAGGGAAAGCTCACCCGAAATGAAAATTCTGTCATCATTTACTTCCAAACCTGTGCGATTTTATTTCTTCTGTGGAACACAATCTGAGAAATATTGCAGAATGTCAAGAGTGTTCTTTTTCATAATGTGGACTGTCAAGCTAGAAAAATGATGAAAAAGCATCATAAAAGTACTGCAATATATTACAAATCTTTGTTTGAGGAGCAGGCCGAAATATAAGAAGTTATTTACTGAAAATCCCCTCAGTGGTGGCTATAGTCCTTAACTTTAAATATGGCATGCAAAGACGTTTGACAACACAATTTTTTTGGGGTCATATTATTGCAAATATCAAATCTTGACGCGTGAGAATTGAGAACTACTTAAAGCTACCTAACAATGACTTAATTTTCACACAAAGAAACATGAGTCACACACGGACTGCTTTTGTCGTTCGGTGGAGCTAAGCAGTCCCAGTGCCCATTATCAAATGAATAGTCTACATATTACACAGTATGTCACGAGGGTTCGGAACAGTGGAAGGGTGAGAAAACAACAGAGTTTTCATTTTTGAGGGAGCTCTTCCTTTAAGCGAAACCAATAGATGAAAAAGGAAAAGCTGAAGGCATGAACGTCATTTCTCTTTATTTGAATTTCACACGAGAGATACGAGTAGGTTAGCATCCTCAGTCATCCTTTTACCTGAGATGAAGAGTGCACACTTCCACACGCGTACAGTCAAACACAATCCAGATCAGAAAACTTTCACCTGTAATCTACTGTAAAGCGTAACATTTCTCTCCCAGCGGTGAGGTCCCTGTAGTCTGTGCCATGTTTAAGTACATCACAGGTGTCCCTCTGCGATTAACGTCAGGGAAAAGGGCTTTTGTCACACTTTGAAATCCTTAACCGAAACCCTCCAGAGACATGTGCTCTTCTTTACATAACATTTTTCTCTCCACTCTTTCCTTTCTCTTTTTTTGGGGGGGGCATTTCCTCTCTTTTTATTAATATACACAGTCTTTGGGAAGTCACCGTGCAGTGAACACAGCCAACAATGACCGCAATAAACACTGTAAGCAGATGCGACATTAATGCAAGGTGTGGGATTTGCAAAACGAGTGCCACCAAACCTTCACAACTCTTACAGAAACGATTCAAACCTTTTTAACTCGCACTTTTTAGAGGCACACATTCGAGAAAGGGACACTAGAACTATTGTCTATAAAATGAATGCTTGTTGTAACTAGCTTCTAAAAAGTAGCCTATAAAAGTAAAGAGGCATCCGTACTTCACTTGACTGGACATGCATAATCATACAGTCAAAATGTATACAAAGTCAAAATGTTGGAGGTTTCCAAAAGCAGTGTGTAGAAAAGAATGAAAGACGTTTAAAACCCCAAAGATCCAAAAAGAGTAATGAGGACCTTGGCCACTCCTGTGTACTAAACCCGTGCCAGAACCTAGTCTTAGCCAACTGGCGGTTACAGAATTTTGAGAAGACTGTAGAAAAACCTTCCTAGAGCTGATGAGAGAAACATCTCTCTCTTTGGCTTGCAAAAATCCCTAAAACCGTTAAGTCAAGCAGGTGCATGGAGCAGGAAGCTTTTTAAGGTCTAGAACAGAGAGATCTGATCATCTAAAAGAGGAAATCTCCCACCAGACTTAGACTAAGACAATGACCAATACTTGCTGCGAGGACTTTTTTCTAGACATCTCTAATCAGCACAGTCAAAATCCAAGATTTAAACCCCACAGAAAATGTGTTCAGAGACCTGAAGATTACAGTTCAGAGATGATCCACAAAGCACCTGCATGAAGGACACAGGAATAACTGACCAAATCCAGAAGACATGCAACCTACTTAGAGTAAGTCTCGCAGCTGTAATCACTGCCAAAGGCAGCTCTGCAAGACATGAATAAAGAACTTGAATATAGACATCAATGGAGGATTTAAGCACACTTTTTATTCTCAAATGAAGGCAAAAAGATGATGTTTCAATTAACTCTTAAATATGTCCATGTGTAATTTTAAGGTGAATTGGGATATTTTACACATCACAGCTCTTTATCATATTATTATAAATATGCTCAAATTAGCCAAAATACAAAGCATCTACAACCAGACATCAGATCATCTCAGTATGGAAGCTTGTGTAACTCATGAAATCACTCCAAGAGCATATTATCTTGAGTATTATTTTGAATATCGATTGAAAGAGAAAATCTAATTTTCTAGATTACACACATTTTATTACTACCTGGTCTTATGGCATTAATGTACCTAAGCGCACTTTTTAGCGAGACACGAAATACGTACCAACAAGTACATATCACTAGTTTCCAAAAGAAATGAACACTAGAGGCAGTAAAACTCTGACACCTTTTATTCCTTTTTTTTCCACACGTATTTACAGAGTTTCTGCCAATACAGCAAAGAATGAAAAATAAACACGAAGAATGTCATTTCACAACTTATATTATAAAAACAATATTGATACTGTATGCTGGGAGACTTGAAAGCTGATGCTCTTGAACGTTAGCATCACACATTCTGTATCCAGCTTCATATACCTATCAGGTAGGTTTAGGGTTGGATTTGGTGTGGGGCATATTTCCAACATGATAAAGCTTTAACGTTTAGCAACAGTATTTAAATTCTAAACCGCAGCAAAACAAACCTAGATCAATGCAATAAAAATGTGCCAGGGTTCATGTATTGAACCTGTTTTAGCGCCACTCAGTGGACATTTCTCTTTGAAACTGTGGTGAAATAACGGTGCTACATAAAATTGCTTATTTTTATGAGACCAGGATGTTTTATTATATAAAAATGATGCATTAGAATTTAGGAAGGGGATCTCTTATAAGAGGACCATTCAGAGTCTAAAAAACCCCCAAAGACCCCTTCCCTCCCAAAAATGCATACATTATATAACTTGTGCGAGACATTCAGAGTTCTTTGTGCTCTCGGGAGCCGGATGTGGGCATATGAGAATAGAGATTGCAATCTGATATTGTTTATTTGGATTATAATGCTCCCAAAGATACTATCAGGATTGAGCGGGTGCGAGTTAGCATTTGAAAGGCGTGTGGCGGTGGACGCGCCAGTGAAAATCTGCCATTTAACACATTCTCTCTGCTCTCATTCACCTCTCGTTATTAACATAGAGACTTGGGCCCTGCTGAAGGACAGCACTCGTTAAAACTAAGACTTTCTGCTTTTAATGAGGCTCTGACACATCACCACACACTTGCACACTCACATGCAACCAGTAGTCCGTGCATGTCCACCATGCACACTCATACAGCGCCGAGAAGAGAGGATGAAAGATTCGAGGAGAAACACATTTCTGACAGGCAGAATGAGCCATTGATCTGATGCTCACTCATTCTACAGCAGTTACTTACTTCACAGGCATCAAATGCACCAAAGGAATCGACTAAACAGGCTGAGAAACATGCAACAAAGCTTCTTATGACCAACTTACCAACTCAACCGAGGCTAAACACATAGATTCAGACAATCAGGTTTGGTTATTTTCTTGGAATCCAACCTCATCTCAATCCAAACAATGAAGCAAGTGGACAAGGACCATGCATAATCCAACAAAAATAAACCCTCCAACAATGAGCTACTAATGGCTAACCAGTTGCTGCTGGTCACTAGTAGGTGTTTCTACTCAACTGTCACATTCATCTGTGACAGGATCATGTGAGCTTCACTGTTTGCACATTTACTCAGCGTACTGCCAATGGAGGTCACTGGCTAAAAAAGGAAACACTGGCCAAAACATCACAGATATGCCACATTTGGTTGCCTTCAACATGGTCAATGCTTGTTTTCAATGCAGAGTCAATTGAATCAGCAAACATACACTTACATATGCACATTTTTGTAACTGCTGTAATTGTGAATAAGTGACAATTTTGTTAATCCAGCCGTATTTGAGCTATAAATAAAGTGCAGAAATTTGCAATCGGGCTTAAATACATGTTAGAACATAGAACCGACCAGAAGCTACAGCACTACCGGTAAATCTTGAGACGTTTTGAGATCCTCACAGCCATGGCGTGCCATCTGCTTATTATTTGCATTAAGGTATAAAGCATAAATTATTTCTGAGGCTCACACGTTACACTTCACACTGCTGTCAATCCCACAATTCCTGCTCAGCTCCAAGGGGTCAAGGTTTGGATAGTTAACTAGGCTCTGTTAGCATCTGTCTTTTGACATCCATTCAACATTAGCTATGTATTCCAGGAGAAAAATACTACCAATCAAAGGCTTAGAGACAGTAAGATGTTTAGCAAGGATGCATTAAATTAAACCAAAAGTGACAGTAAAGACATTAACAGCATTAAAATACTACTAAATACACGTTGTTCTTTTATATTTAAAACAAACATGGTTTCCACAAAAAATATTAAGCAGCAAAACTGCTTCCAACATTAAAAATATGAGTGATTGATAATATTAGAATGATTTCTGACAGATCATGTGATAATAAAAACTGGAGTAATGATGCTGAAAATTCAGCTTTGCATCACAGGAATAAATTACAATATATGAAAATATATTGGAAGATTACAACTGCGTTTTAGTGCCAGCAAAAAAAAAAAAAAAAAAAAACTATGCGATTAAAGTCGAAATATTACAAGAATAAAGTTGAAATATTACGACAATAAAGTCAAAATATTATGCACAATGCCTTCAATACGTCACAGCTAACCTCAGGTATAAAAAAAAAAATGCTCACATGCTCATATGCAATCAAAGTTCAAGCCCGCCTTCAAATCCTGGCTTCAGACTGTGAAATACTGGAAAAAAAGAAAAGTATTAAATTAGATAAGCCACCTGCAACCGTAACACCTGTATCTGTCCGAAAGGAACAGGTGAGTTACCGCACTTCAACACGGCGCTCTCATATCCTTCAGCACCATATGTCGCTCCAGAGGGCCCTGGGGACGCGGTACAATACGCTGAAACCCAACTGACAAGTCTGACAGCCTCGCGACAGGAGGGAAAAAGTCCCTGTGAATTACATTAAAGCTAAGCATCACTGTATCTACCTTTGATTTTCCGTCTCTCTCCAAGTGCCCAGTTTTCAAAGTCCGCCGCAGTCCCACTAATGAAGACGGGTTGTGTTCAAGAGCAAAAAGAGCGAGGAGGATAAAAAAAAAAGGCACAAAAAGAAAGAGAACAATCAAGTGCATGCCTGAAAGAGAGGAGAAGCGAACAGGACAGGCAATAAAAGACAGAGAGAGAGAGAGAGAGTTTGGAGCGCTGACAGAACTCACCGTTTGCTGCAGGTCAGGGATGCCTATGCGGACGACCAGTGTGTTGCCCTGGGGTTCCTCCATGGGGCCGGCCGGCGCTCGGCAAACGTCGGCGTGCGGAGAGCGGGAGATGTCCCCCCAACTGGTGCTGGAGAGGTGGCGGGGAAGAGGCTGCGCAGGGCGAGAGTAGATGAGGAGAGGGAGAGAGAGAGGCAGCGAGAGAGGGAGAGAGGAGAGGGGGAGGGCAGAGGGGGGCTCAGACGGGAGTTCAGGCTGCTGCTGTGGACGATCTCTGGGCTGGGAAGGCTCATGTCTGCCCGAGCCCGCACTCACAGGCATGCTCTGTGTGTGTGGAGCTCCGACTGCATAGTGCCTCCCTCACGCACACGCGCACACACGCACGGGGAGCTGCTGGCACACGCGCACACACACACACCAGCACAGGGAGAGAGAGCGAGAGAGAGAGGATGGGACATGCACGAGAGGAGGAGAGAGAGAGAGAGAGAGAGCGAGAGCGAGGGGGTTAGATGTGTGCTGTGATTAAGCATTTCAAGCATCAAACCTGGAGGCTATAATGCCAGTTTAACACATTTATCAATGAACAATAGCACAGATTACAACATCAGCATTAAATAACGCTAAATAATCCGATTAGCTAGCAAAATATTTCTAACGACCTGATATTGGTTATTTACTGTATTACTGCAACAGCTCTCGTTTCAACAATATAATAATACAATTCTCAAATAATACAATTAAAATCCAAACTATTTCATGCCTATTTAGTTATTTGTTTAACTAAGAAATGGGCGTCTAAGTTACGTTATCGCAAAATACACTGCTGCATGGCTTATGTATATACTGTACTACATACTGTACTGCATACTACAAGACGTTCACCAAGACTGCATTTACAGTGCTTAATCAAAATTTAATTCAGTGTCATTCGAACACTTTATTTTAGGGTCTCTTGACTCGTTGCTTATCATCATGCATTACTACAATATTAGCTATTTATTAAGCACATTTTAATGCCTGATCCCACATGGCCTTATTCTACATCCTGACTCCTACTCAATACCTAAACTCAACAACTTACTAACTATTAGTAAGCAGCAAATTAGCGATTTATCGGGAGAAAATTCGTAGATCACAGCGAAAAAGTGTTCCCTATTCTAAAGTGTTACATAAATTTGCTTATTATCATCATCAATGTAGAAAACAGTTGTGCTGTTTAATATTTTTGTAGCAAGTCATGATCCTTTATATCTTTACTTTGTCTTTACTGGGGTTTACATGTTTGAAAATTGACCCAAGTTTGGTGTTAAATGACAAGAGGGAGATTTTGAGCAGGAAAGGCAAACCTGTGGGCTATAATTTATTATCGGACAGATCACATTCAAACCGATGATATCAGATATAACAAGAATTCTAATGATCTACTAAATCAGATTTGTGATAATCGGCTGTTTTAATGTAAAAACACAAGCGGATGAGAGAGAGGGAGAGAGGCTGATGACCTGCTATATTGATTTCAAGCAAATATTGCCTTCACAGTCCACAGCAAAGCAACATCTACCAACACTATCTGACAAAGTTTGATGTGTTCACACATCGGTGAGTGTCATCTCATGCTGTCAGTGTGTGTGTGCGCGTGTGTATCTGTGTGCCTAAATCAACATTTTATCAGGTTGACTGAATACTATGCAGCATGACTAAAGCGGTGCTGCTTCAGAACATCACAAAACACCTAGACCAGTAAATGCTCCATATACAGTATAACACACTTTAATAGTCAGTGAAGTCAGTTTTTCTTGCACACGTGAAACTTGCATAGTGTACAGGTCTACAGTTCAATTAAAAATACAGCCATACATGCACTGAAAGAGTACTGTAAGTTAATACATGGAACTATCAGCTGGCTTCATGCATTCCAAGTGAATTTCCTCCTCAGCATGCAACCAAATCGCAGGCAAACAAATAAATAAGGCAAGAAACCCTGACATGCAATCAGCACAGAGTAAAACAGTTATGGATTCACCACAGGAATCCTCTCCCTCCCATCACTGTGATGTCATCATGCTGGAGCACTCCTATTGGCTGGATCTCCAGCTCTCATTCGCTCACATTGTCTTTATCTCTGTGGGCCAAAATCTGATTGACCCCATGTCAGTGTTCCACTTTATTATGCCGTCCATCTCAAACTCATCCGCTCCCATGGCACGTTTTCCCTCAGCCTCTTTCTCATTCCTTTGTTATCCTGGTCCTCATTCGCTCTCTCTTCCCTGTACAGGTTTAACTGACTATTTCCTTCCATTTGTCTTGTTCAGCAGCATAATTGCATGTCTAAGTCTTTCTTGCGCTAACACTCATGGGCATATTGTTTTCTAAACTGTCATTTTCCAGTGTGAACACACACAGAGCTGGGCTGTACGCCGTGCCGCCTCTGTGGGAGGTTAAATTAGCAGACAGACAGGCAGTAGATGTAAAAACAGATGAAAGTTTTATAGTGTGCCGCTAATGCTTAAAATCACTTCTGCTTGAACCACGACTCAACTTTAAAGACCTTCTGCGTTCTCTATATGCTAGTGCAATTTCTACTAAAAAAGACAAAAAGGCAGCTATTAATTTTCATGTATACTGAGATAAACATTAAATATATTATTGTTAAAACAATGCATAATTTGCTCAATCCAAATATTTATTTTGGTCACTGCATTAAAGGAATAGTTCACCCAAAAATGAAAATCCTGTCAAAAATAGTTTTTTTGTATTTACTGTATGTGTTCGTTCATTCATCTATGCATGCATGTATTTGTGTGTGTGTGTGTGTATGTGTATATATATATATGCACACACACACATATATACATACACAGCATGCACAAGCTCATTAATCAGTTTATTTAGTTTTTATTGTCTTGATTAGTCTGGTTCTTGCAGCATGCATAGGTTAATTAAAGGCTTACTCCACCTGTGAAAGCTTTGTTCATCCGCTGATCACAATTTAAGATATTTGGGATAAAACCCGAAAGGCTTGTGACTGCCTCATTAACTGCCAAGTAATGAACAATGTTAAAGTCCAGAAAAGTGTGAAAGACATCATCAAAATAGTCCTTCTGCCATCAGTGGATCAATCTGAATGTTGTGAAATGATGAGAATTATTTGTGTACACCAAGAAAACAAAAATAATTACATTATTTAACAATTAGTCTCCTTAGTCTCTCTCTTTTTGGAGAATATCTACTAAATGCAAACTACGAACGCTATTCTGTGTCAGCCGCGCTTTATATAGCTACATGCATGCATGATTGAATGAATAAATACACAATAAATACACAAACGCTATTCATCTTTTTACACTGAAATACAGTAAACATACTGTATCAAATCATTTCAAGCAGTTAAAAAAAGCCACAAAAAGCTCTTATGTTCATTGAACGCTCAAGGCTTCTTATAAAACTGCTGGAATCAGCTTTAATCTGAAAATCAGACAACTTCACATGCACACACGATGAATGAATACGCAGTGTCTTGAGCTTCTGCTAACATGAACATGCATAATGTAGCTTTCACGGCTAGTATATAAATGATCCCATTTAAAAGCATATATAGTCATGTATATGTTATGAAAGCCTAGTGGAGTCCTACGTGGAGGCTAAGTTTGATTCTGTTTCAGGCCGTTTCTCGATGTTTTTCTCCAGCCCATCTCATTAAAGAAAGTCTTCATCAATTGTAACTAAAAATAACATCTGCTATATGACTTGAGTACACATTTCTCAGCAACTGGCAACAGCTCAAAGACAGATTTAACAGGACAACAGGCCTGCACACATACAGTAAAGACAAGCCTGGCAGAACCCAGCTTCGGTTTTTCAAATAACACTCTTTTTTTTTCTTTATAAAAGACACGTCAAAAAGAACAACTTTCTGAGAAAACAGCAACAAAACCAAAAACCCCCTACTGATACCATGAGAGACTCAAACTTCCAGGAAGTGGAGGCAAATCCGCCTGTGATCAGTCAGGCTTGTGCGAGCAGATCAAACTGTCTCACACACTGGATCTGTCCGTGAGCATGCGTACCGCTTCCAGACAGAGCGCGAACCTCAGTCACCACAGCGGATGCCTAAAACCCACATAACATTCTCAACTGAGCATCCGATGAACGTTACTTAAATGTTAGGCTGCTATTATTTACAATCAATCGATCGATCTTTGTCAAATTTAAAGAATAACTTTAAGTGAATGTTAATTAATAGCAAAGTAAACCTTTACAATTATTGCAGGGTTTTTCCTGCATTTAAAATTTTTTGGTGGCCGCCAAAATGAATTTTTGCCCCGCCAAAGACGTATTTGATTGGTTCATGTAAAAAGTATTTTTCCAGTGCTGATGCAGCGCTCTCTCCTCTCTCTCTCTACTTTGAATTTGCAATTAGCTGATGATTAATAAATGGCAGTGCATTTCTGTTGATTTCATTGACGTGGCCTCTATTCATTTTGTATATAGCACGAGTATTCAAGAACTGAGTAAATTTTGTGTTTTGTATTTATACACATAAAGTGACCATGTGTAAACAGGCTCTCTCTTGGTCTTTACTCTCCTCAAAATCAACTGGCATGAAGAGATCCATACATGATGCAACAACTAACACTTTCAATAAAAGAAAGAAAAATGCAGTGATTTAAGTGTTTTTGTTGACACAAATCTTTTTGTGTTGTCCTAACAACCGAGATCAGCACACAATGCGTCCATGTCAGCTAATGATCGACTCTAGGGATGGCACGTTTCATGAAATAAAACCGAACTGTTCGGTTCGCTTGTCTCGGTTCGGAGCATGCATTCGTCGCACGGTTCGACGGTTAATGTCATGCACAATGTAATCTCGTGCCCCTTTTTCAGTGAGTACACCAAAAACCTGTCAAATAAAGCCTAATTACTGAACTAAGATATTTATCACATGTGATTGTGGTAATACTGTCAAAAACACACACAGCGTTAAACACAGGTGCTTGTGTCTAAAGAGAAAAACGTGGCAGTATATTAGACGCGTGCAGCTCTTAAAGGGACAGAACTAAACATGCCGCCGCTAATCATTAAGGGGATAGTTCGCCAAAAAATTTAATTGTGTCATTATTTACTCACTTACATGTTGTCCCAAACCTGTATTAATTTCTTTCTTGTTCTAAACACAAAACAATATATATTTTGAGTAACCAAACAGTAGCTGGTCCTCATTGAATTTAATACAACGTTCACCAGAAAAAAGAAACTCATTCAGATAAAAATGAGCTGAGAGAGAGTAAATGATGGATGTAGTGTAGAAGTATATAGTGTTTACCTTTCAATACTGCTGAATACACCTACTCTTCCTAAAAAATAAAAGCACTGTTTCTTTATATTATCTTATATAAAAAGACAACTATTTTTATCTTTGCTCATTTTGGCCTAAATGTCTGTGCTTCTTTATTTTATACTTTGTTACGTTGAAAGGCTTTGTTTAAAAAAAAAAAAAAAAAGGGAAATTAGTTTGTCTGCACTGCTCAGACAACTTGCAAAATAGTAAAATCAATGAATAAGAATCATCGTAATATGATATTTTTGCCATATTGCCCACCCCTACCTCTGTAATTTGCAAAATAGTCTTAAAAAACCAACTTGAAAAAAAACCAAATCACACTTGTGGTCTCTCATCTGAGGTGTTCTGAGTAAATCAGGCTTATTTCTTTTAGGGGTCACCCTAAAACCGTGATACAAACCGAACTGTGGGTTTTGTAAACCGTACCACCCCCAATCGACTAGCAATTTAACGACTCGTTTGAACCGATTCATTTTAATGAATGGTAAATGGTAAGATGTCACCGTCTGAATTGGTGTATATCCATTGTAAATAAGCTTGATTTTATTAATGCTTTTCAATATTGATATGATTATACCTAAACAATTGTCAGGTCTGGCAAAGGATACTTCAAAAATATGAAAGCCACTTTTAATATATGCCCTGACAGTGACAGTATTTTACTTTTCATGAATAAGTAGCAGATCACAAACTATTTATTTGCATTTATTTTTGTTATGGTCAATATATTGGGCTCGCAGATCAAGTTAGGTCCTTTTTACTGAGTGGATGACCGTCAGCCACCACCGAAGACCGTTTTTGAATGTTTAAGTGATTGGTCGATTTCATTTAAAGCAGTGTTTGTGAGCTTTTAACACTCCAAAAGTGACAACTAGTGACGAAGAATAAAATTGCATTTTTATTTAAACCACCACAAAAAGACAAACAAGTGTGCGGGAAATATGCTAATGTTTCATGTTGACGTCAACATAAAACGGTTAATGTAATGATTCAGAGTCGACTCTTTCTTTTGAGAGACAATAACGCTGCAGGATGTTTTCATTCACTTAGAGCTGTGTTACTCATTTTCAGAAATCCATAATAAAAGCACTTTAATAATTCATTAGGGAAAGCTATTATAAGGTGACACCTATGGTATTCCTCAGGTCACTTTTAAATACAAATTTTGAATATAATCTGGCCATCCAACAGTACATATAATTATTAATACAATTTATTAAAATGAATATATGATAATATATTTAAATGGGAAAAAAAACAGTGCTTCCCGCAGAATTTTGTGATACTCGAAGCAGCAAGTGACATCACTGATTAATTAGCATATTTATGATGTCATATGTTAAGAACTTTACATTCAGACGAGTTGTGGCACTTCAGATCTGTTCTACTCTATGAACACACTGTAATGCCCAATAAAGCTGTTCACATCATCTTTTCTGTTGTCATACATAAAACAGTAAACACCACCCACACTCTCACTACACTCCTTAAATCCTGATTTATAATCTGATAAAATCAATATATAACTCACACTAAACCAATCCACAATATACCACCAACATAACCAGTGACAAAACTACTGCAAAAATGAAAAAAGTCCCACTATAGCTACATTTACGTGATGAACACCGGGCACCAGCGTCCATCCTTTACAGCCGCATCTGTTACAGTTTGCAATATATTCAGGAAACGACATCGCCGACAAGTTTAATTCCAGAGCTGTTACACACTCCACTCGTTTGAAAAGTCTCCAAGGACGGAAGGTGAAGGGTGAATAACAGTGGAAGCAGAAAGTGAGGGAGACTGTGACAGTTTGCTGTTCGAAGAGGCTCTGGCTGATGCTTAAAAGTTGGTGGTGTCAGAAAACATATTTCATCTCCATTACATCACACCCTGCCAAAGATAGAGGCTATCTATAGAGCAGAGCCGGCCATCACCGTCTTTACTCTCACATGTTTTCAAACGTGTTGTTCTGCACTCCATTTCTCTGTGTATGCAAAAGTAAATAATAGGAGATTGTATTGGCAGGCTAAGTGAGGTTATGGGGTTTTAGATCGCATCCCCCTGCTGGGCGGCTCCACCCAAAATCCTCCTTCGGTTTCTGTGGATCGCTCTCACATACAGTCTCCAATGGCTCCCCTTATTTTCAATCCAGCCGTCAAACAAAGTGAATTATTCATGTTCTCACTGTACACTAGGCTCTGCACACAAACTGGCCAATGTATGCGCATTTTTAACACGACCGAAACCTAAACATCTGCCCCTAAAACCCCTTTCAGAAGTGGATCCGGAGCCAGATCTTTAGCTTCACCAATCCCTCTTCACTATAATCCAGACCTCGGGGTCTCTGCGGAGTTGCCGATACCAAACAGTGTGAATAATATTATTAATGTTTTATTTATAAAAGCTGGATATCCTTTGATAGCGAATAAAAATTTCATTTTATTTATGTAAATGCATCATCCTTCATGTAAACCCTGCCTTGCGGATCCGTTTACACAACAAAATGCTGTACTTATCAATGTAAGCTGAGCTGATGTTTTTTTTTTTTTTTATGGCTGCGTTAAGAGATCTTCTGGGGAAGTTCAAATATCTTGATGTGCTTCTTTATCCCTTTATCCCTTCTGTATATTTACAGACAGGAACGCTGAGGATAAAACGGTGTGGAAAAAGAATCTGAAGACTGAGTAAATATCAAAGAGCACAAACAGAAACACACCTCAGGGTCCCATGCACCACAAACATATCACAACAACCTATCTACATACCGTATACATTAATTCACTTGAACAACAATGGAAAAGCATGAGTGAATTAGGATCAGAAAATAGGAAGATTTATACACTAAGTCTCTTAAAAAGATAAATATATTTGTGATAATTAGTTATTAATCGTGTAAGAAATAAGGTATGAGAGGCTGTTCTGTGCTGTGAATAAGTCACGGCTGAGAGGCGTTAAGTTCATTTTTTTCCGTAAAATGCTAAAAAAAAGTAAATGGGAAGACAATGTCCCTATGTAGGCCCTAACTCGTTTACACTAGCGCATTACTTTTGCTATGATTATGCCTACTCTGGCATTTTCCGCCCTCAAAAAATAAGACATTTGAAAATGCTGCAGACGTCGTTTTAGTCTGAAAACTAAAGGGTTGTGTTTCAATGTAAACGGACCAAATTATTAAAAAAAAAAAAAGTATTATCAATTAGACATGTGCCGGTATTCGGTAATGCAATATATCACAATAATAAATATGCATGGTATTGTTATCATAAAAATAATTTTATTGAAAATTATTTATGAATTTTAAGAACATTTTCCCCATTGACTGGTTAAATGCACAACCCCGAGGTAAGCTGCATTGAAGGCATGTGTCTGATGTAACAAGCACAGATGAGAAGAGCGTGGCACTACATGAAAACGCACATACACTCTCTGACAGCAGAGGGCGCTGAACAGCCGAAACGCAGCCGTTACCATGGAAACCTTTCTGAATAACATGAACTCTAATTGAAAATATTTAAATATCCTTTAAGATTTTTGTATATGCGTCAAAAACTGTAATATTTAAAATACTTTATTACGCTCACATTTTACTTAAGTTAATTATTTAACATAATCTTTCAATGAAAAATTCATTAATCTTAGGTAATTTGAATATTTAATAAAACGTTAAAATCAAAGTAATTATAACCTGTGTTATAAATTGCTTTTTTTTTTCAAGCTAACATAAACTAAAGAGTTATTTATATCTATTAACAGTGTAAAACTACTACTATTTTATTTTATTTATTATATTTTGTAAATAGTAATTTTATTTTTTAAAAAAGTTTAAAAGCCAGTTCATATTAATAATGCAAAAAAATTTTTTTAAAATATTTACATAAATATATATTTATACATTTATGAAATTAAAATTTGTAATAACAGTTTAATTATCGTCAAAATCATCATCATCATCATAATAATAATAATAATAATAATAATAATAATAATAATAATAATAATAATAATAATTTTAGTTATTACGGTTTGTTTATACTTCATGCCACTTTTGAATGTGCTCCATATGAGCCACAGTCAACAATCTGGAAATGATACTGTACTTCATTAGTCTGGCTCATATTAGAAAAACACAAACACACATACTGTAGATAATGCCTGGTGGTAGAAGGCCAGTGCTTCTGAGAGAGCACGAGAGCATGAGATGCATCTTATCGGATCAAACAAAGAGCCAATAAGCTTAATGAATTCCGGGTGAGCTGTGAGCCAGCTATTCTCTAAAGGAAGCTGATTGAAATCAGACTGTCGTCCTGAATTATCACTTCATTTGAGGTTCACACTCAGGTAGTGAGAAAAGCTCACCCAGCACTCTAAAACTTCAGAGGCTGAGATGAGGAAAATATGGCTTGTGTTGTCCACAAACAGTCTCTAGAAGCACACAACCTTATGAAACAGTATCTGCCAATGTAATTCAGGCTCTACACAGTTTATGAGGAGATATTGCTTCTCTAGACATTTCTGCCTCTTAAAAGGAGGATGAAATTTGCGCTTCCTGACGCGCTTTGGGCTCGCACAAACCATAAGCCTAGCAAACCTTTTCTAGCAAATCAAACAGGAACAAAAACAATAAATGTAACGCGATTATGTTCATAAATATGTCCCCACCAGGAAATGGTGGAAATCATTTACACTGGCCTCCCAAAGTAAGACACGGTAAAACCTGAGCTGATTTACTGTTAAACGCCGTCTCAGTCAGCATTCCCAAAACAAGTTACAATCTGATTGGCTGGATTTATGCAATTTCCGTGAGTCAGGATGCTTTATCAGCCCCCTGAGAATCAAAGACAAAGCTTACAATGCACCGGGTTGCTACAGCGAGCACTTTCTGAGGAAGCACTGGTTGCTGGACCAAATTTCAAAGTATTTTATTTAAAGGGGACATATGATGTTGCTAAAAAGAACACTATTTAGTGTATTTGGCATAATGCATATAATGTGTATACAGTATGTGGTTTAAGGTGCAAAAAACGATTTATTTTCCACATACTGTACATTTTTGTTTCTTCTCTAAGTCCCGCCTTCTGAAACAGGTCGATTTGTACAAAGATCATTGTTAAAAAAAAAGCAAGGTGAGCTCTGATTGGCCAGCTATCCAGTGCACTGTGATTGGTCAAATACTGTAAGCATGTTGTGGAAATGTTACGCCTTTTACCGTAACGTGATGCTGCATCCTGGTGCTATGACACAATAAAACACATTACAAACGAGGCATTTGTTGATCCAGTGGAGACATAATTATTGATTATCATGACTTAAATGTATGTGTTGCATCACGCCTCGTATACATAACACCATGTCTGCATTCGTGATCGGACAAACAACAAGCACTACCCTTCACTGCTCAAAACTCATGTTTAAATAGTAAGTAGCAGATTGTTTTAATAAGAAAACGCAACTTACTGAAAGGTTTTGAGTCAAAAGCACCAGACTGAAGAGTCTCTGTACACAGCCAGCATAGACTATTCTGAAGGTTTTAGGTGTCCATTCCTCTGTAAAAGCACTGAATTTGTGTTGAACAGTGCTGGAAACACAACTTAACACTGATTTCTAGTCGTGTCCTCTTTTGGAAGCACAAAGGAAGTAGTTTGACTTTCACAACGACACACAGCGATAGATGTGTCCTAACTAGCAATTACTACAACAACTCCCAAAATGTTTCATATTAATTATTTAATCAAATCTTATTGGTCCAAAATTCTGTTCTAAGTAACTAAGTATTAAACAACAACGTTGAATATATTACATGATGCTCAGAGGGAAATTACAAGTAGGACTAAAACAGTGATTCTAAACTAAATAAATAAATAGATAACATTTTAAATTCCAGTTTATCATTTTTAAGGTAAGGTGAGTTTTATCAGGGTTGGAGATACACTTTGCATTGCATTGGACCTCCAGGGGAAGATTTGAGGAACCCTGGTCTATTATGTTGGAAATATGCCCTACACCAAAATAGCTATAAACCTACCTGATAGTGTTAACAAATGCAAAACTGATATACGCAGATTTGAACTGTTTTGTCAAACCATAGTTACATGGGATACGCCATATCACGTGAGCTACCGAATAAACCTAACATCTATGAAAACCCATGAAGCTGGATATGTGAGATGATAACATTCAAAAGCATCAGTTTTCAACTCTCCCAGCATATTAATATTGTTTTGAAGTCGTAACAAAGGTGTGAGAGTTTTGCTGTCTCTAGTGTTTAATTCTTTTAGACACTGCAGTGATATGTACTTATTAATACATATTTTGTGTCTCGCTAAAATATGCACCCTTGTACGTTTATGCAGTGAGACCAGTTAGTAATAAAGTTTTAGTTTACATATTCAGTCGTTAATTACTTGCCAGAAGAAGCTGCGATGGCATTGTGCAACTTCTTATGATCGCCAAAGGGCTAAACGAGACTGCTACCAAAACCACACAGCCAATTACAAGCTTCCTCTCCACACTCTCACACACAACGGCGCATCAAGTCACATATCACTTCATAAGTGTAGCACATTCTTGTCAAATGCTTTGTAAAAGCCTTCACCTCTGGGCTGCTTCAAAGGGAAGAAGCTAGAGCAAAGCAACACGCTCCCGTCTAAAGAGAGTGACAGCTGAGAAAAAACACTGTCTGATGGAGAGGGGTGTGTGTTAAGTTAAGAACAGCTCAGACAGGTTCATTTCATGCTTCCTGCCCTTCTTCTTCTTTGGCTGTTGTGCCAACCTGTGTCCTTCAAAAGCAAAACACACACATCTGAACACGGCACAAAGACACAGACTTGAGCTAAGCCTTGGTGTTCCTGGATATGCATCAGTCTATATGATTTTACAGGAAATAATGCATTCATCTTGAGCATGGTGTGTGTATTAATGTTACATGGTACACTCTTAAAAATAAAGGTTCCTTATTGGCATCAATGGTTCCACAAAAAATGCTAACCTTATATATTGATATGAATTGACAACAAAATATTTATTGTGGTGAGGTAGCCGCCTCCCCTGGCAATCGTCGCCTCCCCTGTCCCTTCTTCATCGCCCTTCACCAGGCTTCCGATAGGAGTGGGTGGATGAGAGGAGGGACGCAGGACTGGACAGGTTTGGTGGCGTGTAATGAGGTGCACCTGAAACGAATGGTGCCTCATCATCAGCGCCGTTAAAGACCAAGTGTGCCTCTCGTTGAGAGACCGGTCTCTTCCCCCGTGCATGCACACTGGTGTCCTCGTGGGTCCAGGAAGGGTGCGGCGGAGTGGATCTGTGCTGCCCAAGATGTGAGCCGTTGAAGACGTGAGCCGCTAGAGGAAGCGAGCCACCAGAGACGCAAGCCACGAGAGAGAAGAGCCGAAAAAGTATGTACTCCTCCCCTCCTCTGGAACCTTCCCCTACGAACACTACCTAACTCTCACCGTTCCAGGAGCACGACGAGGACACCGGTTCCCTTTTTATTTTGGACACTTTATTTTTTTATTACATTGTATAAATAAAAAGCCTCTCAGAGGCCTGACACCACTCCCACTGTGTCTTTCGTTGGCTCCTCCTGTGACATTATATTTCAAAGAAATATTAATAGAAACCCAGCATATTAGAATGATTTCTGAAGGAGCATGTGACACTGAACACTAGAGTAATGATGCTAAAAATTCAGCTTTGCAATACAGAAATAAATTTCATTTTAAAAGTATATAAAATGGAAAACGGTTATTTTAAATCGTAATAATATTTCACAATATTTTACTCTATTTTTAATCACAAAAAAAGGTGCAACATAAAAAAAAACATCTTACTTATCACTCTTGAACAGTATTTAAACACACACTGTGATGTTTAACAATGAATACAAGGTATTAATACAAATAAAGTTAATCCTAAACTAGATTGTGAATATCTTTAAAAAAATAATAGAGCATATACTTTTCTGTGTACTTTTCCATATTCATTTTTTACATTTTTACGTTTCACCAGTATTTTAAACTGCATTGCATGGTGTTTTAATGTTATGTCTTTAAACATTAATGGATAATGTGTCTTGTAAAGAGCAGCAAGTGCTTTTTCCGTTATTTATGAATTTATTTTTACTAGTGAATAAGTCAGCTTAAGTCAAAACATGTGCAACCTTTAGTAGTGTACGAGGCTGGTATGTTTTAGTGAACCAGATCTGTAGATCAGAACCAGTCCAATCCTGATTAGTCTAGTCTGTTCTGGTTTCTGGCGTCAAATATACAACTCTGGGTGTTGTTTTTGCAGCTAAGTCTGGAGATGTATAACCCCATACTGTCTGCCTGGATATTCATACACACACATATTCAATTTCTGTTTTTTATCTTTAAACTGTGTTTCAGGGAAAAAGACGACATGATTAATTTTTATTGTAAGGAAGAAAAGGCTGTAGAACAGCACAAGAACTGTCATTTTGAGACTGTGCACCATCCTTCATGTGGCGTGAGATATTCAGGCTAAGACCTCATATACAAGAGGCACTAGAGATGCCTGTAACCAAACAGAATACCAAGTGTTTACTTACGCAGTGTTTTTCTATTCTCAATGTATTCAGCTATTCACAAAGGTGGGAGTCAGACTGAGGGAGAAAGAAAGAGAGAGAGAGATGAATAAGAGATCCCTGCGGACGCTGCACTGATATTAATGAGAGCCCTGGTTATTATTGCGGCCAATTTCCTCACCCAATCAGATCGTCTGCTTGCAGAGTGCTCAGGGTTTCCCCTTGAAAGCGAGCAGTACATCACAGACCTACAGAGACTATTGGCTTTTACAGCACCAGTGACCCATCAACCTGAGGACACACACACACCAGGAGGAGTGTTAAAGGAGAGTTTTAAATGCCAGTGGTGTTCAAAGTGTGACGACGCTCTTCTGAAATCTCATTCAAATCTGCTGCACTGATGACAAACATGACCACCAATGATGTCTGTATGACGTTTCATCTCCTCCTCTTCTCCTTATATGCTCAAATACACTCACTGCAAATAAAGTTCGCACCTAGATTAATAACTTGCCAAATCTGAACAGCAGAAGCAGGCGTGGGGGATAGTAAACAACATAAACACCACTGGATAAATCCTTTTTTACATTTTGTTTAATATATTTTAAATATTTCAAAAAGTAATTTTCTATTAAAACACCTCATGGATTATTAAATAACTAAAAGTTAATGAGACAAAATCACTGAATATGTAATATAATATTGATAGAACTTATAATAATATATTCAAGGCTAATACTGTTGACATTTAATGCAAAATTGCAAGTAAAAAAAAAAAATCATAATTTATTGAAAATCAAATCACATATACTTCAGAATATCTTTAGTTGGACTTCAGCACAAGTTACGCACAAGTCAAAATGAGTTGCTCCAATTTAGCAGATCCCAAGTACACCAGTTTCGTAGACCGAAATGTATTTTTACAAGGCAAAATTAATACATAAATGTATTTGTAGTGTGCTTAAAGAGTTAGTTCACCCAAAAATAAAAATTCTGTCATTAATTACTCCCCCTCATGTCGTTTCAAACTCATAAGACTTGTTCATCTTCAGAAAACAAATTAAGATATTTTTGATGATATCAGAGAGCCATCTGACCCTCCATAGACAGCAACACAACTGAAATGGTCCCAGATCCAGAAACATAATAAAAACACAGGTAAAACTGTCAATCCGTGGATCAACTTCAGTTTTGCGATGTGTTTCTGGACCTGGATCATTGCCGGTTGTGTTGCTGTCTATGGAGGATGGTTCTCTCACATCATCAAATATATCTTCATTTGTGTTCTGAAGATGAACGAAGTTCTTATGGGTTTGGAACGACATGAGGGGGATTAATTAATGACATAATTTTCATTTATGGGTGAACAAATCCTTTAAAACATGATCAATGCCTTTTTTCACTAGGGTAGTGATTTTCCTATTTTCTTTTCAGACAAAATTATCTACTAAATTACATTTAGTCGATTGAATAGATTTTTGAAAATGACCTTTCATGCAAAGTATTAAATCTAAAGGTGCACCATATATAAAGTTTTTACAAAGGTTTTGTCAGTTTTGGCTCTAAATCATTGAAATGAGTCCCAAGCCATTTCATGATGATGTCAAAATGAAATATTAGCCTATTTCCCGCCCACTTGTTGGTCTTTTCATGTTGATCTGAACGAAAATGAAAATACATTCTTTGCCACTAGATGCCACTTTTGGAGCGTTAAAAGCTCACAAACACTGCTTTAAATTAAATAGACCAATCACTGGAGGAGTTTGGAAAAATGAATCATCAAACAAATAAGGTAAAAAAAAATCATGCATATTTTAAGAAAATCTGAGTGTTTTCTGAACTTGCATTCCTGTTGTTCAAGACTACAAAAACAAAGGTGAGCACCACTCATTAAACCCTTGAAGCATGAGTAACCTTATGCAGTCTTATGAATAGAATTACAGACTCACGACTAGATTGTACTGACCAATCAGAAGCAAAGAGTGGAAACGCTCATTTTAGAAATCTCCAGTGAAGCACACACACAGAAAGAGAGCAGGTGGCATTTTAATCGCAGGCTTGGGAAAATAAAAGTAAATCTAGTAATCAGCTTGGCAATACTAGTACATAATGAGAAGTATTATTTTATTTAACTGGAAGAATATTTAGTTATTTCGTTTCTGATATCTGTGGATCTAAATAAGAGTGTGTGTGAGTGTGTCTTTGGGCTCCGGCCTGATACCCACATCCATGAGGAGCTTCTGAGGAGAAATGTGTTCATAATGAGACTATTTAAAAAAAAAAAATGCTCCATAAACTGCAGCACATAGAGAGAGTTTCTCTCTCTCTCCCTGACACACACACACACACACATAGGACCCAAGGTGTAAGAGCTGTAATAGAAAATAGGCCTGTAAAACACGGCAGCAGATAAAGATCAGGGCGGATTATCAAGGTGAAGACAGATTATTAACTGCTACTGCATCAATTGTACAACTCAATTAAACATCTGTCAGACTGCAGCGTCTGCACATCTTCACTTCTTTTGTCCAGGAGAACGAAATGTGAAATGTGTTTAGGCAGGATGATTTAATATTTTGCACTTCAATAATGAAGCACAGGTACAAAATGACAAGAAATATAATGAAGATGTTACAAGAATCTTCATGGATATATATATCTATATATTTTTTATTTCTGAAGTCACAAAATCAAAGTTATCCTGGTGGGAACGAAGCATTCATTTGACAACGAGCGATCAATCATATTCTCAAATTATGCATGCCGGGCTTTCGGGAAATTTCCACACAAGCACAGTACAGCTGGTAAATCGACGTGTTTTGATCTCAAGGTTAAAGGATCGTTCTCCGTTCAATAGAAGTTAAGTTCTATCGACAGCATCTGTGGCATGTTGCCGGTTAACACTGCAAATAACTTCACATCGCCTCTCACTTTGAAAAAACACATGTGAATAATATTGCACTATGAAGGACGTCTATAGTGGAAGACAACGCACTGCAGTAAATGCTAAAGTGCAAAATTCATAATATTCACAAATTCATACGAATTGGCATCTCGTAAAATACATACGCTTGAGGTCGTACAAATTCGTACGAATTAGCCACCTCGTAAAATATGTGCGAATTGCCGTGAGATCAGGTTGAACAAAACACATGCAAGCAGAAAAAAACGCATGCAAACTGCAAATTATCAGAACGCATCTATCTGAGATTAAATTTATCCGAGAGGCGCAACGAAAATGTTTCAGGGGGACCTCAAAAAGTGAGGAACCCATCTTGGACCTGATTATTTGTTCCGTGGCTTTTGTTCTGAGCAGAGATGTTGTAGCTGAACTAAAAAGTTTTTTTTTGTGTTTATTTTAACATCCTGATCATACGGACTTTTGGATATTATTAGACTAATCTGACGAATTACACACCCAACTGTGAAACATTATTTAAATGCTATGTTAGCTAGAGTTACTCTTAGATGGTTTCGTCACTTTTTGAGGTCCCCCTGAAACATTTCCGTTGTGGTCCGTGCTGTTTGCAGCGCGTTTGTGTGTTTGCAGCGCCTCTCTGTGTTTGGTTGCGTCGTGAGAATTTGTGTGTGTTTTCTACTGTTTGCATGCATTTTTTTCTGTTTGCATGTGTTCTCTTAAGTTTGCAGCACGTTGAGCTCTCTCGGCCACCGTAGGATAGTGAAAAATCCTGTATACAGTATATAAAACTCATATTAATTGCATATTTAAAAATTCATGCTGATTATAGATGAACTGCAGTGTCATTAGTTCTTTAACAAAAAAAGCTATATTTTTGCTTCGAAACCATTGAGAACATCCTTCCCGCTGCTATAAAACCAATTTTATTTTCGATCTGAAATGAGTGTACCTGCTAACCGACAGCATGCCACAGAAGTTGTTAACACAACTCGAACCCAAGTTTCAGCTTCTCCTTTCAGACAGAAACATGGAAACTCAGCATTTTCTGTGGCAGCTTCATTTGAATCTGATCGTGCACTGAATTCTGCTGTTACTGTAACATTACCAGAAAAAAATTCAGTTATGAATAATTGAAAAAACTAACTTTTATGTATAGTTGAGATTCAGTGGTGTACTGTACAAATGCAGTAAGCATTTAATGACAGAAAACAGAGACCTTAAGTTTAATATTTTAGCTGTTTTGAGGGTCTGGAACCCAACAGTCCCAAATCTGCTCGAATACTAGATATATAGAGAAAAACAGACACATGTGTACTAGTGTTGTCACAGTACCAAAATGTATCTGTATTCGGAGAAAAGCAAAACACAAAAGCATAAAAAAGAAGGGGATTTACTATTACAATTAAAAAGAAGTATTGTGTGATTATTTCTTAAAAAATAAACCAGTATTAGTTTAAGTAGAAGTAACTTATCTATGGAAGCCCGTTTCTGCCACTGAATTAAATATTAAAAAAGGTTATTACGACTTTTTATCTTAACAATTCTGAAAAAAAGATTAATATGTTCTCAGAATTGCTAGTTTATTTCTAGTTTATATCTCACAATTCTGACTTGAAGTCGCAATAAAAAAATTTAATTATTTATTTAGAGGTGAAAACGGGCTTCCATACCTATCACATACATTATTCTAAATAATAGTACCTTTACATAATAATACCTTTACATTTCTGTGTGTATATGATTTGACGCTGGGTTTACTCAAACATAAAATACACGTGAAGTGACTCTCAAAGCAGTTTTGGAGACATTGTGCATGTTTTCATGTCCTCATTGAGATAGCAGATGCTGAAATCGGATGTTTAAGCTTGCAATCAGGAATTTTGCACATGCCTTGGCTACGTCATTCTTTCATAACATTTGAAGAAAATTTTGCAACTTTGACTTGATCTAACAAATTTCAAGCACTCTTAATCAGGATATAGAATAACTTAACAGCTTTCAGAACCCTGATTAGATAACTTCCGCCATTCGTGTATCCTCCTTTCGGAATGTATATCTGGAGTTAGGTCTCCTAAACAATTTCCTTACGCTAAACCACATAAACACTGACTCGCTGTGCAGTAAAGCGTTCCTAAACACCGTTAACTTGCGAGACCAATAATCTATAGCACAATCTTTGGGACTGTACAGTGCAAGCAGCCACCAAGGCATTTATGGATTCAATTAAACCCCAAATTGATTTTGTAAGTGGCCAAGCAATTAGGAGTGGATTTCAGCCTCAAATGGAGCATGGAGCACCGGTGGCTTTGATCTCAGGCAGAATTGAGCCAAAAAACCAAGCACACGCGACAAGACCACAGCCCGTCAGCCTTTCATGTTTTAAGTATGGGACTAATCTGTGAGAAAAAAGCCAAGGTTTCAAGCCAACTCACAACTTTCGCTACAAATATTAGTTGAATTTTAATGCACAGAATTGAAATTAAAATTAAAAGAAATTGATAGATTATCTATGAGACAAATATACAGAATGAGAGAACTATCAATATACCAACGGAAAGACAGAAAATTAGTAAAGAAAAACAGATTCATTTAAAATGATTTAGATGAATAAATGAATGAAAAGATGACAGAGTGAAAGACAGACAGAGCAGCGGAATGAAGAATGCATGACAGAACGGATGGATGGATGGATGGATGGATGGATGGACGGATGGATGGATGGATGGATGAATGGATGGATGGATGGATGACAGGACGGACGGATGGATAGATAGATAGATAGATAGACAGTCAAAGACAGACAGAGCAGCAGAATAAAGGATGGATGACAGAATGACAGTGAGATCAGATGGATGGATGGACAGATGGACAGATGGATAGATGGATGGATAGATGGATAGATAGATAGATAGATAGATAGATAAACAGTTAAAGACAGACAGAGCAGCAGAATAAAGGATGGATGACAGAATGACAGAATGACAGTGGATGGATGGATGGATGGATAGATGGATAGATGGATAGATGGATAGATGGATAGATGGATAGATAGATAGATAGAACAAAAGAATATATAATGGATGGCAGAAAAACAGAGAGAACAGTAGAACGATAGAACAATACTTAGATAAACAGACATATGTGGATAGATGGACAACAGAGTGAAAGACAGAACAGCAGAACTATAGATAGAATGATAGAACGATGGAGATAGATAGAATGATAAAATGATAGATACTATATATTTCCTGTGATTCTGATTCTAACTTCAGCTTGCTGGTGTTTGATTCTGCTCTGATGCACATCCTCCTGACCGGCAAGAGAGCAGCTGAAAACAGCCAATGAGATTACAGGTGACACTGCCATCAACATCTCCAACACCGTTTCATCCATACTTTTCGGCTCATATTCTAGAAATCAGTGCAAAAGTGGCCGCATTGCTCTACTTTATTTGAAAGTAAGAGGCCGTCGCCTGCAGACTCGAGACGGCCGGAGCCCAGCGCCGCTAGAATAGAGTAATCATGCGGCGCAGTCAATTCACAACGCATTACATTCGCTACCTTTCAAACACACTTAATTCACACACGTTAACTCCAGAGGACACGACTGCCTTCCCAAACAGACCAATAAGAGCTCAGAGTCACGTCCTTAGCGGCGGTCAATCAGATCAATACCGCGCGGGGCTCCGTACAGAACGCTCATTCTTCTCATCCTCACGTAATGACCTAACACCCGCTCCTCCACGGAGAGGCGGAGGGGCAAAACGAGAGGTTCCTCCTCTCTGTGCTCCCGGTGGAGGAAATTAGGCATGTAGCAATAGGATTTGAAAGGCTATTGTTGTCGACATGGGCTCCGTTTCAACAGAGAGACTGAAACAAAATAAACGGCTTATTACTCGGCATTGAGGACCCTTGGAAAAGCAGCATGCTGAGAACACACGCAAACAACAGCCTCACATAAACTGACAGAAAAGCGCACAACAATGAACATATACGTATTAGCAGTCACGGAAGATACTGAGTAAAGTGAACTTTTGGACGGTTCTTCAAACACAGGGTCAACAGGAAGTCACACCAGACACAGAAACAGGGGTCTTTTTTTCTATTTTAGGGCAGTTAGTAAAAGAGTCACAGGTTTTTCAAAGGAACATTAATCTCAACAAGCATAACACTAAATAAAACATTAGGCGGTAATTTGACATAAAAACACATGATGAATGCTAAACAGAACTGGAAATGGAGCTCTTACTGGGACACAATCACTTGAGGTTTGTCTCGAGCAACCCAGCATGTAATTTGACGCCAATAGCACAGTTATTATAATGTTCTAAATCATTTTTCTACAAGGTGTTTTAAACGAAATACTTTAATAATAATAATAATACGTTTTTGTTCGATATTTGTGATAAACTTATTGACCTTGGTTCAGATTCCTCTAAAAAAAAAAAAAAAAAAAAAAAAAAAAAAAAAAAAAAAAAAAAAAAAAAAAAA
>JAUMHG010000064.1:16523839-16535795 GCA_032359395.1 Enteromius anoplus | reverse complement strand
AAAAAAAAAAAAAAATAAAATAAAATAAAATAAAATAAAATAAAATAAAATAAAATAAAATAAAATAAAATAAAATAGAATAGAATTGAATTGAATTGAATAATAAAATAAAATATATACATAATATTAATAATAATTAATTAATTCTATAATTATAACATTTGACAAAAAATAATAAAGAATAATTGTTGCACCTTTTATCTACATAGACTTAAAATGGGTTTTCACTTCTGATTTTATTTTATATTTTATTTTGTTTTGCTCCCTTTAGAAGGGTGAGGAAATTCAACTTCCACAATGCAGTGGACAGCAAGCCTCTGTCAATCTGACTGTCCATGGGCAGAGATACAAAAATGCAGAGGTGCAAACCTTACTTTTAACAAAAGCCCTGGAGCAATTTGCCTCACTGGAAAATAAACTACTAGGAGCCGGTAAAATGGAGAAAGAGTACACATTCTCCATATACTACAGATATATTGGTTGAAAATGGGCAAACTTGACATTGGTTGTGCTATATACCTCTAAATCAGTAAAAAGAACTGGCTCATTAAAATATTTCATCTGTAGCGCCACTGAATAGTAGTGCAAAAAAAGTTCAGTTTCTTCTCTAGATGCACTGGCAAAAGAATGCAGCTGCAAAAAGCTGTATTGTTTTATTTAGAATGTAACTGCTTCTGGATAAGTTCAGGCTTCCCAACCCTATTAATAAGCAGAAAGGACAGCAAAGTGGGTAGCTAACAACAGCATACATTACACAAAACCCAGATGAGGCAGGCTAAAAAAGACTTCAGTCCCTGTCAAATTAGCATATTCTCATGAACTAACACCATTCGGATAATGAGAATATGCCACCATCATTGTCGAGTGCACTGAACAATATTGACACATAGCATCAATCAGCTCCCCCAAGAAAGCAGATGATGTTCTCTAGAGCTCTGTTACATCTGAACCAAGATCACGTAGCTTTGAAGAATGGCAGTTTAAACCAATCTTAAAGCGAGCGCGGCTGGACATGTTGATTAATATGGAAGTTGTGTTCATGCAGGCTGAGCGGAGAAACTAAATCTGACCTTGCAGGCACACTGCTTTAATCAGACATTAATTAGCAGATGAGCTCTGACGAGCTTTCCCCCTCTCGTCCTCTTGTGGGTGCTGCTCCGGCATATTGTGGGGATGAAACGAAAGCAGAAAGATGCACACACACACACACACACACACACACACACACACACACACACACAGAGTGATGATATATGAGCTAGGATATAAGTGGGGCTAACAAATATTCAAGATTTATTTAACAGTCCAATAGAAATGCATTAGAACGCTGGTGGAGCAAAACATCTACTTAATGAAATTAAAATCAAATACAGATAAGCAAACAAGCAAAAAGAAACTGAGATTCGTTCATGCTGCGGAAGCCATATACATATACAGCTGGTGAAATAACAAATTAAGAAGAAACGTAAGTTCTTAAATAATTAAAAGTTAACTTCAGTAAAAAGTTCAAAAGAACAGCATTTATTTATTTATATATTTATTTTTTACTCATTTTCTGTATTCTGTTACAAAAAGATTTCTATGTTGGGCAACAATTAATGATCACATTTAAAATAAATTTTCTGCAAACATAATACAATATACTGTATATACACTCACGGATTACTAGGAACACCTGTTCACCTGTTCTCATTAATGCAATAATCTAATCAACCAATCACATGGCAGTTGTTTCAATGCATTTAGGGGTGTGGTCCTGGTCAAGATAATCTCCTGAACTCCAAACTGAATGTCAGAATGGGAAAGAAAGGTGATTTAAGCAGTTTTGAGCGTGGCATGGTTGTTGGTCTGAGTATTTCATAATCTGCTCAGTTACTGGGATTTTCACGCACAACCATTTCTAGGGTTTACAAAGAATGGTGTGAAAAGGGAAAAACATCCAATATGCAAAAAGAGGCTACAGTTTGCACGAGCTCACCAAAATTGGACAGTTGAATACTGTTAGTCACAATTAATCGATCATCACTTAATCACTGACATCCCTAGTACTGACCAATCACAGCTTTATCAACGCTATCCTTTTTATAAGGAATCTGCTATATTATGATATTGTATATCCAAGCTTCATTAAAAAAGTATTATCATGATGATACACCGGAGAGCGTTGTGTGTGCGACATCTGCTCTCACCTGCTTCATTACAGCAGCACACACATTACAGAGGGTCCTGATGGTGAACTGCTGGTGAGTTGGATCTAGCAGCTGTGTACCTGGGTCCCACTGGTACAGACCATGAGCTAATTATAGAGAATTATTAAGATTTATCTGTCTCGCTCTCTCTCGCTCTCAGAGCCAACGATCTCATCAACCCTCACTTCTCAAAGTTAATCGCCAAACTGACTTTTGATTTAATTGCTCACGTGTAGGTCTCACTCAAACAAACGAATACACACGCTGTTAAACACAAATATATCTCACATTGCAATTGATTATGATAATATGATCCGAAAACTGCAGTAGAAGTGCGGCAGTGCATTTAGATATTTTTGTTTCTTCGTTCAGTGAGCTGTTCATGAAATGATATGCACACATACAGTGTCCTCCAAAAGTTTAGAGATGCCCAAGGCAAAGTTGGTTTTTGAAAGATTATTAGCATACATCCTTATCATTTAGTGATGCCGGAGCACTGATAAAAGACTTTGAAACAACAAAATGATTCAATATATTTTATGAAATAAAACAAACTGTGATCTCATTGGTCAGCTGTCGTGTCAATCAATCTGTGAAGCTACACGTAGAGAAAGTAAGATTTTAAAACAAGTTATCTATTCTCCCTAAGGCTGAATTTGAACAAAAATACAGTAAAAATATGGGGGAGGGGCATCTAATTCTGTAATTAAACTGACTGTTAGGGCTGGGTTTTGTTCAAAAATTCAGATACTGATACCTTGAGTTCGATACCGGTTCCTGAACGACACCTCTTTCGGTACCAATTTTATGAAATCAGTTTTAACAAAACTACAGTATCTCAAAAAACTCTTTTTTTCATCTTGTTGACATTTATACAGATTATTATACAGATACGTTTTTCGATACTCGTTATATCTAGGATATTTGGTCGGTACCTAAAAAGTTGTAACTGTGAGGAATTTAATCATTACCATTCTAAGACTTTGTAAAGATAAGGAATTACATTGTCATTGCCTAATCCTTGTTAGCATTTCCAAACTTTTGGAGGACGCTGTATATCACACAGTCTGTTTCAGCTCATACCGGGTCACTCAGGTCACAATCTGGCAAGATACTATAGCACAAAAACACAGGGATAATTCTTATATGCGCCAGCTCCAGATGCTGGAGAAGGATGTCATTGATAAAAATATGGAAAAGAGTGAAGCTGGTTATAACACTGTTAAGGTCAGTAGTAGCAGGGTCAGATTCACTTAGCCTTTTAATTCATTCTTCACATCCCCAGGCATACACACACACACACACACAGCTCGTACTGTAAGTGGTATTGGTGGGATTTGTAACAGCGCCATGCGGCCGGAGGTGCCCAGACACACTGACACACTAATGAACTCTGCTGCTGACCAATAAATCAACTTCTCACCCACAGCTGAACAACTTCTCGTGTCAGATTCAAGGCCTCCAGGCACATGTAAGGATATAATGAGGTGAGGAATGCAGCAATAAGGCTAGAAATACTCAACTGTCTGTCTAAATGACTTAAGAGTGCACTAATGTGTACATAACAGAGCTGTAAGTAGCACTTGCTTAACTATTACCAATGCTCTTATTTATGGTTAGGTGTGCTTTAAAAATATATATTCACAAATTCAGAGAAACAATGGATGCTCTGTTAAAAACATCACAACAATCCACAAGTAACCCACATAACTTCATTCCAACAACTACAATCTTGTGAAGCGAAAAGCTGCATGTCTTTAAGGAAACAAACGCATCATTAAAGTGTTTTAAATTAAATGGGAGTTATGGAAATGATATTTATGATAACATAACTCATAATAATGCTTTCTTCGACAAGAAAGTACATTCCCTGTCCTCCTCTGAAAACTAAATCAGCAGACATATTTATGTAGAACTGTTTTGAACTGTTTTCACTTGATGTGCATACTGTATTTTTAAATTGAGAAAGCAATATGTGTGTGTGAGGACTTGACGTGTTTCTTACTAATACACAGCTTTTCACTTCAGACATTCATTCAATGCCTGGATGTGGATTTCTTGTGGATTATTGTAATGTTTTCATCCTCTGTTTGGACTCTCACTGCATACACTGTAAAAGATTGGTGTGATTTTAACAGTAAAAAAACTAAAAATGCTATACGGGAAAATACATTTTTAAATGGTTAACGTAAAATTTACAGGGAAAAATCGTAAACTGACATTACCAGAATCTTTATAGTCTTATAGTTTAATAATTTATTAGAGTTGTGTGTCACATGTAACGTTGTTTAATAAATATTTATTGCATATTTGAGATGAATGAGTCTCATCATGATGGTGTTTAGTGTTTGTGTGAGTGACACCAAGCTCCTTCTATATATATACATATATATATATATATATATATTCATATTTAAAAGCTGCTTGTGATTGGCTTTGGTTCATCATGTGACTTTCTCATCAACACCTGCATTTGGTGCTTATCAGTGTATTTCAATGATACAGAACTTGTATCCGTTTATGAAATTGCGATATTTAACTGTAAGTTTAACAGCTTTAAAACCTAAAGTGTTGTTACTGCATTTTTTACGGTAGCATTCCAGCAACCACAGCTGCCAGTTTTTTACCGTAAATTTTACAGATTTTATTTTATTTTTTACAGTGTAGGTGATCAAGTAATGCTAAATTTCCCGAAATCTATTGTCATGAAGAAACATCTACATCTTCAATTACATAATTTCAGCTCATTTTCATTACATCGCCATTCCTTTAACACAGTCTCCATTCAAATAGTATTACAGTATACATAATTTCAGTCTTAAAAGTTCTGTACAACAGGTAAAAAGTTTAACAGTGCCATTTGAAACTAGCTTAATAAAATGTTCTAGAATGATTTATTACTTTGAATGTGCCATTCAACAATATCACATTGTCTCTGACTGGTGTACAATATAAAATACATGTAAACGTGTGCTTGCATTACAATTTGACCCTAGCAACAACCCAGAACACCTTAGCAACCTCGATGTAATGTGCTTAAAGTCACTCTGAAGACAGACAATATATTAACTTTTAATATTCATGCCAAGAAATGGTATAAGCCCCATGTAAAAAAAAACAACAAAAAAACGTTAACACCATGGTACAGTTTCGCATTTTTAGTGGTTATTTATTTCCCTCAGTGTTAAATAAAATTTTATTTTCTAACTTAGCCCTCGTTTGACTTAGTTTTGACTGTTTTCCATCTCATCTTACATGCTTATGAGTTAAAAGTGCCTGATCATCACCACTACCATAAGCGCTGTCTGCAACCAGTTTACTTAAAACACCCGTCTCTCTCTCACCTCTCAATGAGCGCTGACAGGAAAAGCTAAAAAACACAATTAGCGCTGAAGAGCGACTAGCAGCTCTATTATGCAGAAATGCTAATCCATCTCCCACCGAGGCGGCCGTGTTGGAACGAGAGGAGGGTGTAATTCCTGTGTTTGATATTGAGATTTCGCAGAGGAGGGACTTTAATCAAGATCAATTGCTTCAAAGCAATCAAGCATTTGCCTTGTTTTGTCCGAACGTTTCACTTCTTGGCTCTCTAGGGATTTTCTCAGCGAAAAGAAAGAGTAATTGTTTCTTTCTTCTTCCTTTACTAACACTCGAGCCAGTTCAAATGTACAGTAAAGATTTAAACAGGAAGCCTTAGCTGAAACTGTACAAATTAGCAAGCTATAAATAGTATAAGTACATGTGATAGTATAAGTTATTCAACCAACCCCACAGGAAATAAAAATCATTACTTGATATTTACCGGGGCTGGTGAAGTCCATACAGAAGTCTGCTCGTGACACATTCACGGCACTCAGTGTTACAGGGTATAACATTAAAATCATTTCCAGCCGTGCACAGGTTCAAACCTGACTCGGAGCGAAGGCCAGTTATAGATCCAGGTCTGCCACAAATCATGAGTCTGCACCTGTGCACTATTAACTGCACCCTCCCTGAGGACCGTTTGCTCGGACGGGGCTTTTAACTCAGTCTTTAGAGGAGTCTGCTCAGATGAGTTATTAAACCTAGTTTCTTCCAGCAATCCATCTTCATGCTTTTCTTCAGCAAATTAAAGAGTTGCAGTAAAGAAAAGGTGCTATTAAGTCTATTACATGTTAAATTACTAATGCATATACTCTCTCTCTAAATGTATTTCCATATACAGTAGGTGGACAACCAAAATGACTACTACCGCTGCGTGTACCGAAACAATATATATTTGGCAGTATCATTCTAAAATTGCAGATAATTCAAGTTTGCATCACAGGAATTAGATACACTAAAAATATGAATATATTAAATATCACCTTTAAAAATAATATTCTAATAGCATTTGACAATGTCTTCAACTGTATTTTTAAATAAATGCAGCCTTGGTGAATGAATAAGAGATTGTTTGGGGAAAAACATGATTTAATTCAGCAAAAGAATGAAATGTCGCAAAAGATTTCTATCTCAAATAAATTCTGTTCTGCTGAACTTTCTGTTCATCAAATGATTCTTAAAATGCATTATGGTTTTTAACACTGATGATTTCTGAAGAACCATACGTCCTTTATGTGATACAAAATAAAAATAATGGGATGGTTTGAATTGTGATGATTTTTTTAACAAATAAATGCAGCATAAAACAATTTGTGAGACAAAAACAATTGTTCACTTCACTTTATGTACAAATATAATTTTAGGAATGTCTCCAAAAGGAGTTATCATCAAGTTTAGTTCACTTCTGGCTACAAAACTGTGCCTAAAAACTGGTTAGGTACGCACACACACACACACACACGCAATGACAGACAACTCCATTTCCCTCTCTCACTCACTGTTTCTCTTTCTATCTCTCCTTTTCCTATTACAAAGGCTGGACTTTGGTACAGTTGTTTAATTTAAATGCCATACAGTCATGTTGAGATGGATGGAAGTAATACCACTGATTATGACTTTGATAATGAAAGACTCTTAATCCGAAAAAGACAGAGAACTTGTGTGTTTTTGAAGAGCAGCTCATTGGCCGAGCCGAGCATGAATATGTTTACAGTATATTCTGCGTATGGAGCATCTCTCGGACTGCTGGACTTCTGTGTATTAAAAGGTATCATGAAACGACCACAGAGAGAGAGAGAGAAAGAGAGCGGTCACATCGCTCAGTCCTAACGTGCTTACAGAGCCATGCATTCATTAACGTCTAAAACAGCAGAAAGACTATTCTCAGCTTACCGAATCAATTTATTTCTGTTCCATTTATTAGCATTAAGTTACGCAATTGAACAGGCAGGACAAAGCCATTTTCTCCTGGCATAACCAGTCCCCAAAAGGAACCGAAGAGGAACAATAAAGCAGAGAACATAATAGCTCGGTTCCGAAATCCAGCACGCTGCCCAATAATTGTGTGCGTTATAGGTTTTTAATGTTTTGCATGAATACTGCTGTTCCATCTAGGATTGATTTATAATACAAAATGAAAAGAAAAAAAAATACTATGAAGTGCCTCGTGAGTCTCCAGGATCTTCTGTGATTGATGGCTTCCTGACCAATAAGCATCAGCCTCATGTGGCCTCCATCAGCGAGAGTCAGAGGTTGTGAAGTAGGTCATGTTTTCCTGACGCGTCCAGTGGCATTTCTATGGTGACGGCTTGTTAGAAAGGGCTGTCAGGCTGGTGTGACGCAGCCCCGCTCCACCACTGAGGGCTGTCTTGCCCCATTTAATGCTCTTTCTCTCAGTTTAACGCTGATGACACGCAAACTCTCCCATGGCAACCAATTTAGACGCCTCGGAAGAATCCATTTATCAATTAATAATGCCTAATACTTGATGGAAGGACACCAAGTGTTTGAAATCCAGCTTCATGCGAGGCGCTAATGAACGCAGAAAGTCTTTCAAAGAGACACATGCCACAAAATGAATCAAAGCGATTTATCCTGTATGCGACTTATAGTTCTGCCATCATTTCTGCAAAATGTCATTACAAGGATGTATGGCTTTGTTCTGTGGAACGCACAAATAAAACAAATCAAATCAAATATTTGATTTAATTTAATTCAAATATTCATACACATCCAATATATTTCTATAGTTATGGTTTGTTAGAAAGGGAAAACTTTAAACAAAATGTAAAATAAAAAAATGCTAATTAATAAACTGCATTCATTCAGAAAACTAGCAATTTATTTTCATTTTAAGGTACTACAATTAATTATAAAATTCAAATGTAAAAAATAAATAAAATAAATTACAAACTATATTACAATATACAATTTAGATAAAAATAATAATTTAAAAGCAAATTACAAAATTGCTAAAACTTTAAAATTAAAACGACGATAAAAGTTAAAGCAACATATTAATAAATAATAATACATTATTTTTTCACAAATATTATAGTATTATGAATTACACATTTTATCTTGTGTGTTTTATGGTTAAAATAATTTGAATTTTCTGTCTGAATATTAGGTTTTTCTATTTATTTTTTCTTACATTGTATAAATGCAATAGAATTAATGCTAAATTAAAACTGATCATAAATTCTTAAATGCTGCTTCTGTTTCACATGATTCTAAAGTTACACACAGAAAGTGCAATATATTCGAAAAAGATTATGCAGCTGAAACTGGGTGTTTTTAATTGGCTTCCTTCTTTATTAGTCATGTGTTAAAGAAGCTCCACTTAACACCAACAAAGTTCAATTAAATTTAATAAACACCTGCATGCACACGAACACACACATGCATGCTTGAACACACAAATCACAAATGACTGTGTGTGTGTGCATGAGCGTGTGTTCAAAAAAAGCCAACGTGAGAGTGAGAATATGATCACATACCTTCTGCTGGACTCAGAATAAGTGCACTAAAAAAGCTTGACATCAGCCTGTGTCCGTGTGCAAACTGAGACTGCAGTACAGGTGAGAAGCACAGCGTGCTCACGTTCCCTGAGTACATTAATGGAGCTAATAGGATCACGCTTACCATCTGTTCCCTGTAGCATGATGCACACTATAAATAGCACTTCAGCGGCAGGAGACTACGGGATAGCCCAGGTACTTCCTTGCCTTAAAAAGTGATCTCCTGTGCGACAAGAAAGATCCGGGTATGGGGTTAAAAAAGGGTGAGACAAAGTAGACTAATTAAACAGCATCTACTAGCAGCGTGCCTACAGATGCAGTGGCTAATGGGTGTTTTTCAAGACTTCATGAAACCCAGTGGAACGTATTGCCAAATGCAAAAAAAAAAAAAAAAAAAAAAGAAAAAGAAACAGGGTAAGCGTTTTTGATTTTATGCATTGGGAGTACAACAGACAGTCATAATAATTATTATTTTAATAATAGTAATAAATAAATAATAAAAGTAATACATAATGTATTTTTTTAATAAAAAAATATATATAATTAAATGTTTAATTAAATTAAATGCAGTTTTGCCTAAACTAAACAAAAAATTGCAATGCATAAATTAAATTTAATATCGAATTGCATTGCCTTCAAATCAAAATTCAAATGATCAATAAGCATGACAACTGATCAATAAAAATGCATCCCTATTTGAATAAAAAAAACTGAACTAAATTAAATGAAATTAAATAAAACAAAATTAAATATAGTCCAGATTAATGTGCACCAAAACAATTGCTAAGAATAAAACTAAGAACATGCATTTAAATAGATGCCATCTTTATGTTATGTTAAGTGTGAAGATGTGGGTGAAAGCAGAGCTATAGACTAGCTTTGGCACACACTCAATATTTTCTATAGCAAGTCATTGCTGGCCGTTTTTTAGACGTGGCTGTGTCTGTAAAACAGCTCTGGGCCGTTCTGGGTAATTACCAGAGCTCAGATAAGTTAGGCTATCCTCCAATAGTTTTGACCTAGAGCCAGCAGCATTGCATTTAAATCATAATTTAAATGATCAAATCAAAAATGGTCCCTCCATGTGATTTCAATGCAAGCCATCTTGTGTTTAACAGCTTAGAAAGAGAGAAGAGAATCACAATGTCTCTGTGTTTAACAGACGGCCGTGCAAATCTTAATCAGAGTGCAGTGACTGCATCAAGCTAAATAATTAACAGCCAAAAGAAGCCCCTTCTCTACACTGTCCCATCACTCTCTCTCTTTCACACACAACTTCTGTGTGTCTATCTATCCCTCCAAAGAGCTCATCACAAACTCACTGTCACACTGTGATCTACACAGCTGTCAAGAACCTTCCACAGTCCACCAGACACTACTGAGGATCTCCGTCACTGTAAACAAACGCAAAAGATACTTCTCTGCAATCTGCCAACGGACAGTAAAGGTAGGAATATTACTCGATATCCTGTTCCCAATCTATACATAGATGTAGACAGATAAACCCAACAGGGGTAGAGAGGAAGTGAGTTCAAATAGCTTTTCATTACAATACCATTCTGGAATGTATAGAAGCCCATCTATACAAATGTATATATATTATTGCGACATTTTATTTCATAACTCTGACTTTTTTTGTCAGATATAATAATACCATATTTTTTTCCAAATTCATTTTTTTCCCATTTTTCTCAACTCCGTTTCAATAGTTAAAAGCATGTCAAATTAATTAAAATCATAAAACATATACATTTATTAAGTTGAACAAGAATTACAAAAGTAAGGCCCTAAGAAGTGTTTTTTTTTTTTTTATAGTTACCAATTTCTGTGTTTACCATGTCTAATTATTTGAATGCATAAAACAACTTTCTTATTTTTTTTTAAAGTAGTCTTATTCATTTTTTTCTACCTTCAAAAATTATTTGTGCTATGTAGCATTTTTTTTATTTTTTTTTTCTGGTTACCAAACGAAGGCATAAAACAACAAAAAAATTTTAAGGCAAAAAAAATGTATTTATCTTTTAATTATTGAAAATTAAGTAAACTTTATTTATGGCAATGTTGATTTATAAAAAAAAGCATGTTATGTGAATATTCCTCAAAAAAAGTAATTTTTGTTTAATTTTAGTAGGCTAGTATTAGTAGTAGTAGTGGGCTATGTAGTGTTGTGTTTACCTGAAAAACTAGTCTTATGACATAAAAGGTCGCAATAACCTTTTTTGTTTTTATTCAGTGGCGGAAATGGGCTTCCATAGGAATGCATAGGGGGGGGGGGGGGGGGGGGACCCGCACACCCCAGCATGACGCCATGGGGGGTTCATAAGTTCGCTCTGAGACGTCACTGACCGCTACAGGGAATAAACGAGTCCATCACGATGAGTTGTCTTGACTTGACAGGAGATTACACTGACTGTAGTAGCCATTACCAACAGCTTTCATCTGTTTAACTGGTTAAACAATAGCAGGGTCAAATCGTTTCATTATTCTTTAGATCCCTTCCATGGCCGCCCTCTTCACAGACAGGCAGATTCACAAGGGCATGTTCATAGATAATCACTGTTGGTATTTCCTGTTAGGATTTGTGGAATGCAGGAGCGAGAATGCAGAAAATGTGCTCTTCTCCTTTTGACAGAGTTGTAGTTAAATCCAAGTTTTCTCACTTAATATATACTGTATATACAATGGGTACAGAAAGTATTCAGACTCCCTTAAATTTTTCACTCTGTTACAGCCATTTGCTAAAATCGTTCTAATCATTTTTGTAATAATTTTCCTCAATGTACACACAGCACCCCTTATTGACAGAAAAACGTCTCAGGGTTATGCATATAACCCATGTTCCTTGAAGGAACGAGACACTGCGTCGAGACGCATTTGGGAACG
>JAUMHG010000064.1:16501946-16522319 GCA_032359395.1 Enteromius anoplus | reverse complement strand
TCTAGGGTTGTAAATGGACCTGTAAAACCGTTTCTGGGCATTTTTTACCCTTACCTAAGCTACATACCTTCTATGTATATCAGAGAACAATTTAAAATATTCTCTCAAATCATTCTATGGCACCTTTAAATCAGCAAAATTGTCAAAAATTCTGTGTTTTTCTGTCAATATGGGGTGCTGTGTGTACGTTAATGAGGGCAAAATTTACTTAAATGATTTTAGCAAATGGCTGCAATGTAACAAAGTGAAAAATCACACAGTTATTCCCAAGTAAATTGTTAAAAAATCATGCAATGTGAGTTCTGTATTTTTCTTTTTAGATTCTGTCTCTCACAGTGGAAATGCACCTGTGCTGAAAATTGTAGACCCCTCCATGATTTTTAATAAAAGAACAGAATCACAGGGGGATCAAATTCTTATTGACCTCACTGTATATATACTGTATAGAGATTTTGAATACTTCATTAAATGAGAAAAAAGTTGCTCTCTGGCCTCTTTACTCTCACTGGTCAAACAATTAACAACATCTAATAAGCAATTCAATTCAGGTTTATTTGTATAGCGCTTTTCACAATTAAAAAATAATTAAAGAGCAGTTTTCCAGCAAATGACGTTTCTACAATATATTTAGTAGTTGATGTAGCTACATGTGACAGAAATGTACAGTAAAAATCAGCAAATGACGTAATCAAACAGACAGTGAACGCTATTAAAAATTTTATGTTGCTATTAAACTCATGCCCAATCAGCAGAACAATTAGATAACTGACCCCGGGCTATTAAACCCAGCAGCTGCCTTGACATGTGACCTTTATCTCTATATAGAAACAGACAACAAAAGGAAGTTACAGAGTAATTGTAGAAAAAAAGGAAAAGAAGCTTATTAAAACCTCCAAGAGAAAGAGACGCACGGAGAATATGATACATAAAATGAGTGACTGGACACTAGAAAGAGCGGGAAAATGGCAAAAGAACACAAGAGAGAAGGGTGAAGATGGAAATAATGAGCAAAGAATGGGCTGAGCAAAGAACAGCACATGATCCATGTGTCAAACACACAAATATACTGCACATGCACCAATATTTGTTAAACATACTGTACGTCGTCTACTGCAGAGGAAATTAAAGTTTCCACAAAAACATAAGTAGTAAATTGTGATAGATTCGAATGATGCTTAATATGATTTATTTATTTATTTATTATTAACATTTCTGAACGATCATGTGACACTGAAGACTAGACATAATGATGCTAAAAATTCAGCTTTTTATCAAAAGAATAAATTGTATTTTAAAATGTTTTTGAAATTTTAAAATTATTTTAAATTGTAATAATATTTCATAAGATTAAAGATTTTACTGGAGTTCTTAAAATATAAATAAACAATAGAATAGATTATCATTATTATTTTGTTAAAACAAAATTTCATATATATATATATATATATATATATATATATATATTATAACAGACAGGGACAGAATTTATATTTATTAGTATTAGTATTAGTATTAGTCATTTATATATATATATATATAAAATATATTAGTTTTTATTGTAAAACGATATTTAAGTTTGGTTTTTGAAAAAATGGTTTCATTAAAAAAATATTACTAAAATATCAATCATTTTCCTCACAGTATAAAATCGGTTTTAATATGAATCATTTAAATATTAAATTGAAGAATATACAATATATATGCATTGTACATCAGCATCTCCTTTGAAGTCCTCCTGAGTAAAAAACACTCAGCAATTTTCAGCAGTGCATCAAAGGCTCTTAATACTAATATGATATGTCGTGTTGTTTCCGGAAGAACTGACACTCTTGAGAAAGAAACTTAAGTTTGCTGTTAGCTTCGATCTGACTGCTTAACACATAAGGTGTAAATGACGGTCCTGAAGGGCGTCCTGCAGTTAACAATTCTGTCGACACGGTCCTGATTATATCGTTTTCAGCAGAACTGGGCTCAGGGCACAGAAAATAACATTACAGAGGAGTTTGGGTTTCCTCACTTGTTTCTGTAAAATGAAGAGACAGCAGAAAAGTGCAGTGAGGGAGGAAGAGGAGGACAAGAGTGAGATGATGATGGAAAAGAGCAGTAAATTGCGAGATAGTGTAGCTTTCAAGGCTTCGAGCTCTTTTATTTATTTGCTTTTTCTTGCTGGCTCAGTTAACCTCTTTTCAAACAGAACAGAACAGAACAAAACAAAAACCAATTAAACATTTATTTTAAAATAATATTCATGTCTCATAATAAATAATATCTCAATAAAAGTGGCACAAAATGCTCACTGCAGTACAGAACAAGGCAGAACTCAACGCAGCGTGTAAGACCAAGAGAGGATTTCATGAGCACTGATCAGTGAGGCAAAGCACCTCGGTTCAGAGTTTGAGCAGAGATGAAGGATGTTGTTCAGCACAGACTGTACTAGTGACTACTGTCGAGCTTTTGATGAGAAATCATACCACATCTGATGACATGAGTGCACATAAAAGACCAGTTTATTACGATCCTGGATCCCAACCAAAGTCAAATAGACAATAGCCTCCTAAAAGTATGTCATGTGAAACGATGCTTTCTAAAGCCATATCATCATAAATCTTAACTGCCAAAACTAACCAGCAACATTTTGATCTCTTACTTGCTAGCTTTAAAGACAAACACCAACATAAGTTAACTACTTTGTTAAAAATGACGACCCATGTGGTGTTGAAGCTGCGATGTGGAGGTGAACTGCGGTCCACAGGTATTATCTGAGGATCAAGAATCATAAAGCACTGATATATTTCCTACTGCACAGGGAGTATTTGGAGAGTAACACAGAGCAAGTTCCTCAGATTGTCCCGTAATCTTGGGTTTAACTACAGAATCCTCTGCGGTCGTGGCCACCTGCAAACTTTTACACACATTCACAGAGAGAGTCAGTAATCAGACTGAACACCGTCCTCTGAGCTCTGTCCCAGCAGAAGCCTCTCTAGTTATCGACCCACGCAGCAGACATAAGATTGAACCAGAACATCTAAACACATGCTCCTCAGTGTCTGCTGTCTCCTAGAAGTCTCTCACCGTTTTCCAGTCATACTCCACTGGAGAGACTGATTTTGATTGACTATATCATTTGTTGTCAGACAGTTACAGCTCTAGTCTTCTGAGATGCGTTGTTGTAAACTGGTTAGAGTAAGACATGTCAGGGAAGAAGCTAGAAACTTTTAGATCCATTAGGTATAATAATAATAATAACAAAAACTAAAAATATACATTTATCAAGTGTGGTGTTTTTGTATTTTAACTTAATACACTTTTATACTTTGCTATTCATTTTAAATGTTTAAAAAACTGTATGCAGTTATCATAACACATACAGTAATTTATACATTAATATACTGTTAAATAAATGCATAATACATCAAAGTTTTTAATTTATTAAGTACAATAATTACATTTGTTAGTGTGTATATATATATATATATATATATATACAGTACTGTGCAAAAGTCTTAGGCCACTAGTATTTTCAGCAACAAAAACTGGTTTTAAGTGGGTTATTTCTATCTTCTGCAGCAGCGTGATAGTTGGAAATATCAGCTTACATTTCCAAACATTATTTTAGTCATTAATTGTAATAATGCAGTAAGATTATTGTCTGCACAACAGCCTGTGCTGTTTTAGTAAGCCTTTTTCTCTAAGATTTCGGAAAACAATTGAGTGTGTGACGTTGCAAAGGGATCTCATTATAATAACACCGCCCTTTAATCAGTAGGTTTCCACCCAAGGCACCGTTACTTTAATGGAATTCGTACTACATCCGCCATATTGATGTTGTCACGTGTCATGCGTCGTAACAACAGCGTGAAAATTTTAACTTTCATTAAGTCATCCATTTATTTAGATTGTGTTAAACTAACGCAATTTAATCACAATAAACAAAGTTTTTTTCTGAGGTGCTTACACTTCAAATGAGCCGCGTCTCCACTTTCCCCCATGTTTTTAATATGACGCCTCCTCTCCCAGAGCCTCATGGGATAGGAAACTGTCCATGGTATGCTTACTACAGAATTCGGGCGGAAGCAGTAGGTCATCCAGGTACTTCTCGCAGACTGAATTTCGAATACTATGAATTTGGACATAATACTCGCCCCGCATACAATTTTTCGCGTACTATACAGTAGGGAAGTAAGCGATTTCGGACGCAGCAAATGTTTCACCAGTTCTAATGTCATGGTGAGAATTAACTTTGTAACTTGTGTGTTTTTAATGTTAAACGTGTGCGTGAATAAGATCTTAGTTCAGTACTCGCATGCCTTTGACAGAAACTTTCTGTCCGTGTCCTTCAGATGTGCACAACCTTATATCAGAAGTTTAAACTATTATGGTTTAATGCATGATGCATAATCAGAATCAAAACAAGCTGTTAGCTGGTACCTAATCTATTCTGGAAAAGGGGGCGGGGAACAAAAGCTCATTTGCATTTAAAAAGACAGTTACGAAAATCAGACATTTTCAATCTGATATAATAAATGACCTGTGCGGCATTTTGAGCTTAAACTTCACAGACACATTCTAGGGACACCAGAGACTTATATTACATATAATTGGATTTTAAGGGGCATAATATGTCTCCTTTAATATACTCCTTTATGATATTTTGAATGTAGTAAAATATTTTCCAGGCTAGCTCAATGTTTTTCCAGCAAAATAAAATATCGAAAAAATATTTTTAGCAATTAGTATTAGTAAATTGATTCTTGTCATTTATGTTTGTATGTTTAATATGTATACATGTCATATGTTTTCACCTGCTTCTAGAGCAATTAGGTAAAAGCGGCACAGCTTACCCTGACTCCCACTCTCTGAATTCCTTGGTCAAATAGAAAAGCTAAGAAATAAATAAACAAGCCACCTATTTCAACATAACCCAGTCTATTTTGATGTTAATTTCATTTATTTGTTCTTTTTTCTTCTTCTCATTGCACAGTTTGAAATAGACGAGTTCAGTGTGGCAAAGACTCTATCAGTCTTATTAGTCACAGCTGAAGCTATTTCAGTTATAGCGAGACCACCCAGAGCGCACAACCCAAGGCCGACTTCCAACCAAAAGCAGCCCAGTATTATTTCAAACATACAGTTCTCTTTCCTCTCATTCTAGCGTCACCTGCTGTGCACAAATCAACCCGTCTCAATCACGCTCAACCATTTTCTCACTATATAAATGACTGCGTGTGCATATTACTCACGCTAAACCCTCCATGAATAAACTGACGTCATTGGAAAGAAATATGGCCAACGTCGTTTTGTTCTCATTTTGATCCTTCACACTCAATGTGAAAGAAAACAAAAGACGAATACATTATTCTCCAACAAAAATGAAAGGGAGAAAGAGATATCTGCAAAAATTGGCCTTCAGTACAAAACAGGAGGAAAAAATATTCTAAAAGAGAGAAACATTGCGCTCAGTGACCGTGAAGATTGATATTTTGGCAGAAAACACTAGATTACACTCTACAAATAATTATTATCTGTCACTTTGACATACTGGGTGTACATTTTTATGTCATGCTCTATTTTTATCCATCAGTAAAAGAATGAAAATGTGATGTTTATCTGCTTCCCTCAGGGCATCCAAGATGTAGGTGACTTTGTTTCTTCAGTAGAACACAAATGAAGATTTTTAACTCAAACCGTTGCAGTCTGTCAGTCAAGTATTACAAAGCTACGAGAGACACAATCTCTGACTGTCCTGATCTCAATCACAACATTCGGCATGTGACGCATCAACGTTTTCTGGAACATATACCTTACACAACAGCTTAACAACTACCTTACTCATTATCAAGCAGCAAATTAGCATTTTATTGAGGGAAAAATAAGTTAATAGTTCCCTAGTCTAAAGTGTTACCATTCATTCCACTTCGAAATCATCACAGTATCTTCTGATCAGTGTGAAGTAACTTGTCCTGACCGATGACTATGTCTTCATGTGTTCATTTTTGGGCACATTATGGCAGCTATCTTCAGATTTTGGTCTGCGAGGACACTTTGTATGAGGTTAGATTAATCATTTATGATGATTAATCTGATCTAATAATTTACACATACAGGGAGACGAGACTGTATTACAGCAGCATAACGCCTCATGAGAATTAATTTGACGTTTCTTTGTGTGTGATACATCAAAAAAGAGAGAACAAAGTTTGGTGACTCATCAGTTCTGAGATCACCTGCTCATATATTATTCAAAGCAAAAGCCATCAGTCCAGGTAGAGTACTACAACCTTAATGTGATCAAAGTTTCATGCTCATTTAGTATTACTAAATACTAAAACCCTTGCACACTTCATAGCAGCAAATATCACTCTTACGGTGAGAATGGTCAAAATTGGATCACAATACAGGAAGTACAAATATTTACTTATTTGCTCTTTACATAGTTGAATGTGCTGACAATAAAATCACAGAAAAAGTATCAGTGGAAATCAAATTTATTAACTCATGGAGGTCTGGATTTGGAGTCACGCTCAAAATTGAAGGGGAAGAACACACTACAGGCTGATCCAACTTTGATGTAATGTCCTTAAAACAAGTCAAAATGAGGCTCAGTAGTGTGTGTGGCCTCCACGTGCCTGTATGACCTCCCTACACCACCTGGGCATGCTCCTGATGAGGTGGAGGGTGATCTCCTGGTGGATCTCCTCCCACACCTGGACTAAAGTGACCTGGACAGTCTGTGGTGCAATGTGGTGTTGGTGGATGGAGTGAGACATGATGTCCCAGATGTGCTCAACTGGATTCAGGTCTGGGGAACAGGCGGTCAGTCCATAGCATCAATGCCTTCGTCTTACAGGAACTGCTGACACACTCCAGCCACATGAGGTCTAGCACTGTCCTGCATTAGGAGGAACCCAAGGCCAACCACACCTTCATATGGTCTCACAAGGAGTCTCGGGATCTCATCTCGGTGCTTAATGGCAGTCAGTCTACTTCTGGAGAGCACATGGAGGGCTGTGCGGCCCTCCAAAGAAACACCACCCCAAACCATTACTGACCCATGCTGGAGGATGTTGCAGGCAGCAGAACGTTCTCCACGGCGTCTCCAGACTCTGTCACGTCTGTCACATGTGCTCAGTGTGAACCTGCTTTCATCTGTGAAGAGCACAGGGCGCCAGTGGTGAATTTGTCAATCTTGGTGTTCTCTGGCAAATGCCAAGCGTCCTGCATGGTGTTGGGATATAAGCACAACCCCCACCTGTGAACGTCGGGCCCTCATATAACCCTCATGGAGTCTGTTTCTGACCATTTGAGCAGACACATGCACATTTGTGCCCCCTTGAAGGCCATTTTGCAGGGCTCTGGCAGGGCTCCTCCTGTTCGTCCTTGGACAAAGGCGGAGGTAGCGGTCCTGCTGCTGGGTTGTTGACCTCCTACGGCTTCCTCCACGTCTCCTGATGTACTGGCCTATCTCCTGGTAGCGCCTCCATGCTCTGGACACTACGCACAGACACAGCACTCGCATTGATGTGCCATCCTGGATGAGCTGCACTACCTGAGCCACTTGTGTGGGTTGTAGACTCCGTCTCATGCTACCACTAGAGTGAAAGCACCGCCAGCATTCAGAAGTGACCAAAACATCAGCCAGAAAGCACAGGAACTGAGAAGTGGTCTGTGGTCACCACCTGCAGAAGCACTCCTTTATTGGGGGTGTCTTGCCTATAATCTCCACCTGTTGTCTGTTCCATTCACACAACAGCAGGTGAACATGATCGTCAGTCAGTGCTGCTTCCTAAGTGGACAGTTTGATTTCACAGAAGTGTGACTGACTTGGAGTTACATTGTGTTGTTAAAGTGTTCCCTTTATTTTTTTTGAGCAGTGTATTCAAATTTTCTGAAATGTGCAAATATGCAAAAAAAAAAGTCAATTTCTTGTTTTACATGTTAAGTACAGTACATAAATCTTGAATGGATGACGACCCCACCGAATCTTTATTGTTAAACATGCTATAAAAAGGTGACTTGGCTTGACTAAAAGTACTGTCAATAGCAATTTTTTGAATAATTAAATTAAAATATAAATCAACCTTTCTGCAGAAACCTTCAAGATATGCAGCACATATGAATAAAACTACTAAGTTCAGTGTATAAAGTGCTACTAAGAAAAGGAGATTTCTGACTGAAGAAAAAAAAAGCTTATTTTAAGAAAGCAGACTTTAAAGATATGTATCGTAATTGGATTGTACAGATGCAAATAGATAAAGTGAAATAGGTGTCTTTTGAATGTTTTCTTTCCACTAGTCTGAAAGTAGTCAGGTTATGGAGGCAAAATAGTCCAACATTTTAAAATGGCTTGTTTTTGTGTTTTTAAAAAATGTCTGAATATCATTGCATTACACAATACAATGTTAAACCATGTGGCATCTGCAAACAAATGAAGCTAGACTCTTTTTTCAGAACTACTTGACTTTTCTGAGTCATGTTTGCAAGAATTGTACCCATCTGGTTAACCATCTGGCTCCTTTAAAGCCCTGTCCACACTGACAGCAACTTGCAGCAACAAACCAAGCAGAAGTCATTCATTTTCACTGAGAGTCTGTGATTTCCAGTGACGTGAGAGTCATTGGCCATTGGTAAAGCGATACGCCATGTCCAACAGCTTGACAAAGCTGAGAAAAGTTTCACTTCATGCAATTGAGCAGCAATGTGATGCATCAAGCTCTCACGAGCTGAATCTATTGTTACTGTGAGTTATCTGACTTTTCTATTTGTCTGTGCTTACATAAAATCACACAGTCAGGAATCATCAGTTTGATTTGCACATTAAAAATCATTTATTTGTGCGCTGCTGTAATTTACAAACAAAGGCTGCATCTATGTATGAATATGGCACGTCCGACTAAATGCTATACACAGAACATGCTTGTGTAGAAGTCTGTATATGTATGCATTTATTCAGTATGCAATTTTGGACAAAGTCTAACACCGATTCCTTGCGAATTAATTGGGATCGATCTTATAGTTAATAAACATTCTGCGGTTTAATAGTAGCTACAAGACTTAAATGATATGGACTTTAAACGTGGGAAAAAATGCTCAGTAAAATTTTCTGTGTGAGGTTGTCTAATTTTACAACACACTTGCCATGGCAACAGAACGCCATACACTTTAAACCACTAAAACGTCTGTAAACGTGATTTCAGCAGTTTTACAGCCCAAATAACACCAAAGTTTCAACAGAGGAGTTAGATATAAGTTTTAGGCTTCTCATTTAAGCTTTAAAATCTGGCAAAAATGCCCTCATTCACTTCCTCTGTAAGCGTCTCACTAACTTTGATTATAGCTTTAAAAAAGAGGGAGAAATGAGTGCAAGTTCTTTATTGTGGTTTTCAACATTATTCGACAAACGCTGTCAATTGAGCTTAACCCAACCTACAATATTTCTTTAACACTGCAGAAGTTAAATAGCAGAAGAAACATACTTTACGTCTAATGGGGATGAAATTGATTAATGCGGACTACCTGGATCACTGACAGAAAGATAGACCATCTGACTGTGCTACTGAAAGACTAAGAGAGAAGGTCGAGGGAGTTCTAAGGGTATAAGGAAGCTATTGCTCAGGCTTTATAAATAAAGCACCTTGTGGCTTTGGTGTGACTCTACGGAACCTACCCTCATGCCCAACTCGTGGCGTCCTGCTAGATGTAATTTGCAAAGTACAATGCATGTAAATGGCACACAATATAATTATGGCATACTTATCAAGGAGTATCACACTAATGAAATAAAAGAATTAAAATTGTTATGCTCATGAATACACTCTGCATGAGGCTGATTGAAAGCACTTCATTATCCATTTCCATTAGAGGCCTGATTGTGTTTCCATGTATCAATCTGATTGTCGCAGTAAGACTAAGGCCAGTGTGTGTAGGTGTGTGTGTGTGTGAGAGAGAGAGCGCTTCAGTTCAATTGCTGTGAAGTGTCAGTCTGACCTGTAAAGACCATGTGTAATCTTACTTACAACAAACACGGCCAGAGAAAGAGAGAGATTCACTCACAACATTGAATGCAGCTGCCTACTGTAGGTATGTTTCATAGACAGTGCACTAGAGAGTGGACCAAAAAAACATAAGAGTTTGTTTAGTCTACAACAGTCATATCTCAGTATTATATATATAAACATTTATAGTTAAACTTTAATATTTGTATATTATATGTAATGTATGTATATCCCAATTTTCATAAGCATAATATTATTTGAATCCGATTTAGTCATTTTGTTATGTGCTTTTGTCCTTTTTACTATTTTATTTGTTGTTGTTGTTGTTGTTATGTAACTTCAGTTTTTTCTTACATTGCATTTCACATTTACATGCAACTTGGAGAAATGAATTAATTACCTAATTAAATCAACCTAAGCTTCTTTTTTTCACTGAGCACATTACAATGCATTCTAGGATTGCAATGCTGTCTAGATGTGCAGCTCTGTAGGTTTTAGTACTTGCAGACCAAAGAGTTACAGAGTTGGAGAGAGACGGAGAAAAACAGCGGACAATTAAACTGAACAAAAAGTCAGAGTAATTCAAGCGTACAACTGCACTGGAGACATCAAAGTGACGCATCGCAGAACTGCTTCAGTATGGATGACAAAAAAGTACAAAGACTTGTTTTACTTTAAGCAGTAAGGAGAAATAGGGTAGGTTTGTGTGTTACTCACCATTAAAGAGCCCAAGCAAACAGCAGACAGGCCTGCTGCTCTCGTCACCATAGAGATCCAAGTGTATGTGTAAGTAGTAGAGAGAGAGAGAGAGAGAGAGAGAAAGAGCTTAGCCATAAAAAGAGCCCTTAAACTCCACTCACCTTTAAGACTACTTGCTTTCTCTCTCTCTCCTTCTCTTTATCTCTAACCTACCACCAAATCGGGAAGGGGGCTGGGTTGGGTGGAGACAGGAGGTTCCGATAGTTTGATATGTTACCATGGAAACAGAGGCAGAACCAAACACAGAGTAAAGAGTAGAGAAAAAAGGAATAAAAAGAAAATATCTCAGATCTCCAAGGGGGAGAATGTCAGACTGTGCACAGACTCTACACACACACACCAACATGTAAGGATTGCACGCTCAGATAGACAGGAATGTATATGGTCATTCTAACGGATGTTTGTCACTGGTGTAGTCTGGGCTGAGATGAGTAAAAGGCAGGCATTTAACAACACTTCATTGAAACAGTTTAGAACTTCGTCACTATACTTTGATCTTTTGATGCAAAACTAAGCATTAAAGCCAAGGATGGATGGATGGATGGACAGAACAATACATAGAACAATAATGTGGATGGAACAATACACAGACAAATGAATGGATGGATTAAAGAATGAAAGAATGATAATGAAATATGAATGGATTGAACAACAGAACACATGGATGGATAGATAGAAGACCAATGAATGAATGGACAGAGCAATACATGAAAAGATAAGTGGACAAAAGAATACACAGAAGGAACGATGAATGAGGGCAAAACAACGCATCAGAAGATGGATGAATGGAGAGACAAACCATTATACTATACACAGAAAGATGGATGAATGGATGGAATGACAAACCAATACATGGATGGATGGAATGACAAACCAATACATGGATGGATGGATGGATGGATGGAATGACAAACCAATACATGGATGGATGGTTGGTTGGATGGATGGAAGGAACAATACACAGAATGTTGGATGGATGGATGGATGGATGGACAGACAAACCAATAAACAGAAAGATGTATGGATGGATAGAAAGATATATGGATGGATAGATAGGTAAAGAGACAAATCAATACATAAACGGTTGGATACAAATATCAATACACAAAGATGGATTGGATGGATAGATGGATGGATGGATAGAACATCAACAATGCAGATTGGATTGGATTGGATTGGAATTAATCCTGTTGTGGTAGTAAAATGCATTATTTTTAAAGTACTTTAAATAACGTGGAATATGAATATGCTAATCATTCACTGCCATACCATCATCATTACTGTACGCAGGATGTACACAAGAAGGGTTCTGACACTACATGGAGGATTTCGGTAATGAGGCAGGATGGCTAACTAAATATTGAGGCAGTCACTGCAGATCCTGCACGAGCTGCTCAGACACGCATGAAAGAGTGTTTCAACAAGAGAATGACAAACCACACTCACAAGGTGCTCTTGATTGCTAGCTGCTTTGCACCCATTTGGTGAGAACACTTTTAGCCTAAAAGCCTGCATAAATTTGTAAGTTTTTACGCTTGATGATGAACGTAATGCATACGCAATTAGATTTCAGAGCGATGTTAATGAAGTATTTCTGTATAAATGCCAACTATCGTAATGTACTGTTTTCAGCACACCCCACTAATTCCAAGAAGAATAAAGAACAGTTCGAGGTTGCAAAGTTACGGATGAAAGAGTAACAGCACATCTACTTCATTACAGGATTTCACAAGACATTAGGTATTTAAAAGGTTGTTTTCCCACCTTTGATTTTCTCCATTTGTTTCTCACACAGAGTATGATAAATGCCTTACTCAAAGTGGTTTTATTTGCTTTCTCTATACATAATTCCTGGTGTTATTGTAGACGACTCAGTGGTGCATGTTATTCCAACCAACACATCTCTTTGTAATGTTAATAATCAAAGTATTGCTGCTGCAACAACTTTCCTTTTCACTGACGGTACTTAGACTATACATACTTTGATAAGGGCAGTGTGTAATATTGAAAGCTAATTGAATGGGTGAAATGGACGCTGCAGTCCATATTAAAGGGTTTTTCCTTACTCTTTCCTCCTTTGGAGACAGTAAGATAGCCAGATTGAGAACAGGAACGAGCACAAAGGAAGGGGATGAGCGGTTTTTAAAAAATGTTTTTTCATTTCTGACAGTGTTTCATCAGAGCAGTCCGGAGAGCCTTTTATAAAAGAATGAAACTCTTGTCTTACATTTCAAAGGCAAAACGGGGCACATGCAAGAAAAAATACTTCTCAATTATGAAAAAAGTGCAGTTCATTGACTTATACAGAAAGAAAAGAAAACAAGTGGCATTGTGCAGTGCTTCCCTTATTTAATCACTACAGTTTTAGCATAATTACATGTTAACATAAAATGCGCAAATGTTTTGACTCAACTCATCAGCGCACGCTTGCGGTATTGCCATTACCATCAATAAACGACTATTTCAAAGTGTTAGCAGGTTGCCATGGCAACCTCATACCAAGTATTTCCCAGACGCTGCCGAGAGCTTCCTCCCTTTTTTGTGTCTCGTCTTTTATGTTCGCCACGAGAGCCGACGCACTATCCTCTCATTACTATGACACTTTGCTTTCAGATGCATCCGAAACAGGTTATTCTCCTTATCAGCAAAGAGACACATCGCTTCCCAGCGTCAGGTAAAAGCAAACGATCTGTGGGAGCAAAGGCAAAAACGAGAGTGTATACAGCGGAGTCTGAGCGGTCATTAAGAATTTAGGTGGCGTTGAGCAGGCTTGTGGAGGTCTATAAAAGATGCAAAGAGAAGAAGCAGCAGCTCGGAGCTCATTACTCCAGCTGATCAGATTTCCTGTTCTGGTTTGTTCTCGACGCCACCAGGCTCACAGCAGGATGGCCCAACAAGATTTAGATAAGATGAAACCTGGGCGTGCATTCACCAAAGGATCACTCACATTCTGTTCTTCATTTTATTTGGACATTTTGCACTGGTTGGATCCTCCTGGATTTGGAATAAACTAAATGTTTTTCTCATCTGAACTGGGACAGGACTGTGGGTATTGAATGTTTAGATCATCTGGACCCTCATGAGTAAACAAGTAAACAATGAGTCACTTCAAACTAAATCAAAAATCATTTTATTAATCAACATTTTTCTTGTTTTCCAGTCAAGATATCTAAACATCCTTAAGACAAGGTTTTTTTATCTCAAATAAAACATTTCTATACCAGAGATTTTCTGTTGTTTTCAAGAGCAAATGGTTTATTGTTGATAAAATGCCACAGTTCAACAGGAAAATGAAAAAAATGAATGGAATAATAAACAACAGACGAATGACAGACACAATGAAGGATAGATGGAACAAATAACAGAATGATAAAACAATAGACAGAGCGAATGACAGATGGAAGGAATAGGATAGATAGAAATGAACAATAAATAGAATGAACAACACATAAAATAATGGAAGTAACAAATTATAGTATAGATTGATAGAATGAACAATAGATCAAATATCTTATTAAGAAGCAGATGGCTGGTTTAATGTCTAAATGTAAAGTTTGTAAATGTATAATAACTGTAACATGCTTGAAGGGTTAGTTCACCAAAAAAATGAAAATTTGCCTGGTTTTGCTCACCCTCAAGCCATCCTAGATGTGGGTATATGTCTTTATTCTTTCAGGTGGATCCAATCAGAGTTACATTAAAAACTGTCCTGGCTCTTCTAAGCTCTATCATTGCAGTGGGTGGGGGTTTCCCTTTAACAGTCCTAAACATGTTAAATAAAGTGCACAAATATGTAATTCCTCACACTGCTCCGTTTTTGTAAGAGAAATACCTATTTCAAAAATAATAAACATTTTTTTTCTCTCTTCTGCTGACTGTGGTAACCAGAAGCAGTCCTGGTGGATGTCGTAGGACATATGCATTCGTCTGAAAAACTGTAGCAGCGAAGGCAACGATGTTTATTTAACTTAGAAAAGGAAACCCAGTGTCCTATTGGCTTATCACGACACATTACAACATTTTTCTTTACAAATCCTTGTTTTGCACATCTAATTCATGACCAGCATTTTGTTTTGTTCAATCTTTGCATTTGTAGTCAATCACTAGCCGTTTTAGAGCATTTCCGTTAACAAAAAAGTGGGAATCAATGAGAAACAAGACCCCCCCCCCCCATTCAAACATGGCGTGTACCGAGCAGCAACAATAGTTCGCTGTTGCAGCTGTTTTGAGAAACTTTCATGACAGCAGAAGTTAATTAAGTTAAGTAAAGACGTTGTCCTACTGCTTTAATGAGGCTAGCTACAATTGGTTACAGTGGCTTCAGGTTCCGTTTCTACGCACTCTTCATCGGAATGAGTGGTCTGACTGGTTGTAGATTCGTCCAGTAGTATACAGAGGCATCTGATGGACGCAGGTTAAGCCCGTCTCCCAGAAGTAAGGTAGCTTGGCCAGACTAAGCTCCTATGAGCTTTAAAGGCGCAGAAGCCAGGCTAGTTAATTGCAACACGGATATCTGACATAATCCGCCAGAACTGCTTTCACTTACGACAAATAGTGGAAGTGATAGAAAAGTGTTTGTTACATTTGCAAGATGGATATATTGTTCTTACAAAAACACATGGATTCACTACAGGAGGCCTTCACTTACCCTTAATTTAGGGATATTTTAATACGTTTGCGTGCACTTTATTTAAAGTGTTTTGGACTGGAAACACCCGCCCACTGCAACGATAGAGCTTAGAAATGCCAGGACCATTCTCCTAGTTTTTGGAGATTCATCCTATTCATCCTAGTCATATAAACCTAAGATGGCTTGAGGGTGAGTAAAACATCTGCTTATTTTAATTTCTGGATGAAATAACTCTTTACCCTACACTAGGTTATTTATGCTGGTTTAAGCTGGTCCTTTGATGGTTTATGCTGGTCTTTTGCCAGCATATGACCAGCATACACAGCAAAAACACCATCATAAACCAGCAAAGGACCAGCTTAAACCAGGACCATAAAAAAACAGATAAAAGCAGCATAAAAACATACCTAAAAAGCATATGCGTTTTTCCCCGCAGGTGCTGTCCTTTTGCTGGGTTATGTTCCTTTAAGATGGTCCTTTGCTGGTCTAAGCTGTCAGGTGCTGGCAAAAGACCAACATAAACCAGCATCCCAGCTTACCCAACAGTGTAACTAGAACACTCTACAGAAGACTAGATTATGCACTTTTTGGAAAAAATAATAACTTGAATAGGCAACCTATAGTAGTTACTGTCAGCTGGTAAACTAATTCACATTATACTTGTAAAATTCTTAACCAGTTCAAGTTACAAGTCCCTGTCTATGTGAAAAGCAAAAAGTTTCAAAGCAGGTAAAACACACATGACAAACCCCTCAAATGAGCTTCTACAAGCTTGGAGCCACAATCTGTTGCTAAATTGTCCATTAGCGAAAAAGCCTGAAAGCAAATAAAAAAAAGTTACTGCAATATAGAAAGCCCTATTAGTTTATATTCATTTCTACAATAGACTATCCTACACAACTCTTTATTTAGCTTTAGAACAGGGTGATGAGGGACAAGTAGTTTCAGTGAGATGGGAAATAGCTTGGGTGCTAATAGCTGCTATCACACTGAAACTCAGCGGCATTAGCTTAATGAAAGTACACAGTGGTCCAGGGTTGTCCGTACCCATCTGAGAAACACATTCAGCGGCAACTCTCTTTTAATCTGTGTCACTGATCCCCTACAATCCATCCTATCCCTCTGGACATGCCAGAGCGTGACTAGCCTATCAAATTAATTAGCTAGCCGTACACCCTGCATTATCTAGCCGTGCACCCAAGCTCCCTCTTATTAAGCCGAACCGAACTGCGGCTTTGACAAAGTAGCACTGAAGGGTACACTAGCTCTGGCTGGTGCTCATGAGGGTGAAGTTTATTTAACAACCACAACACAGTAGGGCGCAGTGTAAACAACAGTTAGTGCTCACTTAGCCACTGTTTGTTTATGAGAGATAAAAAGATGGGACCTGGGCTGGGCTAAAGAACGCAGCTTGATTATGATTCATTTCAGAGGTAAGCTGGGTTATTGCCCTCTCATGACTTTCTGAAAAGCAAAAAAAAAGACCAGCCAAAAGAAAGATTAAACGAACAGCCTTAGCTAAAGTTTCTGGCAGCTTTCATTGGAAAAGGCTGGAAAGTGACATGCTGAGTAAAGAGCTGGATGGTGTGAATAAATGAGCCGAGTAAGAAGAGAGGATGGCTAATGGGAAGCAGAGGATTTGCTCTAGTTTGAATGAACATTAACCAGGTGAGATGACGAGCCTCTCCGGTTTCAATTACCTGCCCTAATAAGGCAGATGAAGAGGTTTGTTTTGGGGTATAGAGGGGAAGATGAGAGACGTCAGGGAGGGCAGGGAATCTTCTGAATGTCTATTACAGCTTGTTTAATACACAACAAAAACTAGCTTGCATATAGTTCATTTGCTATTTGCAATGTATCTGTGTATACATTTACATTTACATTTATTCATTTAGCAGACGCTTTAATCCAAAGCGACTTACAGGTGGGGGAAATATCAAGCAATTAGTCCTAGAGATGCAAAAACAACTTAGTAAGTGCTCATAATACCGTATGGCAGGCAATGTTCAAATAAGTACAAGCTAGAAGGAAGGAAGAGTAGGGTTAAGAATTTTTTTTAAATTTTTTAATTTTTTATGATGATGATGATATCAAGTAGTGTTGAAAGAGATGGGTTTTCAGTAGTCTTTTGAAAGTTTTAAGGGAATTGGCATTTCGGATAGTGATGGGAAGACCATTCCACCAGCCAGGAACTGTGTACAAGAATGTTCTGGAAAGAGATTTTGTGCCTCTTTGTGACGGTACAATGACAAATACAATCACTGGCGGATCTCAAAGTTCTACACGGAGTGTAGATTGGTAGCATTGTATTGATAGCATTGCATTGTAACAATGTATTCTTAACATTGTTAAGGTTCTTTAAATGCTCTTAGATTGTGTTTTTCTTTTCTCGCCGTTAAATATAATAATCCAGTGAGATTTTTGTTTGTCTGAAAACAGCCAGTGTGTCACACAGAGATCTGATTATCATCTGTCTGGAATGAAGAAACAGAACAAACTGACAGACTACATCCAGGAGAACTGTGGCAACGTCTCAAAGATGCTTTAAAAGACCATCCTGCAATATTGATGACATGTACCATTTCTTAAAGCAATCTAAAAGATCTAATAGGTGAATGAAACGCAAATTAAAAATTAAAAGGGGATAAAAACAAGGTAAAAAGTGAAATAACAAAAGGAAGAAAAATTTAGAAAGAAAGGAATTATAAATCGCAGAAGTAAATAATATAGCAATATATATGGGTAGTTGACAAATAAAACATTGTGTCCTATGGCGTGACATAAAAAATGCATCAAAAATATATATATATATATAAAAAAAATGTATATATATATATATACACACACACACACACACACACACACACACACACACAAACATCCACACATTACACACACACACACACACACATATATATATATATTTATTTATTTACACACACTAAACAACTTAATAACTAACATAAATGGGCAAATAAAACGAACAAATATGCACTTAAACAAATGTATAATCAGACCAAAAAAATCATAGACATTTTGATAGGGGAATATCGGCTCTTTTATACAACAGCCTCACAACTACCCAGAACACCCTAGCATCTAATAACACACTAAAAATAACCAAGTACAAGAAAATGTAGTGGACACGAGAGAAGACGAGAATAAAATCATCTTATATTTACAACTATTTAATTGCACATAAATTATTGCAGACAGCCTCAAAGTGCAATGAAGCTGTTTAGGTTTATTGCGATGTAGGTTTAGTGGAGCACATTGTTGGTGGCTGGTGTTTAATGACTGGGGGCCTCATTAACAGCAGCAATGCATTGTGGGGCCATGCTTCTGATAATTGATGTTGCTGGATAAGACTTTAAACTCTGACTCTGGTCTTGCTCGCTTCAGCAAGCCCTTCAGATACACAACACTGCACATGCTGGCCCTGTGTGACATGCTCCATCAATCTGAGTCAGAAGACGCCAATAAAACTGCTCAGATGCACAAGACGTGTTTAATTTCAAATATCATTTTTCAATTCAGATATATATAAGTTTGAAGAAAAAAACATTTTCTTTCTGGTGGAAATACATGTAACACCGGTTCTATCGGCGAGAGAGATTTGGCATCTACTGATCTCACATCTTGAAATTGAGCTAGCCAAATGAAAAGGCATTAAGTGTTCCCTCCACTTCTTCCTCAGCACATGCCATGTGGCGAATGTTTGAGCATCTACCCAGCCAAACAGACAGAAGTCTCGTCTCCGAACATAAGCAGCAGCAGGACAGAGTTTGGCCTTCTCCGTCTCTCACTCTGCCCTGCAGGCTGCAACACAGACACAAGAAGCAGGAATGAGGACAGAGAGAGAGACAAAACAGAGTGAAATGAGATTTAATGGAGGTGCATAATGTCTACAGAGAGAGAGAGAGAGAGAGACAGATGAAGGAAATAGGGGACAACCAATCAATGAAAAAGTGGTACTTGAAGGATTTTCTTTTCTAGAAAGAGAGACAATAATGGTAAGAAAGACACTGAGAAGAAGGCCAAGGCCATGTTTACACCGCAAAGACGTGATATCTGACTGACAAATGACACTTTGAACAATTTAAATATTATTATATAAATAAATAGTATTATTTAAGCAAATAATTACATAAAGTTAATCAAATAATAAATTAAAAGTAATAAATAATAATAAAGGTTATAATTATTATTTATAATCCTTGGTGTAAAATAAGAAATGTAAAATAACAACAATAATAGTATCAGGTAATAAATAAGTTATAAATATATAATACAATAAAATAATACTAATAGTAAAAATAATAATACTAACAAAAATAACTATTATTGTTATGACTATTGACCACATTTGTGAATAAAGTCTTTGCATTTGGATCCCCACTCGACCCTCGAAACATATTACATGTTCCAAAAAAAAAAGAATTAAGCAGCACAACCGTTTCCAGCACTGATAATAAATCAGCATATTAGAATAATTTGTGAAGGATCGTGTGACACTGAAGACTGAAGTAGTGATGCTGAAAATTCAGCTGCGCATCATAGAAATAAACTAGAAAATTGTTATTTTACATAACAATAATATTTCACAATATTCGAGTTTTTCCTGTAATTTTGATCAAATAAACGCAGCCTTGATGAACATAAGAAACATCTTTAAAAAATCTCCAAACTTTTGACTTGTAGTGTATGCATACACTATATATACAATGGGTACGGAAAGTATTCAGACCCTCTTAAATGTTTCCCTCTTTGTTATATTGCAGCCATTTAAAATCATTTAAGTTCATTTTTTCCTCATTAATGTACACACAGCACCCCATATTGACAGAAAAACGCAGAATTGTTGACATTTTTGCAGATTTAGTAAAAAAGAAAAACTTAAATGTCACATGGTAGTTGTAACATCCCCATTTGTTTATGTTCCATGTTTTGGTTTTTCCTTTCCCCATGTGCTCTTTGTTTCTCCCGGTCACC
>JAUMHG010000064.1:16482061-16493391 GCA_032359395.1 Enteromius anoplus | reverse complement strand
ATTTGTGTTCAACTGTTCTGGAACAGTGTTGGAGACACAACTTAACACTGATTTCTAGTCCTGTCCTCTTTTGGAAGTAGTTTGACTTTCACAGCGTCTCCAGAACATGGCGCCCGCAGCAACACTACAGCCAGAATAATAGCTGTAATAGGCGGTGTTTGAGAATAAACCCACTCTGTGACGTAGAAAAGTGGGGACGTGTTTTAACGAGCAGTTTTAGGGGGCATGGACAAGTCGTAAATTTGAGACTTTAGGCTCTGCAACCTTTATCATCATATAACCCCTTTAAACACACAGCACGCATTACACAACACTAAGACACGCACCAAAACCGCTGTAGCTTCAAAGCCTACTTTTCAAAAGCAAATGGTCTTACACAAAAAAGGGGAGCTTAATACAATCCTCATTAAAATCTCTGACTGGGAGTTTAACCCACATTTAAGCTCCCCTCGAGAACAGGTTCTTGGCTTTAACAATTAACATTCATTTTGTGTTGTACAATGTGGTTTTGTAGGAAGAGCAAGTGAAATGGAAAGAGACAAAGGCATGTATATTCATATATGATCCTCTATAGAAATAATCACGAAATCAGAGGTTAGGACTGACTGTGTGAACTGACCTATTAGAATGCAGCTATGTGTGCATAAACACAAGATATGAGAGCAACAATGTCCCTCTATTTCATATGATATAGTTTATCAATATAAAAAAGGCGAGAGTGCTGATTTTTCCCCGAATCTGCATCATTGTAAATGTGGTATTAAGTTTTTCATAGACTAAATAAGACTTTTGGGATAAAATGACAAAGAAATTGCCAAAAATTGTAACATAAATACAAACACATTTATGTATATAGTATATTTAAGAAATATTATATATACATTTATATACACATTACAATATAAATGCATGCAAAATTTCCAAAATATATTCTGTATGTGTTATACATATGTATATTTAGATAATAAATGTGCACAGTACACATACATTTGGAAGCCCGTTTCTGCCACTAAATAAAAAATAAGGTTATTGCAACTTTTTCCTGCAATTATAACCTTTTTTCCTCAGTTGTTTTCTCAACTCGCAATTATAAAGATGTGGCGAAAAGTGGTGGAAACATACATACACGTACTATGTAAACAAAAACTGTTATTTTGGATGCGATTAATTGCAATTAATCTGACTGCAATAATTTGATAGCACTAAAAATCATATAATAATACTTTGCAAACCTGATATGATAGTATGTGTTTCTGGACACTACATAAAAATGTTTTAATAGAAAGAGGCCAATCAGATCCAGCCTCGGGCGCCAGGTGCTCTCTAAAAATCTTTTGTCATCTGGTAAAACTAATACAACTAGTCAACAAAGTTGACCCAAACTCCTATTAACAATTTACCTGAATAGTCTTTTATCCCAGAAATTGACGATACAAAGTTAGAGAAGAGCAGAAGCAGGAGAGAAAGTAATTATGATAAGTTTATTGAATAATCTTGGTTGCGCATGTTTACAGCCTACATGCATGTGAGTGTACAGCATACACCACTCTATCCAGCCCCTGCAGCTCTCATCTGCTCTAAATATTAAACACACTCATTAACAGCATGTTGGTGCTGACGTCAATGTGCAACATAATTACAGCTAAGAGACTAGCACCAAGCACAGAGTAATATCCCTGATCATCATCCACGTGTTGTTATAAGTGCTCTAAAATCTCCAAGAGGGGTTTTGCCAATAATACTGTATCAGCTACAACCATCATCACAGCTAACATCAGTCCTGACAGCACCAATTGTTTTTTCTATAGCTGCATATACACATACCTACCGCAGCGGAGAAATAGCTTTCTAACCAACCGAACACAGATGGGTTTTGGTGCTGTGCCGTTCGTCACGGTTCACGGTGTTGGAGCTGAACAGCGGTTGAGCTGTAACCTGTAGATGAAAAGAGCCTTTGCTCCGTACAAACACATTAGCATGTACAAGGACAACAGGTGACCGTGCCGGATTTACACTATTATGCATCAATTTCCATCAGAATCAAACAACAAAAGAGACTGGAAAAAAGGGTTGTTTAAAAACAATTATCATTCCGTTTAGCTCCTGAAGCCTCGTGTTACGCTGATGTTATTTCAGCATTCAAAAAGGAAGAATTGGAGACCTTCCTTCAGTGCGTGCTTTGGGATATTCTTCCTTTTTTACGCTCTTCCAGGTTTAAAAAAATTAAAATTCGAACTAACAGTGCACCTTGTACAAATTGAGGATCCTACATGACCTAACTGTTATACTGTCACGTTCCATGTCTGTCTCGTTCAGTCTCGTTTCCCCTGTCAGTTCCTGTATGCCCATATTTGGTCTTTCCTGTCTATGTTCCCATTATCAGTTGATTACCTTCCACCTGTGCCTCCCCAGCTGTGTCTTGTATCGTCATCAGTCCTTTGTCTTTATAACCCATGTCTGTTCAGTTCTTTCTTGTCCGTTAATAATTGTTACCTGTGGAATGTGTCCCGTCACATTACTTTATGTGTGTGCACTTTAAGTTTATTAAAGACTTCGTGAATTCCACTTCACGTCTCCTGCATCCTTCATCCATCCGAGCACGCACCGTGACATATAGATACAGATATTTAATTTTATGAATACAGCATGTTTATCGTTTTATGCATGCAGAGCAACTTTTACTGGGGTGAGAAAATAGTACATAAAAAAAAGAAAAGGATCTAGCTTTAATATTGTTACAGTACTGAAGATTAAATATTAAATTATTATATGGAACATATTTACATATTTACATTCGGTGGACATCATCTCACTAAATAATATAAATATTTGAATAAATCTTTGTTTTAAATGCATTTGATTTATGTTTAAAGTAAACAAGTTTAAGTTTACACACCTAAAATACATTTGGTTACAAATAAACAATAATTATGCATAATTTATTTTTTATTATTTATGTATTATAATGTGATTAATTAATCGGCTAATAAAGTCATTATTTTATAAGATGAGAAAAGCATTAAATAACCCTTCCGAAAAGAAGTATTAAGAGTCAACCTTGCTTAAATAATGCTACTAAATGCAAACTAATGGTTATGTTTATTATAATATAATAAATACGTCTAACCTGTAACAAGGTCACAGGTAAATAAAGTGTTAACATTTTTATTTTCAGTAAATAATTCTACAGACCGCTTCAAATCGCTGATAAAACCAGTAGCGTCCCTTTTTACCTTTGTATTGTCTTGATTTGGGCTCCTGGCCAACTGTGTTGAGATTCCCAGCGCACATGAGGAACTAAAAGACAGAAAGGGGCTGATGGGAAAGATAGCCAAAGGTCTTCCCACATTCCTCTGCCCAAAGCAAAGCTTAAATTTCAACCAAGAACCCTCAGACGAGGAAAACAATGAACTATTTAGTCCAAGACTCGCTTTCGACCATTTAGTATTGAACACATATCACAGTGAAACAAAGCAGAAGAGGACAAATAAGCAATTGTCCCGCTGTCGGCCCGACTCGACTTGCAGATCTTTAGCATGAGAAATGCGCTTAGTCCCAACCTCTAATTATGAAAGCAAATAAACATCTGGTTGTTCTGGACACGTTTATAGGAAACGGTGGCGATGATTGCCGAAGCCGCATTAACCCTCGTTCTGACAGATGTTTCGTAAGTGTTTGGAAATGGCTATGATTGCCGTCAAAAGCAGCAAAATGCAATTAGACTGCTAATCAAGGAGCCAAAACTGTGGCGGAAGTCATCTACAGCAAACGCGCTGTGTCCAATTATTTACCTCTCCTACATTAACACTGACGGATAGTACTAATGAAGCCACAGGCTGTGAGTGTGTGTGTGTGTGTGTGTGTGTGTGTGTGTGTGACGGAAACGGAGAAAGTGAGAGAGGTAATAAGCCTTAAATACGATTAGTGGGACATGTCTCATAAAGATGACCCATGGCTGCAGAGACTCCACTACAAATAAAAGCAAACCTGAGGCAGACGCTGAAAAGACTGACATTATGACACCATGATAAACACTGGAATAATTAGCGCTGCATGCTTAGTCATTAGCATTGAAGAGAAAGCCTCATTAATATTATATTACTCATACTGAGTACAATGGAAAAGTATCATTTGTAGCCTAAAACAGGTTTATGTTTAAGTTTAGTTTCCCCTTTTTTCCTTATCATTTCCCCTTCTGAGATTCCTAAAATAAAATAATAAAAAAGCAAAGCATTAATAACGCCAAAATAAAATAAAATAAAATAAAATAAAATAAAATAAAATAAAATAAAATAAAATAAAATATTTAATTATTAAATATTTAAAATGATAATTTAATTAAATTGAATAATTTAATTAAAATTTATTTTAATTTAATTAAATTTGAAATTAAATTAAAAATTGCAATATCAAATTTAAAAACAGCATGTAAGATAATGTTGGAACTCATAATTAGCAGCTCAAGAACATTTGGTGTTTAGGTTTTAGTCTGGTTTCTTGTTTCTGACCATTTTCTCTCCTCACTCGGTTAAACAGAATAATAGAATGGCAATGCAAAAAGAAAAAAAATGCAAAAGACGAAAATTTAAATTTAAAATAAATCAAATGTCAAAAATGTAATTACATAATTACATAAATTAAAATACAAAATAATAAAACAAAAAAAGATAAACAATAGAAATGTCAATAAAGAAAACAAATGTCCAAACGCATGTAAGATTTATGTTTCTCACTAGTTTCTACAAAGAACAAAAAAAACTAAACAACAGAAATCTACATAAGACCTGTGCAACTTTTGTGAGAGCTTTACATAATTCATCAAAAATCATCAGAAGTGAGGCTTTTCATCAAGACAGACACTTTTCATTCTCTCTACTGCTTTTTATACAAAAAGAGTAAAAACTCACCATGGAATACATGTCGAGAGTAGCGTGCATGCATGTGTATGAGGAGTAATGCACGTGCAACATGTGTACAGTACCCATGAAAGAGATGAAAGCATGTATCTAATGTGTGTGTGCGTATTAGACAAAGACAGAAAGAATGCGAACGGTATGCATATCCATGGGAAACTTTCTACCCTGTGTGCAGTCGTCATTTACTTATTAACACACGGCAAACAGTCCTTGAGTTTACTCTGCCAGCGAGTGACAAGAACAGTTTGAGTCAACAACAGAATGTAGGACAGAAAAAGAATAGATCTAGAGCAAGCAGACCCTCAGAAGTCTCCAGAAAACTCCATGAAGAAAAGCCAGACACTTGAGCACTGGGACAGAAATGAAAAAAATCAAGCATCAAGCCTTTATTTTGGATTAAACTGTTCAACATGTTCAGAGGTCTGCGTGCAGCCACCTGCTGCTTCTGTTTTCTCATAAAATCTGTGCCAACAATAACAGAAAAAATATATTTAAAATTACTTTTTTTCTCATTTTAACTCCAAGCCGTGATAGATATGACATAGTTCTGAATACATAGAGAAATATATTGCTATAATAAAATCTATAAATCTGACGTTATTGACAAAAAATAAAGAGGCCCCTTTTAAAAACTAAAAAGCATATATCTTTTATTGTTTTTATCACTTTTGTCAGAACATGGTGGTATTGTTATTTGTATATTAAACTGTAATAGTATAAATTGCATTTCTATTTCTTTATGTATACAAGTGATAAGGTCGGTTTTTTACAATAAGATCTCATTAGTTAACATTAGTTCAAGGATAAGGTAACAAGGTTGCCACTTGTAATTGATTTGCTCAATTTGGTACTCCTCGTCATCACCTCTGATTAATATCAAAGTGGAATAGTCGCCATTTAAAAAATGAACAGCAGGTATGGCTTTGTTTGGTGTCGTGTCTCAAGAACCGGTGCAATGTTTCACCTTCTCAATCCATTTATCGAGGAGCTCTTTAGAAGTGTGTGCTCCATTGTGCTCAGAATCTTGTGTTGTGCAGTGGTGTTATTTGTGGGCAGGTTGAGAGCTCTCTCACTGTGACATTTAAACCCGGCAGTGCAGTCCTGCACTCACTTTAATTGAAACAGATGGAGAATCTGAGGCACAGCCGCAGGGCACGAGCTCGGAGTCTGCACACACACACACAGCTAAACATTTACTACATTTATCTGCTAAGACAACCATCACAATTACTATTGCTCATACTTGATCCCTAACATCAAGTATTAAACTTTGGCACACGACTTGTCTCCTGTAATGTTTGGGCTCAGGATATGAGCAATATATCAAACGGTGCTGCTTGTTGCATCATTACTTTTCTAAACAATATAATTCATGATGCAAGCCTGGTGGACATTAAAAATGAGGGAAATGATCCAATATTCTGACACTGAAGGAGCTAACCGAACCATATGTAAAGACCAGAATATATTAAATAGTTGGAGCAGTCAGCAACCACATAGCAACACTACATTAGTGCTCGCAAAGCAATAGCCCAACATTGTAACTTCTGCATGGGAACAATACACTACTTATTTAAATTAAATAATGAAAAAATATTAAAATACAATTATTTGTTTTAAAAACTTAAAAAAATTAATTAATTAATTAATTTCAAATTAATTTAATTTAAATAATAGCCTTGCAAAATAAGGAAACGTGTAAACAACCACCTAAACAACAATTCTCCCTCAGAAGTACAGAGAAAATAGTCTAGTATACAACTGTTTTCTGGCATGCTAAGTTGCTACTACGATTGAAAAAAAATCAAGAACTTAGAAGAGGAAAAGAACTTAAATAAACAATTTGAGTTGTAATTAATAATTAATCCGATATTTCATTTGTTTTCCTTTCAGCAGTTATGTCATATACTAGTGTTGATCTGAAGCATCTTTAAATACATTACGACATCAACAACTCCTTTAAAAGGAAGACTAATTTACTTTGCTAAACAACTTTGTATATTTTAATAAGCATTCTAAAACAGAATAGTATGGTCTTTTCTAAAATTGCTGTACTTCATTGTTCGGATAAAGTCAGTAATTATACACAACAATCATAAGCAGGTTTGCTCTTCATTAGAAAACAGACCCAAACTGGATGCTCCAAAAAAGAACAAAATCAAACAACAATGCAACGAAAACAGACTTAAAAGCATCATCACTTCGAGTGGAACACTTTACCTTCAGTTCGAGCAGAATAATCCAGAACGTTAGTCGTTGCTATTCAGCTCAGGAGCACAAAGTTCAGGAATAACTCGACTCCAGTGACCTTCCAAAAGAGGAAGAGAAAAGGAGGGAGGGAGGAGGCGGAGGAGGAGGTGAGCTATTCACCTGTGGAGCAGCGATCAGCCGCCGATCAGCTGCAGCATGAGACCCATTGACAAAGAGTGGTGAAGCTGGTCCCAGGTCAGTGAGCAGGCCGCTGTGAGCTCACATTGCCCTCCTGTATGCAGCTGATAGCAGGCAGGGTAAGAGGATCCGTACTTAGTCAGGGATGAAAACAATACCTGCTCGCTCAGGCTACAGCGTTCGTGTGGGGGTGGTTTATTGGTGGCGGCAGTGTTTTTCTTTGGTGGCGGGGCAGTCAGTGAAATAGACCTGTCAACACATTGCTGTTACGTGAAGATAGGCTTCCTTTTTGACCATACCTGAGCACAAACACACACACACAAACGCACAGGTGGGGAACAGAAATTTCTGCAGTAGCCGCCATCCAGAGTGAAATACACACACATAGTTTTCGTTTAATAAATCTACTATACAGCGTTTGTGCTGACAAATGCGTGCAAGTGTTGAATGAGAACACTGTGTCATAGATGTGAGTTCTCAGAAAGAGTGGTAACGTACACCTTCATTCATTATACATCCTTACTTCCAGACACTCTTTGTATCCGTGTCTTTATCTGGGAGTGTTATCAGGTTAGCCATTCAGTTATTGCAGTATGTCTCCTACAGTACAGTGTGTATGGAATGCCCAGATGACCTGCAACCGTAATTTGCTCAAATGCAGCTAACATGATTTTACCAAGTGCAACATTAACATTGTGATTAACCAATCAGATTTAAAAACACAGTTACAGTTTATAGTCTCAGACATTTATCATTTCCACTGATTTTAGGCATTACTCATGGGTAAGCTTTTGGTTAGGTTTAGAGATATAAGAGAATATATTTTTGCATTAAAATGTTGTTCCAGGGTCAACAAAATACGTATGAAATATATTAAGATAAAATATTTTCTCATGCACCTACACTATGTTGTCTACATCAGATGCATGAAGTAAGCTGTGATGCAACCAAACTAGACAACTTCCATTATAAATGGCAAAGCAGAACCATGTTTCTAGTTTTGACGCTCTGCAGAGATAATTCAGTGTCTTTATTTCCTCATCCACTAGAAATAAAGCAATGATTTATTGACTATCGCCATATGCAATAAGTTTTCTTCTTTATTATTCAGCAAGAATGCATTAAACTGATCAAGTGTAACAGTATAAAGACATTTATAATGTTATAAAAGTAGTGCTAATGAAGTTTGAAGTTCTAATCATAATTTCATTTTCATCGAAAAATTCTGAAAAAGTTTCCAGAAAAATACTAACGCAGTTTTCAATAATAATGATGATAAACGTTTCTTAAGCAGCAAATCAGTATATTAGAAGGATTTCTGAAGGATCATGTGACTCGGAATATTGCAATAATGATCACATTTATGAATTATATTTTAGAATTCTTTCATGTAGAAAAAATATATTTTAAATTGCAATAATACTTCAAAATATGACCTGTTTTTTTACTATTTTTGATCAAATAAATTTTGCGTTTGTGAATATAATAGACTTTTTTTTTTTTAAATAATAATAACATTATAAAAAATCTGATACATCATCAATATAAAAAAGTATTACGAGCTATTAATTAAATATTTAAAAAATAACATTCATTAAAATCATAAGAGTAGAAGATATTGTTATAAAATTATGGACTTCTATTAAAAAGTAATACAAATAATGTTTGCTTTTATAAACATAATTAGATAAAACTTTGACATTTGCTAAACTGCATAAATATAAACTGCACACAACCACAGTGAAAATGTGAAGTTTTGAAAGCATGTAATTAGTTGATAAGATCATTTAGATGTCAGCGTGTGCTGTTAGGTTGTACAACAGAACAAAGTATCATCAGATTTTGTTATTTATTATAAATGTCCATGTGTATGCTGGACAGTCATTTTACAGCATGCAGAACTTTATGGACTGTCATAACTCTGAAATGAGATGCATAAAACTTTAACAGGAGGTGATACTACTCCCTAGATGCATGGTAGGTCACAATGAGAACAGAGGAGAGGCAAGGTCTTTGCAGTATAAATATTGCCACTTAAAACTGTTTAATATTATAATATAAACAAGCACAAACTGTTTTGTGCACCCCCACACACCCCCACACATAAAAGTTTCCAATAAATATGCAATTAACTTGTATTTTACCACCTTTGAGGGATGAAGTTAATATTTATACGGAGACACATTTACCAACCCTATTTGCACTGACGCTGAAACGAGGAGAAATGTAAAATGCATTGCTATCATTTCTAATTAGCATTATACATTGTATGTGTGTAAGAATGGTTTCAGGCAGATATTTTGCAGCCTACCGCGGTCAGACACGTTTGACTTTAAACAGAGCAGAAAAAGATGGAATAAAATATGCATGATGGAATGGAGAGTCAGAAAGAGAGAGAGAGAGAAGTGTCCTTTGAGATGCCTCTCCTGGGTCCTGAGATGTCATGAACTCAGGAACAGCGGTTCAATGACCGTAGAAAGTTCACAGACTCTGTCTAACCTTTGACCCACAGCTCAAACACCCCTGAGAGCAATTCAAACCAGTGCAACCTTAATGTCAACCTACCGTGACCCAGTTAAAATACACTCAGACCCCTGACCGTTACCATGGAGAAATAAAGCCATCAACGGAATGGAATGGAACTGATAATGCTGCAGTGGCTAATCTTTACTGTTCCATGGTTCTATCAATAAGCTTTAACATCTGCTTCACAAAAGGTTCTTTGTGGCGTACGAATTTCCAAGCGCACAGACGACATCCTTTTGTTACTCTTACTGTATCTTTGGTGCTGTATGTACAAGCACTTGTCTTCTAGTATCATCGACTTCAGATTTGCCCACTCATAACCTAAACATGAAGTAAACATCACTTCCTGTGTATGCAGCCAGTTCATGATCATAGTACATAACAGGTTTGGTCCTCATTAGCTCATAGTGGGAGATTTGTGGCCTTTGTTTAAAGTTTGAAAATCAATGAAGCAACTGTGGTCAGAATAAATTAAATTTAACGTGTTCTCATAATAAAATAGACAAAATTTCTAATTTCATTTCCTGGCAAGACAGGAACAATAAATGAGCAGGAAAACAAGCACACTGATCAGTTGTTTCATTACTGAGATGCCAAAGTGAATGATGGGAATTCAGTTCACAGCTATTCTTCATCAGCTATTGTTCCAAGCCAAAACGCCCAATTATTGTAAATATTAACATTTATTATAATCAATAAATTGCAATCAATTAGCATAGAATTCAAAGACATGGTAATTATGATATTTTTGTGGTGTTCATGTGCAATTATCTCACAGCATGTGTGGGCCAGAGTTTTTGATGAAGAAATGGCTGTAAAGTACCTGCTGAAAACCTCCTGTGGCTCCTCAGACGTCTCAGACTGATATTTCTCCCTAAAGACAGAATCTTTATCTACTTCTGAAACATGCTGTGAGTGTGAATGAAGTACCATGGAGAGGGAGATAATCTCGTAATAAACACCATTTACGGTACAGAGAATACACACACTCACATTTCATGATCCCTTTGGGCACACAGATACATCACAGTGTGTGCAACAACATGTAATGCCCACTCAATGTAACATTAATCCTGTCATTTCACACAGCGTATCTTGCAAAAAAAACAGATGAATGCTCAACACATTAACTTACCACGAATAACACAATAATCCAAAGCAATTACAAATACAATTTCCATAAATCGACAGATACCAGCGCTAATAATCACATAGTATAATTAGTAAATTTGAATGTACTATGGCATTAAAATACAGAAACACTATACTAGCCAAAATAAATAAATAAATAAATGTACAATGGTAAAAAGAGTACTTTTGAAATATTACACTGCATAGATATTAAACTAAAGAATATACAGTACATGAATGCATGTATACACTGTAAAAAATGGCCGTAAATTTAACTGTAAAAAACAGTGACAATGCTACGGTAAAAACCTGTTAAATGGTTAATGGTAAATTCCTGTTAAATTAACAGGGAAACACTGTAAACTGACA
>JAUMHG010000064.1:16433028-16453550 GCA_032359395.1 Enteromius anoplus | reverse complement strand
ATACCGTAGAGGCGTGTCAGCCAAGACAGCCCCACGGCATCCAGAGACCTAAGGTACTCAGGGCGGATCTCATCCACCCCCGGTGCCTTGCCATGAGGAGCTACTTAACTACCTCAGCGACTTCAGCCCGGGTAATGGTCGAGTCCGCCCCTTGGCCCCTGGCCTCTGCTTCCTCCAGAGAAGCCTCCTTTGTGGGATTTAGGAGATCCTCAAAGTATTCCTTCCACCGCCTGACAATATCCCCAGTTGAAGTCAGCAGATTCCAACCCCCACTGGAAACAGTGTTGGCAGGGCACTGCTTCCCCTCCAGAGGTGCCGGACAGTTTGCCAGAACCTCTTTGCGGCCGACCAATAGTCCTTCTCCAGGGCTTCGCCGAACTCCTCCAATACCTGAGTTTTTGCCTCTGCAACAACCCGGGCTGCAGTCCGCTTGGCCCACCGGTACCTATCAGCTGCCTCAGGACCTCCACAAGCCAACCAGGCTCGATAGGACTCCTTCTTCAGCTTGACGGCATCCCTTACTTCCGGTGTCCACCACGGGGTTCGGGGGTTGCCGCCACGACAGGCACCGGAAACATTGCGGCCACAGCTTCGAACAGCTGCATCGACAATGGAGGTGGAGAACATAGTCCACTCGGACTCTGCTAAGCGTTCCCAACAGACCCTCACAGTACGTTTGGGCCTACAGAGTCTGTCCAGATTCCTCCCCCGCCAACGGATCCAACTCACCACCAGGTGGTGATCAGTTGACCGCTCCGCCCCTCTCTTCACCCAAGTGTCCAAGACATACGGCCGGAGGTCAGATGAAACGACCACAAAATCGATCATCGACCTCCGCCCTAGGGTGCCCTGGTACCATGTGTACTGATGAACACCCTCATGCTCGAACATGGTTTTCGTCACGGACAAACTATGATGAGCACAGAAGTCCAACAACAGAACACCACTTGGGTTCAGAGCAGGGGGGCCGTTCCTCCCAATCACGCCCCTCCAGGTATGACTATTATCGCCCACGTGAGCGTTAAAGTCCCCCAGTAGAATGACGGAGTCACCAGTTGGTACGCTTTCCAGCACCCTTGTCAGAGACTCCAAGAAGGCCGGGTACTCTGCACTGCCATTCGGCCCGTAAGCGCAAACAACAGTGAGAGACCTAACCCAGACCCGAAGGCGCAGGGAAACGACCCTCTCGTTCCAACACATGACAGCTAAGCTGGGGGGCTATGAGCAAGCCCACACCAGCCTGCCGCCTCTCACCGCAGGCGACTCCAGAGTAGGGGAGAGTCCCCCCGCCATCAAGGCGTTGGGTTCCAGAGCCCGAGCTGTGAGTGGAGGTGAGCCCGACTATCTCTAGTCGGGCTCACATCGCTCCTTCGGGCTGGACCCAGCCACCAGGAGCTCGCATACGAGCTTCAACCCCAGGCCTGGCTCCAGGGTGGGGCCCCGGCTGCACCGTACCGAGCGACGTCACAATTTCAATTGTGTTCCTCTCCATATAGGGTTTTGGACCGCTCTTTGTCTGGCCTGTCACCTAGGACCTTTTTGCCTTGGGAGAACCTACCAGGGGCATATAGCCCCCGACAACATAGCTTCTAGGATCATTCAGGCACTCAAACCCCTCCACCACGGTAAGGTGGCAATTCAAGGAAAGGTGTAGTAATTACAACAAGTAATAATAATAACAATTTATTGTTATTGTTAAGTAATAATAATAACAATTGAGATGAAATTATAAAATTACTAAGGTAATAACGATTCATTTAAAAGTAGTTTTTTTTATTAAATCAGAAGTGCTAATAGTACTGGTTTCAAATAGTGTGCATCATTTAATATCGGTCTATAGTAATCATCAATTAACAATCTCAAAGCCCATTCTAGGTTTTTCTTGAAAGATTTACACAATATATTTAAAATAAGTATTATTCTTGGCTTCCGGGATGTGTTATCGAGGGGTGAGAACCAGGCATTTGGGTGAAATAGAGATATATATCAAATGAAAGCTCTTAATGAGCGCTTGCAAAAGTATACTGTATTTAAAATCAGTACACAAAGTTATCAAAGTATGGTATGTTTTTGTTTTGGCCCTCCTGTAAAGTTGGTGAAACGTCACTTAATCCTTTCTGGTTCTCACCCCTGGTTATGATCTCTTAGAAACGCACTCCAAGTATGCACTTAATGACTTTCTGCCTGGTCTCTGTCTCTCCAGCACACACACTACCCTCAGTATGCAGGCGCAGACTATGCAGGGAAGTCTCCTCGTGGGCCGTTCGGTGACGCTCTGATGGAGTTTGATGGCACTGTGGGGAAGATCCTGCAAACTCTGGAGGAGATGGGGGTGATCAACAACACTCTCGTCTTCTTCACTGGTGACAACGGGTAGGTTTTCCTCCTTAGTCCATGCTTTGTGCGTTCCTATTTCTCTAAACGTCTGTCTGTGTGTGCGTTCCCAGCCCAGAGCTCATGCGGAAGTCACGCGGGGGAAATGCAGGATTGATGAAATGTGGCAAAGGCACGACTTATGAAGGAGGAATGAGAGAGCCGGCCATCGCATACTGGCCTGGATCCATCCAACCAGGTGCTGAGAGAGAAACGGCCCAGTGTCTGAATCCAGCTACAGGAAATATACATTGAAATTGAAGACATGTAATTTATGTTTTCCCAACATTCACAGGTGTGACCCGTGCCCTGGCCAGCTCTTTAGACATTCTGCCCACCTTTGCCACATTGGCTGGAGCTGTGTTACCTGACGTTCAGCTAGATGGGGTTGACATGACAAACATCCTGTTGAATCGAGGAGCGGTAAGAGACAAAATGATCAAGTGTCATATATTTACATATGTGCATACATACATTCATACATACGTTAGTGTTTGGGCGTTTGGAAGGATTAGAAATAACATAAATACAGGAAAACAGTTGTAATTTTTTTTTATTTCCTGTTTTAATATACTTTAAAACGTAATGTATTAATGTGATGCAAAGCTACATTTTCAGCATCATTAAGTGTCACACGATCCTTCATAAATCATTCTAACGTGCTTAAGAAATATTTATTTTTGTGCTACTTAATTTACTTAATTTTTTCACATAGTGTGTCTGTACTGTTTATTTGTTAAGTGTATATATAATTCACACACATTAAGTGTTGTAAATATTTACAAGTGTATATACATTTATTTTTGTATATTATTATATGTTGTATTCCATATGAATATATATATTTAATATGTAAATAAATGTTTCTCAAATATATTCATGCAAGTGTTTGTATTTATAGATGCATAATAAATATACACAGTACACACATATATTATGTAAACAAAAACTTTTTATTTAGAATGCGATTAGTTATTTGACAGCACTAACTTATATATATTCACTGCTCAAAAAAATAAAGGGAACACTTAATCAACACAAATGTAACTCCAAGTCAGTCACACTTCTGTGAAATCAAACTGTCCACTTAGGAAGCAACACTGATTGACGATCATGTTCACCTGCTCTTGTGTGAATGGAACAGACAACAGGTGGAGTTTATAGGCAAGACACCCCCAAAAAAGGAGTGCATTTAACTATGTAAAGAAAAAAGTATTTAATAAGAATATTTCATTCATTCAAATCTAGGAGGTGTTATTTTAGTGTTCCATTTATTTTTTTTGAGCAGTGTATTTAGTTTTTTTAAGCGTACAAGAAGCATTTATACATGCATTAGAGGTACATCTTTGACCACACCATCACATAGTCTCCCATTTAAACTTTAAAAACCGGTTAAGTGAATAGTTTACCAAATATCTCTGTCATTATTTATTTTACTTCACTAGTTACTATTTTACGCTGAACAAGCTCACTGCCTGTTCTTCAAAAACCCTGTTATGGATGTTTCAGACTGAAAGACAGACCATCTTTTACTACCCAGTTTCTCCAAGCGAGAAGTATAGTGTGTTTGCTGTGAGATGGAAAAATTTCAAGGCACATTACTATACACAAGGTAAGTTCACCATTTGTTTAGACTATATAAACCTCACATTCTTACCTCTCCTTCCTGTTTATTTCTCCTCTCCTTCCTGTTTTGTCTTTTTCCCCATCACTCAGGTGCAATGCACAGTTATAGCACCCCAGACAGCAACTGCTCATCGCTTTTCCTCAAGCGCCATGATCCTCCTTTGCTATATAACTTAGAGGCAGACCCATCAGAAAACTATAACCTTAACAGTACCGAATGGGACTCTGTGCTCAAGCAAATCCAGGGCTTCAAAGAGCAGTTTGAGGCTTCCATGGTGTTTGGCGAGAGTGAGATTGCCAAAGGGAGAGACTCTGCACTGGAGCCCTGCTGCATTCCTAATTGCACTCCTAAACCCTCGTGCTGCCGTTGCAATTCTGCACTTTAATGGGCTGGCACACTGCCAAATCATCAAATTACAGTCCACAAGACCACCGAAAGACTGATTGTTTACAATCTTCCATTGATTTTCTTCTCAAAGCAAAATGCAATGGAAAAAGCATAATAACTTTTCTGAAATCTTGTTTTAGTTCTTTGTTGAAGGAAAACGTCTCTGTTACTTATTGAAACCCCCCTTCCCTGATTGAGGGAACGGAGACGTTATGTCATGACGACAGACTGGGGTCATTACTTGGGGGCCCTGATTCTCTCTGATTAGAGAACACGGCAATCAGTAGTGGGTAGTGGAATTTGCATGCTGAGCCACTCCCCGCTGAGTGGGTATAAATAGGGCAGCAGGTGCATCCCCTTAACAGATGTTGCTAAGGAGTCGAGAGCCAGGTCCCTGGGCCCCCAGCGATGGGTCGAGGCTGTGGCAGGGGGTCATAACCTCTCAGTATCCTCCATCAGGGAACGGGGGTTACAATAGGTAACTGAGACGTTCCCTGTCTGTTAGTCACTATGACGTTATGTTGTGATGAGAATCGCCACAGCCAAGAGCCCTGTCACAACCAACAGCACTGCAGTTGTACCGGGCAGGTGATAGCGTGATAACTGCTGCGCAAGGTCATAACCTTTCCACGGCACCAGCGAATACGCTTGACCATGATACCCGTTGGGACCAAGAGGTAAGTACTTTTCCACTGGTATGTTCCAAACTGTGCGTTCCTGAGCTAGAGAATAGCTTAAACTCTAGAGAAGGGATTTCGACCTTCACAGAGGATGCTTCCAGTCCTCTCTTTTTGTTGTTACAGTTTGGCGGAACGAAGGGGAAGCGAGCCTTCTGTGGAAGGGCCCTACAGAGACCACACCCTGCCTGCGTCCGTGCCACAGGGTGCCATACCCCTGAGAGAGAGGACCCCTGAGAGATCCTGCCTCAGAGGTATGCGCCAGGGAGGAGCTGTCACGAGGAGCATGAGTTCTGCAAACCAGGTCCGGGTGGGCCAGTATGGCGCAACCAGCAGGACCTGTTCCTTGTTGTCCCTTACCTTGCACAGTGTCTGTGCGAGAAGGCTCACTGGGGGGAAGGCGTACTTTTGTAGACCTTGCCCGCACTGGAGGCATCTGTTATGACTATAGAGTGCGGGGACACCTGGCCCAGGGGCACTCTGGCCCACAAGAACACAGGGACTTTCCAGGGACTGAATGTGCGACAACACTCCGGGGTAATAACCACTCTGAGAGTGCTGCGGTGACATGCCCATCTCGGGACCCAGGAGTTCAGCCAGTACTGTAGTGGTCTCGTATGGAGTAATCCCAGTGGCGTAACAGCGGCTGCGGATGCCATATGCCCCAGGACCCTCTGAAAGTGTTTCAGTGGCACCACTCTCCTGCCTTAAAGGGAACTCAGGCAGGCCAGCACTGACTGAGCGCGTTCCTCTGTGAGGCGCGCTGTCATACTCTTAGAGTTTAACTCCACACCGAGAAAAGAGATTCTCTGTACTGGAGAGAGTTTGCTCTTTTCCCAGTTGACCTGAAGCCCCAACCGGCTGAGGTGTTGAAGCACCAGCTCCCTGTGATCGCACAACTGCTCTCGCGGATGGGCCACGATGAGCCAGTCGTCGAGGTAGTTGAGGATCCAGACGCCCACTTCCCTTAACGGGGCAAGGGCGCCCTCCACCAACTTTTTAAAGACCCTGTACTGCCATGCTCGACCCTTGAACGCAAACCGTAGAAACAGTCGAGGGTAGTGGGGACGGAGGAGGGAGACGAGACTGTTCTGGCTGTAAAAGAAACCCCCGAAGGCAGCAGTCCGGCCGAATCTTCATCCTCGCCAGATGAAAACTCATCCCCCGATGCTGTGATCGACATACGATCATCCAACGGTCCACCGAATTAAATGTGAGGTCCAGACAGATCACTGGCGAATTGCACAGGGCAGTCCCTGCGAGAGGTGTGAGAGGGCCGTGAGGACGTACCTGGCGGGGAAGCTCTCTCAGTCCTCAAGTCAGCACCTGCCCTAACCGCGGAGTCACCGCCAGAAGCGGTGAACTCAACACAGGGAGCAGATGTCGACTCACTCCCCCGGAGGAGAGAGAGGTGAGACCGCAGCACTGCCAGGGGCATCTCCTCGCAATGAGAACATGACCCGTCCCCGAAAGCATCTTCAGCATGCTAGATCCCCAGACACTGGAGGCAGCGATCGTGGCCGTCGTTGACTGAAAGATAGTGACCACAACCAGGATGACACGGCCAGAACGGCATCTTTAAAAAGTAGACTGCCAGCCGTGTCAGACACTGCTCTTTTGTGAAACGCCTAAGGAAATTGCTGGATCTGCACAGGAACTCTGTTGATTGCGTTTGTAGCGCCACACCGAACAGCCTCCGCTTCGTTGTAGTTTCTCCTTAGCACTGTGTAAGAACAGAACTGCATCTAAAACAGCTCTCGGCTCCGAAGCAAAATCTGATGAGTGGATGCACCTGCTGCCCTATTTATACCCACTCAGCGTGGAGTGGCTCAGCATGCGAATTCCACTAGCCAATTCTGATTGTCGTGTTCTCTTATCAGAGCGGATCAGGGCTCCCAAGTAATGACCCCAGTCTGTGGTCAAGACATAACGTCATAGTGGCTGACAGACAGGGAACTACGCTTTTTTTTGTCTACAGTTAATGGCTAAGATGTTAAAAACAGTATTATTGATTTTCACTCATCTCTCAGTTTGCTCTGACTAGTTCACTGATATAATAATAGGCTTTTAACAGTAACTGCAATTCTTAGAATATAACCTATCAGTATTTTTTTCATTATTCACACTCATAATTGTGAGTTAAATCTCATAATTCTGAGAAAAAAAGGCAGAATTGTGCAATTTAAATGTCCCTTTTTTTTTATTCAGTGACGGAAACAGGCTTCCATACAAAGGCAATAGAGAAGCTATAGTTAAGAAACGTGTATTTTTAAGTACAAAAATTTATTAATGTTTATGTCGTGCTTTGAGTTTAGTTTACTATCGGTCTACATTTAACACTGAATCGTAATTATGGAATTATTTTTAAAAATAAAAGGACATTGAAAAACTCTGGTCTAGAGATATTTTATTCCTCCTCGTCATGCGTATACAAGGCTGAATGACAACCCATTTATTGGAGGATATGGAAAACATGAATATAGTAATTAAATGTGTACTACCACAATATATTTATATGGTCACAATGAAACGGCACAAATTAAAAATCTACTATTTTATTTATGGCGTGGTATTGAATATTGACACAGAAGATAAAATGAATAGTTGAACCCCTGATGTCACTTGTACTGTTACAACAATGTCCTCGCTACCTTTCTGGGCCTTGAATGTGGTAGCTACATTGTTGGCTATGCAGGCTCAGAAAGTTCTCAGATTTCATAAAAATATCTTGATCTGTGTTCCGAAAAGGTTTGGAACAACACGATGGTGAGGAATTAATGACACACATTTTGTTTTTGGGGTGAACTGTCCCTTTAACATGTAGATGACAAACATGACACAGAGAACTTGCAGAGCTGCATCTCACCTTTGCCAAATAAACTCCGAAACAATTCTAGTTCACTGAAACTAAAATGTAAACCATAAAAAAAAAAATAGCTTGAAATAAAAGTTAAAACTTATTTTATTTCAGAAACGTTTTCAGAACATGTCTTATTTTCCTTTACTTTGTGTACCAAAATAAACTAAAACTGTTATTTAAAAACTAAAATATCACTTCTCACAAACACTTTGGAGACATCAAGCATATAGTATTTTATTCATAAGACCAAATCCATGACAAGGCAGTGAGATTTTTTTTTTTGTAGTTTTTTCTTTACAAGTTGTCATTTTTAAAGATACAAGATACATAGTTTTGTCATACTGAAGCTGTTTCCGTTATACAGTGAAGGACTGAATTATGTACGTTTAAGTCAAGAACTTTGTATTTCAGCTACCCAAGCTTAAATAATCAAGAAATATTAGATGCTCTGCCTGAACGTGTTAGGGGTTCCACAGCCAATTTGTCACTACAAATTGCTAAACTGAAGGCTAAAATATTCAAGATATTCATTTACCTTATGAACACGCAAAAATGTCATGTAACAGTCATAACTAAGGACTTAGAGCTCTGATTGATACTGTATAAATGATTGCTCGTAAATAGGACAGATTGACTCATTAAATGCAATGACGAATGTGTTTTTTGGGCATTCGATGCGTGTCTGTTTGTGAATGAAGATCTGATGAACAGAGCTTGTGCATGTTATTCCGCACATGGTGACTGACCACACATCCAACAACAGATGTATACCAATGAAAAGCAGATAACGGAAAGATGCAAATACTAATTCAAAGCTATTTATATCTTTTCACCCCATCACAGTTGGCTTTTGGTTGTGAGATTGTTGTCATCAACATTATTATTAATAGTATTTCTTTTAAATTTACATATTTATCTCAATAACATACTCAACAGAAAGGACACAGCATGGCGATCCTGATTCTAGAATATTTACAGCAATCTAATTTAAAACAAGACACATTTAAAACATAAAACTCCTTCCGTGAGAGTGTCACCGTCACAAATGAACGGGTAACCATGGAAACAGATTGCAGGCTGCTGGAGGATACAGTCACGTGTGCTGGGAACGTTGGGCTGCGTTCAAAATATCATACTAGTATACGGCAATAAAAGTCACGTGTTTTGCCTAAATGTGCCGTATAAAAGAGCACAAAGAACAGGCTAGTAAATCCCTCAAGTACATGACGTTTTATATTTTGACAGACTGACAAGACAGATTTCTGGGTTTAAAATGCAAAATAACAGGTTGATTCCAAGGTATGCAGTATGCTAATATTCCATTCCAAACGCAACCCTCCTTTTCTAGATAATAAAACAGGAAATTACCTGACAGGATGTGAAGGAAAAAACAGTCATATCTGTTTTTATGTCATTTTAAAGCTGCAGTCTGTAAATTTTCGCGTTAATAAACAGAACTGTGCGCGTCTTGTGGAAGAACATTGTAGCCGGAACTACTTCTTTCTGTTTATGTCTATGGCGAATCATGCAGGTACCAGGCTTCCTCCGCAGCGGTACTTACCCGAACCACTCTACTGTAAATAGTTCGAATATAAACACTTGTTATAGGTGAACCGTAGTGATTCTGGATTTTGGAAACTGGATTCGTGGTGTACTCGCTTATTATATAGCTGCGTTTAAAAAATGTACAGGTTGCAGCTTTAAATATGCCATCTTTTCATAAATCTGTCCTATCCATGTCCAGATCTTAGCCGGTTTTAAATAGAACTGCACACATTTTCCTGTAATATTAACTGAATGTCTTCACATCGCGGTTGTGAACTGCTGCATGACCTGGGATTGCATTCATCAGACCGAATGAGGTAAATATTATTGTATGTGATTATTGTGTGAAGCCAGCAGGGGGATCTGCTCTGTTCTGTCTCAGCTGCGCCGGTCAAGGTCAGGACAAGGGCTAAATCAGAGAGCTGAACAACTGCATCTACCAATCAGCATCTGTGACCGACTCGGGAGACAAAACCATGGACAAGACTAGTTCTCTGATGTCCTGTGTCCTCATTATATAATCACATGGCATCTACATAAATGCCATTCACTTATCCAATGCTTCACAGGACAGAACTAGGGGATTATTTTCTTTATTGGTGTAAGCCAATGTTTACAGATTACTGAGGAGCAAATTATCCAGTCCATTGTAAAAACATTCCTGCATTTAGTGTTTTTCCCAGTGGTAGGGACTTTTCATCTTATTCGCTGTCTGTAGTTTCTACCTGCAAATGTTCAAAGCATGAGAGGTGATATCAGGCTTAATATCAAGCATCAGTCCAACCAATCCTACAAGACAGCAGACAATGGTAAGTAAAGGGGAGTTTGAGAGCTAGAGAAATATTATTTGACTGAATTCCCGAAGCATAGCCGATCAGACGCATCACAAAGTGTCGATATCTGAGCAATAATTTACCCCAAAATGAAAGTTATTATTGTTGTAGTTGTTGTTAATAATTCATTAATATTAACAATTACAACATTAATAAATGTAAGATTATTTTAATTAATATTTATATTAATGATACAGCCATTCATATTTCATGTATCGTGCTGATTTAAATTTAAAAAACTATTTTTATAATAATCTTTTAATGAGTATTTGAGTTTTTAATGATATAAGAGTCCCGTGTTCAAAAAGCACAGATTTATGGTAAACCCAGCAGTCTTTTCATCATTTTGAATGTATTTATAATAATATAATTTTTTAACTGTATCACTGAGAATCATCAATGAAAATAAACTCAAAACATAAACATCTGAATGCATTACTATAATATATGTAGATGTTTAACTGTGATGCAAATGTCACAATGGCAATATCAATGGTAACAATACACAAAAACAAAACATATGGACAGCCTACATTAAAAAATAGCTAAATATGATCATCTTAATTGTTTATTTAGATTTTGGGGTCAAATATGTCTCCAGAAATGAATTGATGAGGTTGACCGAACCACCTCTAGATCCGTTTACATCCAGCCTGCCGAACTGCAATCCGTCCCACTTTCTCATACTTAGACAGATGGCGCACGATACTTGCATACCATGATGTAATGAAGCATCTGTTTTCACCTACAGTCATCCCTATTTGTACAGTATTTACATTGCGGTAAAATCAGAAACGTACATGAAACCTTCTACTACATCGGAACAGACAATCTGTAGACCTATCAACGATTCCAGGTCACGTCCTACTGCCTTGTCCTTTTTAGTACAAACCCAGAACAGCAATGTATCAGAATCAGACAAATACATATTTACAAACAATCCTGGTCTTCAGCCTTTTGCTTCTAGATATCGTGTGTGTGTGTGTGTGTGTGTGTGTGTGCGTGTGTTTGTGAGCATAACCCTCAAAGCCATGCAGTCAAACGTGTGAAGTCATATTTTGCTTTTTCTGCACCAGGACTATATATAAAAAAAGAAATTGAACTGATGTATCCGCCCCAAAACCATGTCCCTAATTATATAGTAGAAAAGTGAAATAAACAAGCAATCCATCTCAATGAAGAGAATAAATGAACTGATAAACATTGAAATAAACAGACAGACCACCAAGAGCCTACTGTATGTAGAGTATTCAACTCAGTTCATGTCGAGAGAACAAGAGAAACTGAGGAAGAGAAGAAAGAGATGAGGCCTATGTTACATTTGAGAAGGCTGCCAGGCGCCTCGTAGTGGCCAAGCCCAGGGACAGACATCTGTCGTGAGGGACAGCAGTTGCCATGGTTACCCTTTTCCTCCTTTACTCAAGGTAGATATCTTCGGTAGGACAGGCGTATTCTAAGTGCTCCTGGTAGTACTCCTGGAACGCCCGTCTGAAACAAGCACACAGACACACATAGTGATCAAAACATACGTGTGTGTGTGTGTGTGTGTTGTGCTTCATGAACATTAGTATGCCTGTGTACTGTATTGCTAATAATGACAGGGCCTTCCCATTTTGTATATATTTAATACAACTCTCTCTCTCTCTCTCTCTCTCTCTCTCTCTATATATATATATATATATAGTTTAGGCATTTATTTTGTATATTTGGTTTGTTTGTATTTTCAGGCACATTCCAAACCGCTTTGTTCATAATAAACCAGGATTCAAATAATAAACATAATACGGGCAATTCTGATGTCAAATGATAATAATTGTATTTCTGAATTTATTGATTATTTTCGTTTTATGTGTAAATTGTATAAATTAATTTATATTACTGCATCTGAGATAATAGTTTTGTTCACACATATACATGTAAATATTTATTATTGCATATACTGTATATATATTTTGAAAATATATACATGTATTTATTTTATTAATATTTTAAGTAATTTATATTATATCCAAATATATTTGATATATAAACATAACACTTAAATATATACATGTATGTGTGTATTATATATACATAATAAATATAAAATTATACTGGATGCAATTAATTGCGATTCATTATTTGAAAGCACAAATTTATGTGTGTGAGTTTATTTTAATTTCCCCTTTTTTGTCTCAGGTAAATTTCATATCAATTTCTTTATTCATACATTCATTCATTCACTTATGTATTCAGGTTAAAGCAAGTTATAGCATATTGTAATGCTGAACCAATTTGTTCACAATAGACAGGATTTAAATAATATGTTAAATAAGAGTACACTGTAACACAGTAGCAGAACGCTTGTCGAGACGCATAAAGTGTGCAAAATAATTTCAACAGCTCTACAGAAACCTGTGAGTCTGTACAAGTGCACAAGTTGACGAGCTTCTGTCTTATGTGTACTTGTCCATTTTTTCCTCTGTAATTAACAAGATGAAAACGAAGGAAGCGAGACATCTTCAGTTTCTGTCCGTTAACTTTCCCCCCTTCATTTTTGTGCTAAATGATAAGGCTAAATAATGTACATCTTCATAAGGTCATATTATGTAATGCGGCAGAGATAGTTGCCTACTGCTGAGCCCCATAACTCAGGTCTTCTGCTTTAATAATTCACGCAGCAGTCTGGCCTGTGTTCTGATAATGAAGCAGAGAACGATCAGTCTCATCAGCTTCTCTTCTCTGTTGCTCTTTTCTTGCTATTCTCAGTGTCAGAAGTTTCTTGTAAATGTTATTGTGACGTTTAAGAACGTTGCACTCACCCCACACACTCGGCTACATGTCTCATGGAGTCCTGAGAGACGAAGACGTGACATGCAAACCTGTTCAGCATTGGGTGCTTGGTTATGAAACCAAAATAACTACAGAAAGACACACAGAGAGAGGGACAAGTCTTATTTTGGCCTGCAAAGTCTCCCAAAACTGATCAAAAAATATATATAGAAAGAGGTAGTGTGTGTGTACTGGTTTTTGTGGTTTACAGGGACAAAAATTTCTTTAATGACTTGGCAGAGGGTTTGACACGTGGTTTGTGTGTGTGTGTGTGTGTGTGTGTGTGTGTGTGTGTTTACCAGTTGTTTTTAGGATGACATCCACAGAAGGAGATGTTCTTCATTTGGAAGAAGTGACTACATCTGTCAAACTATGAAAATAAATGAGAATATGATTTCTAATATATTTTAAAATCCAAGCAAAATACCAAAATTTGAATATTCTGTTTAAAATGCAAGTAAAAGTCACACAGCTATAGAAATAAATGGTATTTATTTGCTTAGTAATGATATGTTTGATATTTTATTCATTTATACATAAAATGAAGACTCAGTAGTTAAATAATAAATGTAAAAAACATTTACAAACATACATATATACATGAATAAACATATATGTATAGGAAAATATAAGAAAAAAACTTCTTTAACTCCATTTATCAGATATATTGTATAGAATGTATTGGATATTTTGTACAGAATAAATTTATCATGCCTGACTGCTGATTGCAAATCAATAAATAAAACAAATATGCACTTTCAATTTTTTTCTCTTTCTCTTACCTCCCCTGAAAAGTCATATTCATCATCCAAACTCATGACTAGTTTGACACCCTGCAGGCTTATTTCCAGCTCACAAATAGATGGGGGATGAAGATGCACTGTCCTCCTCCTTGCCATAGCGATCTGAAAGACAAGCAAACACATGAGTTCTTGTTTGTATCACATGAAGTAACATTGTGCATTCACTAAGTACTATCCGAGTACGATCTGATACATTTCCTGTTTATGGTACCTTCTGCATGGCAGCACACAGGATGCCATTGCCTTGGTGATAAGGAACTTCCACTGAACCCAGGAACTGCACTCGGAAGCTTTCCATCCAAGCAGGGTTCCTCTTCATTGCTATGGAAACACACGTATTCAGACAACGCTGACTCACCAAGTGCTTTAAACAAAAGGCCAGATGTGAAGGCCAAAAGAAAATGAAAACAGCCACATATTGCTTACTAAAATTACTCTTTTACAGAAGTATGTGCATGTGGGGGGCAAGAAAAATGAATTATATTTTTAAAAAACTGTGTTTTAAAAATTCTTACTCATCAGGTCTTTTGTTTGGCCAACAACCTCGTGGGCGTAGTATGCTGGGAAAATCCCCCTGGCCCCTGTGCGCATGTTATACCCACGGTACCAGTAATCGTCCTCCTCTTCCTCAACGAATAATGGATCATCAACATCTAACTCAAGCTCATCTGCATGTCGTGGGATGAACCTGCAAGTGTGGGAGTTAAAACTTGCATTTAAATAGATATTATGAACACTCAATTTACTGTTTTAACAGATGCTGTAAAAGAAGAGCTCCTTGAGGGTTTGTGATTGGACTGACCAGACTGGAGCTTTCTGATTAGAGCTACTGTAGGTGTATTTAGGTTATAGTGTGGGTAGCATTGCTCACCTGAAGACCGCTCTGTGCGTCTGATCTCTTTCTTCACCATTTATAGTGCAGGAGAAAAGCCCAAAGGACTCTGTGCCTGAAACACAAATAATGCAGATGCATTATGTCATTGTATACTGAGATATAAGCCCCAAGGTAATGTGTGTGTGAGTGTGTGCGTGTGTGTGTGTCACAGAGTACTGCAAAAGTCATTTAGAAGCAGCTCATACAAAATCCGTCATCTTCTGATGTCACCTCATTAGGATTATTAAATATCTTTCTGTTCAGCGAGACAGGCTCCTAAATTATGTAAAACGATCATCTAAATCCCTTAAATTGTACTAAAAGGGTGACTCTCTGTGAATTTAATTTAACTTAATTTAGTAATTTATTTCAGTAATATACAACAATCTATTTTGTGTTTTCTCCTTGAATGTATTTGTTTATTTAAACCTTTACAGTAGCTCTAAAAAAAGTTGCTCATATTAGTTTAAACCAGCGAGAGAGCAAACAATAACAAAGGATGGATTTTTGGTCAATAAGAAATCTTACAAAGAAACCAAAATTAAACAATCATTCACAAAAATCCTGTCATCGTTTACTCACCTTCAAGGCATTCCAAACCCATATAACATCATCTTCTGTTTTTGTCCGTGCTGTGAAAATTAATGGGGTCCAAAACAATACTGGACCACTTTTGCTTTCTTCGTATGGATGAGAAACGCTTGAACATATTTCATCTCATTTCATTTCAAGTAAATGATGACAGAATTTTTTTTATTATATTATCCCTTAAATTTCACTTACTGGAAGACCGTGATGTGCTGTTGACAAACACATTGAGGAACTTCTTTGAGAAAGGTAAATCCGCCTCAGGGGAGGAGTCTTCTTCAGAGGAGCTTAACAGCAAATTAGGTCTCATGCCTCTTTCCAATTGGCCCTGGCCATAAATATCTTCATCTTCATCAGCAACGTCTTCATCACAAATAGTAGAGAGTCCATCGCTATCCTCGCTAAGAACAGACGTACAGCGTTTCAGGCTCACCAGCTCAAGCGTTGTGTTTTCATCCACCACTAGGGTGTACTTCATTGAATCGTACGCCAAGGAGTCATCGATGGGCCGGTCGGAGGTTACGTTCCTCAACTCTCGCACACTCTCATCAATAGGTGGGGAGCTATCCAAGTAAGTCTCGTTTCCATAGGGCGAAGGAACCTTGTGAAGATCCTCCAGGAAAGGGGAGGTTTCTTGCTCATCTTCATCGTTATCCGTTGAGTACGTGAGACTGAAACAGTGATTGGTCTGTGCTGTTGGGAGGTCCAGCGTAAGACTGTTTTTGACTTCTGTGATTCGCTGCAAAGTGATCTGATCGACCCGTGTCTCCCGTCCCTCGTCCTTGTCGCTGATTATGCTCTCGCTCAAGCTGGGAGACTCCAGCTCCTTCATTCTCTCCATCATCAAGTCATTATTTGGCTCCTCCTCTTCTTCTTTCTGCTTATTTTTTAACGAGTTTTGGGATGGGTAGTCCTCCAGTTGATAATTCTTCGTCCTCGTATCGAATCGCTCTGTAAAGAGGGTTGTAGCATTGCCATAGGTGGGGTTGCTCATGTACAGACAAGAGTCCGCTCTCTTGCTTTCCTTCTGTCCCTCGTCAGATGCAGAGCTGGTTTCTCTCTCCTTCTCTTCGTCAAGTCTCTTCTCTGATTTTTCAGAGGTCGTTTCCAGTAACTTTTCTTCCGATTTCTGCTTTTGTGAACTACAGCCATCCATCTCATTGAAAGTATCTGTTTCCAAGTCAGACGAGGGCGAGATGGTGTCAGAGATCGAGGCTGAGCGTTTGAGGCACTCTTCTGGGCAGCTGATTGGGTAAGAGCCTTCTGAGATCATCCTGTTTACCAGGTTGCTGAGAAGCCATGGAGAATCCGAGTTTTCACTGAGGTCATCCTCGGACTCTGACTCGGACTCTCCCTCGCTGTTACCATCATAGTCGTCCACAGATGGCATTAGTTTGGGGCCAACTGGCAAATAGAAAGAGCGTTTGAAGCTCTCAAGACTGTGATCGGGTTCAATCTTCAACAACAACTGTTGAGAGCCGCTATCCTGACAGGGGACGGCAGGGGGAAGAGTCTCGTCTGGATCAGCCTGGTGTTCATAACCCTGTTCGTCATCTACATTCTGCAGACCCATCAGAGCTTGGCCATCATCTAGTTGTAACATGTCTGGGCTGGGGTCTAGACCTAGTAAAGGTTCTTGTTTGATTAGCTCAGGTTGGCCCAGAAGAAGAGAAGCTTTTAGACCTACAATACCGCTGTCTTGCTCAGGGTCCAGCTCTTGGTCCAGTTCTTGGTCTGAGGTTGGAGAGCTGGCTTCTTCAATGGAATTGGTGAGGTGCGAGGAGCGCCCACTGCTGGATTCACTGGTCAGGTCCAGCTCTGTCTCTGAGATGGAGGAAATCATGTTACTAGCAAGTGGACCACATGCAAATGCAGCCTCAAGTTCCCCTTCAATATCGGAGTCTGATCCAGGAGAGCTAAGGTCATCGCTGTGGCGGTCTGACTCCGCATAGGGTTTGGTGTTCATATCAGCGATACCAGGATCAGATGAAGGGGAAGTTGTGTCGTTTGCAGCTGCAGGTGGACTGTGGCGCATGTTTCGAGGTTCGTCCATAGCATCAAGGACGTCTGATCGACTGGACGACACATAGCTGGAGACAGAAATTGACTCAGCTGGTTCAATGCAGGGGAACTCAATGTAGGAAGACGCCTCATCTTCCTTGCAGGTTTGATCATAGGAATCCTTACTTATGAAGTCAATGTCAAACTCTTTGTCCAGCTCCTCATCAGATAGCGGAGTCTCAGCATCGTTACCAAGAGGTGCGGTTGAGGACAGACACCTACTGGTGCCATCATTTTCCAGGTCGGGGTCATCAGCTGTCTCTGTGGTTACGGTATAAGTGTCACTGGGTCGAGAGCGGCAAGGTCGGTGTTTAGTATGACCATTCAGGTCGTGGTCGACCTCGGTATCAGAACACTGAGAAGTGCAGTCATCCACTGAGGGAACAAGCTCGCTTAGAGTGGATTCCTCAACATCAGGTTTCACCTCAGTTACCTCAGACCCACTTGATGAGTTATGTTGACCAAAGGAGCCTGGTTTGGAAGACAAGAAAGATTTAGGAAACAAACAAAAAAAAAAGATAGGGATGGCGGAGAACTGAGATAAGCGGACAGGAGGGCCTTTGCACCGCTTTAGTTTCAGAACGTCTCCAGGTTATGAATGTAACTATGGCTTCTTAAAGGAACAAGACACTGTGTCCTAAAATGCTATGGGAACGCCTTCTGCGTGACCATGTTCTAAATCTGCTGTAGAATCAGTCCAATGGAAGCATAATCAGACCAGGAAGCATAATCCAATTGAACAGAGACACAGAGAGCGCAATCTAAATGACAGAAAGCTGACGTCGGCTTTGACGTGTCTTTATGCTTCCTGGTCTGACATCACCTACCCTGATGTCACGCCCTTCCATTGGACAGATTCTACAGCAGATTCAGAGCATAGTCACGCAGAAGGTGTTCCCATAGCATTTCAGGACGCAGCTCAAGTTCCCAAAGAGGAACTTATAGTACAGTTCTAAAGTACTGGGATGATTTTGCGCAAACTATTTCCCAGTCCCATTTGAAAGCTTGCATTAGCACCAATAGTGGGTACTCAGAAGTGATGTACTGTAAGCCGGTCAACAGTGGCGTCATTTGCACGCAACGTTCAACAAGGGAAACAAAGGAGAACACCACAGACAAAGTTTTTAGGTAAATGCCGCTTATAAAAGAAATACGTTGATACAGTGTTTACACAGTATATGTTCACAGGACGTTGCGGTTGAGAGCGTTTTCGTTTAGCAAATCAGCTTACACTTATGTCACCGATAGTTCCTGGAACTATTTTAGACCCTACTCTGAAGTAGGAGCTTATTTAGTTCCTCCAAACAGAGTTCCTGAAACTAGAATCGTTCCTAGTTTGTTTGGTGCATGCACAGAAAAAAAAGTGGCTAGGACCACAATTAGTTGGTGGGGTGCAAAAGGCCCTAAGGATAAGGACAAAATGAGAAATGTTTTTGAAGACATTGTTCAATGGATATATTGTAGATTACTACCGTATTCAGGTCGTTCTCTTCTGTTGCCCTCAAAGTCGTACAGCAGCGGCCTGCCAGGTGATTGATGAAGACCACAATGTCCCGGTGGGTTTGAGGGTGTACCATTGGCAGAACCAGTGGTGTCTGGAGCTCCTGGGCATGTGGTAGTTACATGGGAACCATCCTCAAGGCAAGAGTGGTTTGGAGACAAACAACCTAAAATGGTTAGTAAAATGATTAAAGTGCCTTTATCATGGATTTTTAAAAATGGCCTTTCATGCATTGTGTAACACAGCTGTGAGTGAATGAAAACATCAAGCAAAATTTCAAATCTGAAAGTGCGCTGTGTATAAAGTCTTTCCGTGTTGGTCTGAATGAAAAGGCAATTTCATTCTTTGCCACTAGGTGCTTTTTTAAAGATTACAAAATAGCTCTTTCCCTGGTAATGTTGTACAAAAAGCAACGCTGCACTCACAAATGTTGCTTTATCAGCATTATCATGATGAAATGAAAGTAAAATGAGTGAGTGAGACACATCACTGTAGATTAACACCATTCAATGCATGTCAAAATGTTATCTGGGACTCCCAAAACCAAAATATAAACCTTTCATAATCCCAAATAGGGGCATTTTATCAGTGGGATACATTTATAGCTACATAAATATCCAGAACAATCAATAGAATATGATCAGTGATGTTGTGATGCAATAATTTTATGAATAGTCAGAGTTTGTATAAAATCTTGGATTCTGTTTTGGAAACTTATATGTAGTTATTATTACTATTATTATTATATTATATAAAAACAACAATTACCCTGTGAAGTCGGGTTTCGAAGAGAATCCTGCCAGCTTGACTTTCGTGGTGACACTTTGCTGTTGTTGTTCAGGGAGTCCTGAGATTAGGGCCAAAGGAAGAGTTGACAACATGTTTATTGATATATTGATTTATATTGTGTATAAGAGTTACCTGGGAAACTGGCGCAGTTAGGTTTAGAGTGGTTGGGCGGCTCTTCAGGGTGCCCAGAGTAGGGGAGGGGGGAGGAGATGCTGATGGTGAGGGAGGGGCATCAGGATCTGCATCCTCCTCTTCTTCTTCATCATCTTCATCTTCATCATCGATCATCTCAAACTCTTGGAAGTCATCTTGGAATGAGCACACTGGGTGGTGGAAATCATTCTTTTCTAGAATCAAGCAGTCCTTTACAAAAGAAAGAAAGAAAGAAAGAAAGGATCTTAAATATTTTTCATAAAAATAATTTTAAAATATCTGGTGTAGCACAAATCAATAATGCAGCTTGAAATAGCACTGACTGAATGAACCAGTGAAGAGCAATTATACACAATAATTCAATAGCCACAAATATGCTTCTCGTGTCTACCATGCATGATTCAACGTGAACTTTTTCTCTGCTGTTAATGTTGTGTTCCATCCATTAGTTGGGCCATATGTTCACCCTGGACTGGATGAAGACTTGACTGCTGGCCAGGCCATAATTTCTGAAACATGTGTTACTATATATATATAGATCAGTGGATGCGGGGAAAAAAAAAACAACCAATGACAAACGCAGCAATATTTATGACTGCAAAACTGAAACTAGCAGTGAGTTCAAAGGAATATTTTATAT
>JAUMHG010000064.1:16375531-16398300 GCA_032359395.1 Enteromius anoplus | reverse complement strand
CTGGACAGTAGAAATCTGTTTGTGCTACTGAAATAAGCAACGCTGAGAAACAGCCAATCAGAGCAGACCTCCTCATTGATATTCATGAACCTTCCAAATAAGGCAAAAACAGACTGTTTCATTCTAGGGTCAAATTCTAGGGATGTAAATGGACCTGTAAAACCGTTTCTGGGCATTTCTTCCCCTTACCTAAGCTACATACCTTCTATGTACATACCAGAGAACAATTTAATTCTCTCAATGCATTCTATGGCACCTTTAAACATTCACTGACCTTTGCACGAGGTTGAACACTGTTGCCCGAAAACACAATTAACCACTCATAATGTATTTGTAGCTTAATCTGTCTCATAAATGTTTTTTTTAGCTGCCACGAACCCCCATATATATAATCGAACCCCAGCTTTAGACAACACACAGGGACCGTTTACTTCTGTCAATCATCTACTGTGGCTTTAACAGAAATTGTCTGTCCCGTTACAGAGTGTTTACTATGCAAGTCTCACATCCCCAGGCTGTCCAAGATGTAGATGACTTTATTTTTCTTCATCTGTGCAGATTTTGAAGAAATGTAGCATTACATCACTTGCTCACCAAAGTCCAAACCGCTGATTAAAACATCACAGTAATCCACATGACTCCAGTATATGTCTTGTAAAGTGAAAAGCCTTGTTTGTAAAAAAACAAATTCATCATTAAGAGATTTTTCCAACTAAATTATGAGTCCGCTATATTTAATTATCATTACTTTAGACTTGTATTAGTCACTTCTGGCCATAATCCACAATAACAGTCCTACCAGTGGAAAAAGTCCATCCTTTTACATTCATATATTTGTTTATAACGTTTTTTGTTTGTAGACTGCGTATTTCTAGTCTATTTGTCTTTTTCACTGAGGAAAGCAATAAAATGGATTTCTTTCTAACAAATGCATTGCTTTCACAAGACTGATGGACTGCAGTGGTGTGGATTATTGTGATGTTTTATCAGATGTTTGGACTCTCAATCCGACGCCACAAGTAAAGTAATGCTTCATTTTTGGGTTAACTATTCCGTTCAGAAATGTCTTTCTCTCCAGTTCTCTTCTCATCCCGGAGTGGTGTCTTCTTGTGTCTGCTGTGTATCTCTTCTCATATTCTCTTTCCTGCTCTCTGTGTGTGTGTGTTCTGTGAGTGTAGGTTTCTAATGAGCAGCCTGTGAGACAGGTAGGGCTCTGGCAGACAGAATGCATGCTGCCAGACAGATGTTTGACTGGGTTTCAGCATGACTGAAGAACATTTGTGTGTTTAATTGCCTTTGCTCCCAGTTTTGCACAAAGCTGGAGGCTTTGAATTTTCAACCCAGCCGCATAACGATCACAGTAAAGCGGTGACAGAGATGCCTACCCAGGAGCAAAGCACACTTGTCTGCCCTCTCATTTGTGCAGTGCTCTTTAGTCGTTTAAGTTTCCTTATTTGGTTTTAATATTGCATGTGTTAAATTACAACCGGTGTCAAGATACAGCATGGCCAGTCAAATAATATATGCAGTTCTTTGCTGTTCACCCATTGCATCTTGGGAGAGTTATGTGTGCTCCATATTTATGAGATTAGATGAGGATTTAATCACATTTAAAAATGCATAGCTGCATGATTATATGGGGAATTATATGTGTTAAGCCTTTTATTCTGTAAAATTATTTATCCGCTTATTATTTTGCAAGCAGCCCTTCTTTGCAGTGTTATCAGAATAAATTAACTGTCATTAAAATATATGACTTTTTTCATTTTCGTATTTATTTTTTTGTCCAAGCTGGACAAGGCTGAGGCGGAGGCGCCTCCATCTACATCGTCTAATCCCGTGTTAGAATTGGAGCTCACGGAGGAGAAGCTGCCAATGACGCTCTCTCGACAGGAGGTGGGTCAGCCAATCAGAGCTTGGTTTTGTTCTTGGATGCATGGATCACAAATCTTGTGGCTGCGTGCAGGTGATCAGACGTCTGAGGGAACGTGGCGAGCCCATCCGTCTGTTTGGCGAATCGGATTATGATGCTTTCCAGAGACTCAGGAAGATTGAAATTCTAGCACCAGAAGTAAACAAGGTATGAACTCTCATCCCAGCATCTTCACACTCCTATCACACAGTGTATGTTTATTTACTAGGGAAAAACATTCAATTTCCCTGCAAGTAACGCTCTGTCAACATGGACTTGACACCAGGCTTACCTTGTGTGTGTGTGTGTGTGTGTGTAGGGTCTGAGGAATGATCTGAAGGCCGCCATGGATAAGATCGATCAGCAGTATCTGAATGAGATTGTCGGTGGAACAGAGGGTACTGAGGTGGACACACAACATGATCTTAAAGTGCATGAAGAAAATACCACCATTGAGGAGCTGGAGGTAAACCCACACACATCATCGACTAATTCATATCCTCATTTTTAATGTAAAAGCAGGTGCAGCCACTAACTAAGAAAATGTGGAAGGCTTCTAGTTATTTTAGCTGTACCTAAGCAGGTCCTTATGCTGCTTGACATTGCAGACAGATATTTATGATTATGTTAATTAAACGCAATTAGAAACACTGATTTATAATAATTCTTATATAATATATATAAATAATAATTCTTGAACTTCCACATAGCAAAATAATGAAAGCACATCAATTGCATAACCTGTAATGTGATCAATGAGTACTTCTATCATGATTCCACTAGGTGGCTCTATCTTCCTACATTTGAAATCGAATGTTCTTTGTAAATAGACCACGGTTTCCTGTTCATGGAATGCTAGTAATTAATCAAATCCTAAAAATGTAAGAATTAACAAAATAGTTGCTTAGTAAAAAGACATATTTTATTTACTTGTATATGATATGACCGTTAAGAGAACATCAGAGAACAGTGGATATAAAAATGCGCTGTTGAATTATTTAAAGAAGTAAATCTGTTAGGTCTGAGTGTGTTGGTTGACAAACAAGTTTGGGAGCCCTGAGTTAGAATATCTGCACTGGTATGATAACGGTCTAAATCTCTATGGCTTTAATAAATTGTATAACATAACAACAGAAGATACGTTTATGATCTACAACTGGTACATTCATGTTTAATAACCTGTATTAAACAGGCTTTGGGAGCATCTCTTGGCACTGGCAATGATGTTAGAGACATGGACATCATTAATAAAGTTTTAAGGGTATGTTTCTGTTTTTATTATTAAGTTATTAATTATTAAAAAATTTCCTTTTTGGGGTTTTTTCAACCCCTTTTGGAGTGTTTAAATATTGTACTGACATTGGATAGCAATGCATGTAAACAAAATTCTAATTATTTTAAATATTTAAAAATCATTAATGATTTAATGTGCTTTATTACCTTTTTTTTATGCATTGTGTGTAAGGCACTTCAATTTTTATTATTATAGTTTTTGCTGGGCGTGTGGGCTAAAGATCTTAACAGCCGAGAGGACCATGTGAAGCGTGGTGTCCAGGGCAAACTCGCCAGTGCCACCCAAAAACAGACGGAATCATATTTGGAACCTCTGTTCAGAAAACTACGCAAGAAGGTATGCTGATCTACAACTTTTTTGTTGTAGTGTTATCATTATTAGATAGAGACTCTCTAATGTCTTCTATATATCTAGAATTTGCCAGCAGATATTAAGGAGTCCATCACAGACATCATAAAGTTCATGCTGGAGAGGGAATACGTTAAGGTGTGTTTTACTTCTTGCAAGAGTTTGAGAGTCTGTTAGCGGTATATTTGTGAGGAAACCCAACTAACACTCCTGTGTACGTACAGGCAAACGATGCTTATCTGCAGATGGCTATAGGAAACGCTCCGTGGCCTATCGGTGTGACCATGGTGGGTATCCACGCTCGTACTGGACGTGAGAAGATCTTCTCCAAACACGTCGCCCATGTGCTCAACGATGAGACCCAGAGGAAATACATTCAGGTTTGAAATCATGGCGTGTACATAGAGCATTGTGATTTTTAGCAGATCGGTGATTGTCGTTTTTGTTTTTTCACAGGGCCTGAAAAGATTAATGACGATCTGTCAGAAACATTTCACAACAGATCCATCAAAGTGTGTGGAGTACAACGCTCTGTGACATTCAAAGTCATGTCACGTCATATTGTAAAATGTAAGACACAGGTGTCACATTCGCTCATGTTGTAAATAACTTTGACTGTAAATACACTAATCTTGGACATACATGTGGATCTCTACAGCGTTTTCTTCTCATTACATTCACTGACAATTGATGCACTTGGATTTTGATGTCATTGTTTCTGAGCTGAACAAGACTGAATGGTTCAATTAATGAAAAAAACCAAGTGATGTAGGCCTGTGCCTTTACAGACAGGAAAAACCCCTTTTAAGGATGAAGAAGACAAGTCCCAAAAAGCTCAAATCACATCTCATGACTTTATCTGCCCTCCTGAGATGAGTAAAAGGAGCTTCTGAGTCACAGGAAGAGGGACTGACTTCCACACGCTATGACTAAATCTGATTTAAAACAAACAAGCCAACTTCTGATTACTTTGGCACTTGTGTTTATGCTTTGGGGGGACAGTAAAAAAGTTTTCTTTAAAAAAAATTAAAAAAAAATACTACAAGGGGTTTATAATATGATGAAAAGCTAATACTTAAATCATATTGTATAAACTGAAATTATATATAAAAAAATTAATTAATAAAGATCACATTTTACAAATAGTGTTAGATTGTTACATTGTTTTTTGAACATTGCATTGTACATTTATTTTATGATTTTATTTAAGATACATCATTTTTTAGCTTTTGCAATTTCGGTTAAAAAACGTTTTAATGCAACAGATGACATGGCGTCCCACATTTCCAAAAAAGAACTTCGAATCGTGACACGTCTGACCACAGAACAGTCTTCCATTTTGCCACACTCCGTTTTAAATTATCCCTGGTCCAGTGAAAACGCCTGAGCTTATGGATCTTGCTTAGAAATGGCTTCTTTGCACTGTAGAGTTTCAGCTGGCAACGGCGGATGGCACGGTGGATTGTGTTCACTGACAATGGTTTCTGGAAGTATTCCGGAGCCCATTCTGTGATTTCTTGTACAGTAGCATTCCTGTTTGTGGTGCAGTGTCGTTTAAGGGCCCGGAGATCCCAGGCATCCAGTATGGTTTTAGGCCCTTGACCCTTACGCATATCTGTCTGAGATTGTTCCAGATTCTCTGAATCTTCGGATGATGTTTTGCACAGTTGATGATGATAACTGCAAAGTCTTTGCCATTTTTCGCTGGGTAACACCTTTCTGATATGGCTCCACTATCTTTCTGCACAACATTGTGGGAATTGTTGATCCTCTACCCATCTTGGCTTCTGAGAGACACTGCCACTCTGAGAAGCTCTTTTTATACACAATCATGTTGCCAATTGACCTAATTAGTGTTAATTGGTCTTCCAGCTCTTCCTTACGCTCAAATTTACTTTTTCCAGCCTCTTATTGCTGCTTGTCCCAACTTCTTTGGGTTTTGTTGACACAGAAATTTTGAATAAACATATTTTTCGTTTAAAATCATACATTTTCTCGGATTAAACTTTTGATCTGTCATCTACTTTCTATTACAAACTAAATATTGACATTTGCCATCTCCACATCATTGCATTCAGTTTTTATTCATAATTTGTTTAGTGTCCCAACTTTTTTGGAATCCGGTTTGTATTTGATTTGAGGTCAACATGTAATATTCTTAATGATCTGTGCTGTTTTAATAATTAAGTCATTGTTTAAAATGTTGCAATGTTCATAACCTCAGGTTTTATGGCCCTAATATTGGCAGAGCTAGAGCAGATCTCTCTCAGGGCTGTGGAGGAACTCCAGCTCCCATCACCCCTTGCTGCAGTTTCCACGGTGATGAAAGAGTTGCGATCATAAACACAGCAATCCCAAACTCCCAGGACACACACGAGATATACGTCCCTTCCTTCACACAGCATTCCAGCACGCGCGATGTTCTCACGGCTCGTGGGAGAAACGCACACACACACACACACACACACTCTTCCATCACACGAGAGAATAACGACTTCCAGCTGCTGTGGAAAGCTGTAACAGAATAGCTGCTCTGCTCCAGGCCCTGCAGGGTTCACACAGCAACATTATTCTGAATAAGATTGGGAGTGTGGGGATATTTATGCGCCACATGAAATATTAGAGACTAACCTTCAACCTATGCTAGAAATTGAAGGCGTGGACGCCAAACTTTTGTCTTCTAACGAAAAAGCGTTTAGTTAAATAAAGCGTTTACATATTTGGTTGCAAGTGTGTTTAGTATAATAAACAAGTTAATATTGATTATCTTAAATTTTAGAAATCACACATACATCACGGAGACCTTTTGACGCTTGCATTTACATTTTCATGAAGTATTTTTCCAGTGTTTGCTCGTCTTCAATTGCATTTCATTGCAATCATTTTCAGAATTTTCCAGCAGATGAATTTAAGAATTTAGAGCGGCAGACGCGCTTGAGGTTACAATAAACAGTAAGGCACAGCAACAGCAATGTAGCCTTGTGCCCCTTTTTAATAGAGTACACTAAAAGCCTTGTCAAATAGCGCCTAATTATTGAACTAAGATATTCATCACATGTGATTGTGGTAATACTGTCAAAAACACAGTGTGAAACACAGGTGCTTGTGTCTAAAGAGAAAAACGTGCCACAGTATATTAGACACGTGCAGCTCTTAAAGGGACAGAACTAAACTAAACATTCCGCCGCTTATCATTGAAGGGATAGTTCGCTCAAAAGATATAATCGTGTCATTATTTACTCACTTACACGTGGTCCCAAACCTGTGTTAATTTATTTCTTGTGCTAAACACAAAAATATATTTTGAGTAACCAAACAGTAGCTGGTCCTCATAGAATTGAATACAATGTTCAACATAAAGAAGATAAAAACGAGCTGAGAGAGAGTAAATGATGGATGTGTCACCTTTCAATACTGCTGAATACATCTACTCTACACTGTTTCTTTATATTATGTTTATTTGTAATGTGTATCTTTTGTAATACCAAAGATAAAATGACAAAATCTTTGCTCATTTTGGCCTAAATATCTGCGCTTCTTGATTTTATACTTGTGGTAACATGTTTTATACAATATGTTACCTTGAAAGGCTTTGTTTTCAAAAAAAAAAAAAAAAAAAAGGCAAATTAGTTGGTCTGTACTGCTCAGACAACTTGCAAAATAGTAAAATCCATGACAAAGAATCATCGTAATATGATTTTTTTTTTTTTTTTTTTTTGCCATTTTGCCCACCCCTACCTCTATAATTTGCAAAATAGTCTTAAAAAACCAACTTGAAAAAGAAAAAGAATGGGGATAAAAATCGTGAATCTTGATTTCCCCAGAAAAAAATCGGAATATGATATTTTTCCATATCGCCCACCCCTACCGTACAGAACCGAAAACCGTGATACAAACCAAACCGTGCGTTTTGTGAACCGTGCCACCCCTAAAAAACAGCATATGATGGTTAGGTATTTTTTAAAGCTGGGATGCTGGTCCTTTAAGCATACCCTCCATAAGAGCACTTCAGAGTAAAGACAATCATGGCCGCCATGTTGAAGGGTCGTTCCAAATCGAAGTGTTCAAAACTGGCCACTTCAAATGACTCTTTGGGATGAAGGACACTTGATGGACACTTTGGCCCCCTCATGATCCTTTGCAACACTTTGGATGATGGCGGTGCCTCCCTGAGTCCACTGGTGATGCAGAAAGGGCATTTTTTGAGAAATAGTTGTTCGGTCCCCTACACCCTTCAATCCTTGAAAGCTTTCACTACAGATGGTAAACACTTTGACAGGATGAGTTCATAGGGATGAGTCCGAATGGAACACAGAGTCTGAAATTCTTGAAAGAATCTGTTCTAATCGGATTCAATGGCTCAGAATTGAAGGTACTGTTGAAGTGTATTCAGATGCAGCCAGTGTTTTTGAACAAATCAGTGACTCACTTATAAAAGCAATTACCATATACTGTAATAATGTATATGGTTTTCTAGTGTTCCTGTTGCTGAGGGAGACCCCAAGCCATTGTCCAAGGCACAAACATCCTCACACACTTCCTGAGGAGCGATAATCTGTGAGTCATATCACCAGTATTCAACAAGGCACTGCGTAACATACCGAGTCCTGTCTATTACAGGAAGGAGTCACAGGGACTTATGGGAATTAGTTGCATGTCTACAATGCGAGCTTGAAGTAATAGTTCTGTCATCATTTACTCACTCTCATAACATTCCAAACATCATTCTTTTTCATCCATGGATCAAAAATGGAAAAAATATATTTGGACAATGAAACAATGGAAGCTTAGAAGCACCAAAAAAGGGCAAAATAGCACCACAGGATTAGTCCATACCATTGTCATTGTTAATGAAATAACTAAGTACAAGTATTCTACAATTTTTGTGGGGAGAACAGATAAAAATTAAGACAAAATTATGCCACCTTAACAATATTTGACTGTGAAGGGAACATGATTTATTTATACTCATTAAATAGGGTTTCTCCGTTTCCATGAGCATCCACACTTCTGACAGTAGGTGCGGAACGAATGAGTAAATGTTCAACAGCTGCAAGAGACTCACACATAAACAAACAGAAATGCACGCGCATCCAGTGGGAAATCGCAGGGTAAAATGCTTTGTGCTTAAGCCATCAGCAGGTGTTACTAGAGCTGGAGGGATGGATGATTCACATGCATTTATAATACAGTAGGTGATCATGCCAATGTGATTCTCAAATCCTTTAAATGCTGAACTGTGTGTGGTTGATGCTATGTTTTCATGTCAACATCAAACATTTGCTCTCAAAAATGAAAGTGCCCCTATTATGGATTTTTGAAAAAATACCTTTCATGCAGTGTGTAACAGCTGTAAGTGAATTAAAACATCCTGCAAAGTTTTCAATCTGAAAGTGCACCATGTATAAAGTAATGGTCTCTCAAAAGAAAGAGTCGACTCTGATTCATTGAACGAGTCCCAAGCCGTTTCATGTTGACCTCAGCATTAACCATTAGCATATTGGTCTGAATGAAAATGCAAATTCATTCTTTGCTACTAGCTATTTAAATATAGCGGTTTCCCCGGTAACGCTGGACACAAAGCAACACTGAGGTCAAACTCTGCTTTATCAAGCATTTCAAGCATGACCAATCACCGCAGGAGGTTTTTTTTGAAAAAACAACAACTAATCATTGAGTGAATCGTTTGGGAGTTGTTAAAAGTAAGGCAAAAAATAAATGCATATTATAAGACGATAAAAGAGTTTTTTGACCTTGCATGCATGTCAACCTGTTGATGGGGACTCGCAAAACCAAAATATGAACCTTTCGTAAATGTTTTTTCTTATAATTGTTGTTTTCTGTGAATTATGCATGTAAACGTGGTCATACAAACACATAAATAATCAATCTAAAATAAACAGCAATTTAGGTCCAAAACAGGAGCTGAATGTGTGTGACCTTGAATGCAGGATCAAACCACAACAATGTGATTCACGTTTTCTCTGACAACGTTGACATATATTTGCATATTTCTAAGGAGCATTCAAATGTGGCAAATCAAATTTCAGTTTGATGTACTTGGTTTTTCAATCAGCGAGTGTGCTTGTCAGCTTCACCTAAGGCTGATCTCATTACACATGCAGTGACATAATCCACGAAGGTGACATGCGGAAGAATTTCAATTACACCTCGAGGAAGTAGATCATCACCTTCACCTTCCACCTTGGGGGGGCATGTTGCATTATGAATAACGATAAACATACATTAACAATGCATATTCACTCATATGGGACACAAGAGATCTGAATAAGAGCAATTAAGTGATTTCACGCTTCGGGTTAGAGAACATTCAGCAATAATTTATTTCAGAATCTCAAGAACCACCACATTTCTCATCTGGAAAATTCAGTATCAGTTGCCAACAACACGGTTTTTGAAAAAATGTTACTATACAAATTCTTAATAGAAAAAAAGAATAAATTAACTGTGGAATTCGGTTATATTTAACCCGCCCAACAATTCCACTTCCATTTTTTTTTCTACAACACCGTTTTATCGTGTCCGGTTACGTCTGGAAATGAACTCATGAAACATGCTCTATTGTCAAGATGAAGTGAGAGAAGACAGTTTAGTAACTAACGTCCTTCGATTTGCACGACTGGTATTAAAACTATTGACAACAGTTAGGAAAAGTCTACAGCTAGGAAACCAAAGCAGTAACTGGTCTTCCTGTAGCACCTGAACGTGTTGTTGCTATTTCCCAGCTCAAAGACCCGAAAATAAAACCAATACTGATTTATAAAAATCATCAAACGAATGCTTTTACGATTTCTTTAAAAGAACCCAGTTTCCACAGTCCTGCCTATAAATGTTGATAAATGTGTTAGTTGATTTTTTTTAATATAAAAAAAATTATGTTTTTGTTATAGAGTAGGTAGACGAGAGGAGTGAGCTCACATTGGCCTAAAAGGGTACGAGGTCTAAACAACCTCTAACTGAAGGGCTGTTTTTACACCGGGTTTTAGTTTTAACATCAAGATGCATAACACCGTGTGCTGAGCATGCACAAAAATAATCAACAATCAATTTCAGGGCAGATAAAAACATCTGCTTTACTTATAGGATGACGTCTGGTGATTTGGACCCTTTTGAATAATGACTGCTTATGTTCACCTTTTTCAAGACCTGTCGATTTGTAACGGCAAAAGGTGTGCTTTTAGCTTCCCGTTTCACGTACAATGTTTTGTATCTCGCGGCGTGTAACAAATGCGGTCTTTAGCATTATGGCTTGATGTTTCCTCCGTCAGACGATCGAGGCGAGGGGCACACGTGGTTTCAGATCTTTTTGACTGCATGATAAAAGCATGAAACACCCTGTATTTTCTGAGCTCCTAGTTTCTTACCGGCGGCTTTTAAAATGAAGCACCTGCTTTAATCGCATCACATTCTGGAATGCTGTTCTCCTGAAAGCCTTAAACAGGTCAGGAACAGGTAACGCTATTTTCGGTGAAATATTGTGTAAGTTTGCCACGTTGCGTTGTGCTCATCTGACTTTTGACGGTTTTATAAATACGAAAAGTAGTGTCACACTTAAGTATCCTGAATATTAAAAACAGACACATAAAAACAGGAAACCCATAAGGCCAGGAGTGTTTGGAGAAGGTTTTTCGTGTGTCTGGTTACTTCACTGATGTCACAACACTATACGCGGGGGGTTTGTGACTGTGTTCATGCAGTATGGGCATACAGCAGGGCATTGTGGGATGTGCGGTTCAGGCTCAGAGCACCATGGTGGCGAGTTGCCGGTTACGGCAGCACTTCACAGATCAGTCGTATAAAGCCGAGGGTCATGCTAAAGCCTCGAAGCTAAACGTTTTCAGATTTGTTGTACAGCTATGGCTTCTAAGTTAGCTAATGTTCTGCAAAAACGGACCAGGATCGATAAAACTTGAGGTTGACAAATCAACATTACGCACAAAGACCACAATGTTTTGAATTTTCTTGGAATGTCGTACTTGTGACGCAGTAATATCGAGCGATATGATATCAGGGCTCTTCTTTCTTCATCAGCAAGGCTTCTGCATTTTTTTTAAATGCTCTATTGTTATTCACAAAGTATCAAAGTTCACAGACAGTGGGAGGGGCTTATGATGCACTCCGGTCCAATGAGAAGCGGCGCTGTAGGATGAAAGAGGGGCTTGTGGTCACATACTGTATACTGAGAACATAAAGATCTACAAAAATGGTTGAAGCCAAAGCAATCCATCGGAATGTTTTTTTTTTTTTGAGAGAGAGAGAATGATGCCGGCTTTCTGACATCAGTGCAGAGGGACACACACGACAGCAGGGGACATGTGTCTACTTTAGCATATGTGTGTGCATGAGTGGGGTTCACTTATAGTACAATGCACAAAAGACGTCTCTCTTATGCACATTAATCCAGCAATGGATTAAACACGGAGGGTTTGTGCATACAGAGGAACCGGCTGCCAGCTGACTGGGTCGAAGTCAAAAGTCAGAGTGAGAGGGTCAGACAAGGTGAAGCTCAGTTCATTCAGACTCTCGTATTCCCATAGTTCATAAACACTGTACCGCCGGATATACAGAGAGACAACAAAGAAGGAGAGGTCGAGGTGGTACTGGCTCCAGCCATAGGTGTTTTCGGATGAGTTGAGGTCCAGACTGAGGTCAGGCCTGCCTTCTGAACACTCTTTTAAAGAGAGAGGGATGAGGGATGATGGTTTAGACGAGCGTTCCCGGCTTTGCCTTTTCGTGCCCGTACCACTGTACGTCCACTATCTCAGAGCACAGGGGACTGCTCAGGAAACAACTATCGGAGAAGGGCGATCTGCAGATGAGAAATAGAGCAAAGTGTTATCCATCTTGATATTTCATAGGTATATATAAAATTTATTTCATTTTCATTTATATTTGCGCAGCTATCAAAAAGCCCATAGGGAATTAAATGTCATCAGAGCAAAGTTAATTTAAACATGCTTTAAGGTATCCTTATACATTTTTACCATAGTTGAATATATAGTGTTTTGAGGAATTTCACAACACCGGTTTTATGTTTTTTTGCACATAGAACCAAACAAAAAGCGAAATCCCAAATAAAGAGAAAAATACTTGTTATTACAGAAAAAAAAACCAAAAAACGGAAAATAGCATTTGATGTGCACACCATTAAATTTACTATATCAAGCTGAGCTTAAATATTACATTTAATAACGTATATATCCTTTTAAAAAAATTTATATGATAAATTACAATTATATATTTTTTGTGCTGTCAAAAGATTAATCGTGATTAATCGCATTCCAAAATAAAAGTTTTTTGCTTACATAATATATGTTTGTACTTTGCTGCATATATTATGAAAATATTTACATACATTTACATGAATAATATTATTTTTGTTAAATACATGTGTGTATTTATATAAACATAATAAATATGCACACAATACACCGTTTGACAGCACTATATATATATATATATATATTGTGTTTTGTATATTATTTATTTATGTAATGGAATGTAAAATATTTATTTTTAATAAGCTGTAAAAATAAACAACTGTTACACCACAAAATATAAAGTCTTCATCATGCCCATAACAAAACTTTACTTCAGTACTCCCTAGTAAATTTCCAATGAAATACTGTAACACTAAAATTTATATTTTTGCAATACATATTTAGTTACAAGTTAAATTCCAACACAAGAACATGACACAATCAGAAAGGTGGAGAAGTGAAAGAGTGAAGCACAGAACATGCAGACAGATAGAGATTGAGAGAGAGAGAGTGTACCTCTCTAATGGTCAGTGCTTTGGTGAGAGGGAGAACGGTCTTCAGTAGGAGAACTTTCAGTCGTATCACTGCCCCGAGAAAACACACACACATACACATTCAGGCAGAGGTAGGTTAGTGAGACACAAAGAGAGAGAGAGAGAGAGAGAGAAAGAGAAAGGTTAGCATTTGTGGGTAGCCGTGATCAGTTAATGTAGAGTGAGTTGTGTAATTTTGACACTGGGGTAGTTCTGTTATACGCTGTTAAAGTGAACAACACAGACGAAGCATTGGTACAATTAGGTGGATGTCTAAACCAAGAGAATGTGCTCCAAGCCCCAGACTTTGACCAACATCCTCAAATATGTCTGTTCTTTGAACTAAATACCCAATGACAAACAAAACTGTGCAATCTACGGGAAAACCAAGGCAATTGTGCAGTTTTGGAAGAAACCAAGAACAGCACAATGAAAATAGAAAGTATATATAAACATTCATGATCAAAGTCTAGTGCAAGGAAAACCATATCAGCCTAGTCTAAAACCATACACGCATTTAGAAAGATGCAAAGCACTGACAAATTTTGCAAGTGCTTTTTTCACACAAATCTATTCACATTGACTACAATGCAAATTCAATGAAGAGAGAAATCTAACCAATTTAAAGTGATTTGTCGTTCAGATTATGCAGAAAAAATGTCACTCAGTTTTTTTAGTATTAATACATGATTTTGATGGAACTACAGCTATGCTAAGTACACTATTTAACAAGCCACTGGAATACTAGATACTATGTTGTGCTACTACTAAGAACTAATTAGTTCCCTCTAGACCACAAGGCATTATATATATATATATATATATATATATATATTTAGAGAGAGAGAGAGAAACATTAGTAAAATTCTGATTGATTCAGTGTCTTACCCGGTCTGCCAGTTGAGTATGTGTTGTGGGCTGCAGGGGGGCGTAGCAGCAGGGTCACTGCAGGGAGTTCCACTCCTCTGACTGTGTGGAGATGCAGCTGAAACACACACAGACTCCACTGTAAGCCACCAATGCTCACAGCTGAACTGCAGTCACATACGCTTATACACGTGGCGAACGTGTCGGAGATAAAGCTGACTGTTTGCTGCCAACACCCTCTTGAGCTTCTGGAAAAGGTTTGGAGTGATTCTGCCACCCAGAGAGAGGCGATAATCCCCATGGCACACACCCATACACTGACCAGACCACCATGACAGCCTCCATATACACACAGACACCTCACAGCAATGTACTTAAGTTAACACACCACCAATCTTTCTCTCTCTGTCATACACTGAAAAAATGTATACACAGTGAAGTGAAATGTACAGACTTTAACTAAAGGAAACCGCGTATGTGAATGTGTAAATGAGGATGTGAGAGTGAGAAACACAGTTTGCTCCATATTTTACCCTAGAGTACCTGGGTGTTGATTATAAAACATGTGGTGTGAAAATAAGGCAAGACAGTGTAATATGTTGAATAAATCTATCCATCCATCCATCCATCTAAAAAATAGACACAATCAGGAACCATGTCGACATCTAATTTATGATGTTATCTCTGACTAAAGTATTGCAGGTATCCTTATCTTTTTGCATCATTTACGTATATTTGACCTGCTCACCTGGTGACCCCTTCACTAGCGTCCCTATTCGTCCTCCACGACCGTCTGATGCATGGGAGCTGGTGTGCGTGACGCGGCTGTGCTCCTTTATCGATCCAGACGAGCGCTGGTACCAGCACCGTAGCTCCTCTGACACCGCTACCCGCCCCCCTCCTCCTCCCTCCCTGCCCAGAGACGGAGTCCTCACAATCTGAGAGCGGGAAGGCGTCAACCTCCCGCTGCCTCCACCCGCTTCCGCATCCTCGCCAGAGCCCCAACCCTCCTTATAAAGCCCCCCGGCTGTGTATGAGTTGGAGGTCTTGAACTGCGCCTTGACGCTGTAGTGCCCCTCCTGGTCGTTCTCCAGGCTGCGGACGACCACGGCGCTGGGGCTGCTGCCCTCTGTGTACAGCGGGTATTCTTTGATGCGATACTGCGAGGAGGGTTGGCTCTGGCTGTGGAGGTACACACCCTGGTGGCTACCGCACACCCCTCCGTGGGTGCTCCCGTTGCGGGCCGCCAGGTTGGGCATACTGCCAGAACTGGATGCGCCCAGGTGTCCGGCAGACTTGTGACGCTGTCGTTGCCGCTGCCGGGCTTTAGAGGGCGAGTCCTCAGCCAGCGTACAGTAGTTAGGGTTGGAGGTGGACGAGGGGTAGTAATGTTCTGAACTGGAGTGGCTGGTACAAGATGAGCAGTCGTCGGGGACAACAGAGCCATTGCTTCCTGTCCTCTGTGGTCCTGACAAAAACAGGTCAGGGCTAAGTCCCACCTCCGTGTCTGCCTCCAAGGACAGTAGCTTCCCCTGAGACTCCAAACTGGAACTCCGGCCACGGAATGGCTGAGTTAGACTGAGAAAGAATCAAAAAATGGAATTTTAGTGGATTTTTCAAAAATGTAATCATTTAAATGTTATATTTTTAGAATATTTTTATTTAGAATAAAGGAATACTTTTACTGAGCAAGGACGGATCATAATGACTGATAATAACTGAGCATCAAAACAGCACAGTAAAATGATTTTTGTTTTGATTTACTTGTACTTGTCACTTATATACATATTAATTATATTATTACAGAAAATATGAATGAGTTGAAATATAAATCATTCATATAAACAATAATGAATTTATTTAGCCTTACAATACAATTATGTAAATAGTATGCTAAATAAACAAGTGATGTTCCCATTTCGACAGCAGAGGACACTGAGTGTGTGTGTGTCCAGCACCTGGCCGAGTGCACGTAGCTCCGTGTTCTCAGGTCAGGGGTGGAGGGCATGCTGGACTGGCTGTTCCAGTGAGGGAGGGAGCGCACAGGGCTGTTCTGGAGAGAGTTGCTCCCTCCCGCCTCACAGCTGCCTGTGCTGGGGAACCGCCTGTGACTACTGCAGAAAGAGAAAAAGATAAACATAATTCATTCATTTACATGTGCACCACACTATTCATACCAACACAGATCTTCAGACTGGACTGTACCTGGAGTGTGAGGAGCGTTTCTTCACCCGTTCGTAGGGTTCGTCTAACGAGCTTTCGCTCCACATGCGCGGTTTGATCGGCGACTTGTCATAGTCACTGCGTTGGTAATGCAGGTGTCTCAGTCCATCCAGGGACTGTGGGGGAGGCGGTCGGCTGTGGGACGGGGGTCGTGGAGGGAGACCTTTGTGTGGGGAGGCAGCCGGAGAGAACGTAGGGGTACCTGTCACCTGGGAGTCATCTGGTAAAATAGATGATAGAAATTAAAAAAACTTAGATGAGAGTGTTGATGTGTATTATCTGAATTTGAATGAGCCACAATGAAAGGCAGATGCCTGCGTTGTATATGTAAACTATATTAATTGCAAAATAATTGTTCAGCATCTTGATGATAAACAACTTCCATAATTAAAAAAATGTCTTGAGTATTAAAGTTAATGTAAAAAAAAATATCAAATTCCATACTAAATATTAATGGGCCAGATGAATGAATAATAATGAGACCAATGTTTGCTTTGTATCAGTAAACTTGATTATTTGGCAAAAGAATAGTTTAAGTTGGCTTCATTCTCATTTGCAACACCCACTTTTCACAATCCAGTTAATTACAGATGGATATAATCAATTTTATAGAATTTCTGTATAAAATAGTACAAAACTTACCATCATCCAGCACCAGGGCATCAGACAGTGAGCTGTCCTCTGAGCCGATATTCGCTTCTGCCAAACAAAAGACAAAGACACTTTAAAGTGAAAACCCGACTCAACAAATCTTTGCAACCTGAGCGTGAACATGAGTGCGTTAAATGGATTTTCGCAGCAGAGGTCACTCACAGACACATATGTTCACACGGTTTTATAGGTCTATAGGGAAGTGCGATTACTCTTGCTCTCAGCATGAAACACTTTACAGAGGAAACACTTAATGAACTCACAAGAGTGCTGCGAAAACTTCTTCAAATACAACGAACAGAAATCCTCACCCTCTATGATTAGAGAGGCACGTTGTGTGGGTTTCTTCCCAGAGCGAACGCGGTACTCGTTGATGCCGTTCTCGATGTCTTGCAGCTTCTTCAGAGCATTCAGATACGACGTCTTCCTCTGTTTCTTCAGCTTTTTGCTGCTGATGTGAGGATCGGATGCTAACCGCCGCGCTGCCTCCGTTATCTGGGACTGGATGGCAAATTCCCTTTCCAAACGCTCCAGCTCCTCTTCCTAAAAAACACACATATGTAAACACACACAAAATGAGAAAACTGATCCAAAAAAAGAAAACGCATAAATCCTTTGTACAATTACCAACACACTCCGTCAAAATAACAAGACAGCTATGGGCGCCAAGTTGTCTAGGTCTCATACACACATACTGAGACAGCTAAGATATTGTGGCCTCTTATCAATGCCTTCGATTAATCACCCAAAATCAACAATCATCAACAAAGATGACATTATGACCTCTTATATAAATCAGCTTTCTTCATTCACAAAGCTAAGCTCGTTTTTTGAGTTTTGCAATCTGGTTCCTTTGGCTGACACTCAACACATACACTGCACTATCGCCACTTCCTCGGATCATGCCAGACTGGAGCTATTTATAGACCTCTGCACACATACATGGATGTCTAATTGTGGCTTAAAAGGCAGTGTATGATGAAACAATTGTGCAGCGTCTGCTGTGGTCAGGGATCAGTACCAACTATAAATCACACTATAAACAGTCACTGACCTCTCCTTTGGGCAGGATCTTCTGCTCGTCCAGTTTGAAGGCGGTGCCAATTTTGCGTCTGACGGTGGGCGCCTCTTCTCCAGGGTCGAGAGGGTACTCTTTTGGAAGTTTTCCTGTCAACTCCTAAAACACAACATTGTTCTATTTTATTAAATCGGGATTCTAGTCCCGATTAACACCTTTGAGAGCCGCAAATCCAAATCCTCTGTTTGCAACATGATCTTCAGGCATTCTAAGGCATGATTCTGAACAAACGTGTCCTGCTTTCTAAGACTTTTTAAAATCACAAGTCATGTATCATAGATTCAACAGGCTGAGGCACATATTTAACTTTAAAACAGGCCGACTGCAAGTTTAAGATAAAGGCAATAATAAGACCTATTTATTGAATGACAGGGCAGCCCACAGAAGCTACAAGAGTTTACGTTGAGCTAAATGGCCATAACAGTTTACTATGTAACCAAAATATCAATAACATCCAGAAATTGTATTACTAGCTTGTGGAATTGAGTGATTGTGAACTGCTTTGAAACTGTAACCCTGTGCGCAGTGTTTTGATTTTGAATGTGCAGTGATCCGTCTTTTGAAGTTTTCTGTGACTCCTGTTTTTTCATCAAGAAATGTGAGACTTCTTAAGTGATATTTCTTTTTGAAGTGAGATTTTGTTATACTATTTATGTTATTTACTTAGGACAGACTTTGATCATTTGAGATTTAAATGATTAAAACATTCTTTACGAACGACAACGTAACAGTGCTTTTTTTTTTTAGCAAAACAGTTTCCAATGCAGACTGCAGAAAGCAAGTAAGCTAAGGTTTTCCAAGAGAGCCATTATGCTGAGAAGGTGAGAAGTTGTTTCGATCCTTACCGCTTCTCTGATGCAAATGTTCTTCAGTTCCTCTATTCTCTGTCTCAGCGTCTCCTCCAGAGCTTCCTGTCTGGCCCTCAAAGCCGCCAACATGTCCTTCTTAGCGGTCTGGGAGCTGTCTGACTCTTGAGAGCCTACAAACACACACATACACACACACACACACAAGGTTAGATCAAATCTAGGGTTGATATGTGTCAAATTTTTACCAAATACTGTTCGTATGTGTGCGTGTAACCTAGAAGAGTCAAAGATCAGAAATGTTTAAAGGTCAAATCAGCACAAGCAGCTCCAAACTTCAGCTTAAACAATCAGACTGACCTTCTTGCTTAACAAGAGGGTGTGTACTTCATCTCTTTCAATGCTATGAAAGGGGCAAAGTGTGTTTTTCCGTACAAAATCGAACAAAGGGCCCCAACGGGGCAACATTGTTTAGCAGATAGTCCAGTGAGTACTAGAGCATACGGCAAAGTTGTGTGTCTGAGATGTTTATGAGGAAGTGAGCTAAATTCTTTGGCAAGTTTGGGAAGGGTTACATAACAAGAGTGATACCTTAATATCACCACACAATGCCGAAGACATTAAACCAGAATGAGTTGACCTGGGGTAGAAATTAGTAGAGCCTTTGAATGTGCGTGTTCTCACACTGAAACTATGACGCATTATGGAAGCTTCCTGCATCTCTGCAGAGGAATGTGATGCTTCTTGTGTATTCAGAAGGGGATAATGAGTGTGTGTGGGCAGGCAGCTGTCTGGGAATCAGTGAAGGGTCAGCAGTAATAGGGAGAGAAAATGACCGGGGTCACTGGTTGTGTCACTAGTGTCCAGTCAAGCTTTCTACGTTTATGTATGTCTGTGCGTCTTCGGCTGCAGAGGAAGCACTGAAACCTTACATTTGTCCTGTCACTGTAAATCAATATGGCTTGACATTTGGCAATCTTCTATATTATGACATGCACATGTACTGTGTAATAGTTTGGAATCAGTAAAACAATTAACAAAAATATTAAGCATCTCAGCTGTTTTCCAGAAAGCTTTGCCATCATAGGAATAAATTACATTTTAAAATGGAAAGGTTATATTACTTTGTAATAATATTTAACACTTACTGTGTCTTACTGTGTTTTTGATTAAATAAATGCAGCCTTGGTAAAACTTAGTAAATGTTCAAGAATCACTCTGAACATACGAGTCAACCAGAGTAGGAATTCTTGTCTCCCAGTTCCTGTGACAGGAGAATTTAGCTGCAGAGCTTTTCCGCTTTGCCAAGTTTGGATTTGCTGAGTTGCCAAATAAATCCATCATTTTTGTTTCCCAGTGGAAAGCATTCTGAAAATTAGAAATGGACACACACACTTGGGCTGGGTGGGGTTCATGGGAACTCCAGAGGGGCAGAACTGTCCTGTGGTGAACCTATGAAGCAAATCTACTGCAAAGAAAGGCATCACACTGAAACAGAATAATCCTGTCACTGGAACAGAGCGACATTGTTCTGGAGAAGGTCTCTGTGAAAACTCTCTATCCTGTAAGACACTACATATAAAGAGGCAGGAGATTTCTAAAGAAGCTGAGCAATGACACACACATGCACATTTAACTGTGCTGTATTAATAACAATACTTTAAACTGACGCGTACTTTTAGAATAAAACTGTCTGTTCATACTTTGACTGATTCATCATGCATTTTACTCTAGTAATAAAAATAAAGTGAACATAAAAGCAAAATTGATTTTGTTTTTTTTACTTAATGACTTGCCTGGACTCAAAGTGCACAATTCATGCATACTTTTCAAATAAAAAGAAGAAAAATGCTTCTAAAATACTTCCTTGCTTTGCTTCTGAAGCAACATTCCTTGTCAGATGATATAATTGAGCCTCGGCTCTACAGTCCTACTCTACAATTTGTCTCCATGAAAAAATAAAATTAATTTAGAAAATTAGATCACAGAAGTAAAATGGTTTGCGAATGTTGTTTGAGTTTTAAGCTGTCTAACCAAAGCAAACAACTCCAAAATGCAGCGACAGTCCAAGCCTCCACTATGATCTAATCTCTCATGTGTGGTCAGTGATTAAGAGGCTGAGGACACATGGCTCAGATGAAAGGGAGATCGTATGACTGACACCAGAGGAGTCTTGCTTCGAGCACATTTAATTCAGGATACCTGACACCACGGCAGGAGTCCAAAACCAGCATCAAGACAAGCTATTCTCACTCTCACCTCATAGAAAATTTACACACATGCCCACACCCCAAAACTCCCAGTTTATGACATCATCATCACCATGAGATCACAAACACTGGATTTACACATATAAGTGCACACTACAAGACCGAAGCTTTGTTTTAAGTTCCTTTACAATCGGCCCCTCATCATTGCTGACTTACTGTTACCAGTCTAGCTGCATATGCAATGACACATTTAAAAAAAAAAAGCTCTTAAAGGGACATGGAAAAAATGTATTTTAATGTTTTTGCTTTCTCTTTTCCAAAAACAAGTTTGCTAGGGAAACGCAATAGCTTTGCAAAAAAAAGTAAAAAAAAACAAAAACTAATTTGCTAGAGAATGCAAAGTTTCTCTGGGGAACAATTGCTTCGTGAGAGAACACAATGTTTTGCGAATTAATGTAAAATTTATCGGGCAATACAATGCTGTTGCAAATGTCTTGCACAAAATTTCTCGGGGGGGGTGGGGGGGCTGTGAGTGAATGCAAAGTTTCTCAGGCCAACACAATATTGTTACACATCGAACGCACATGCTTGCACATGTTTTTCCCATCTCATATTTTTTTTCGAATGTCCCTTAAGTAGCTCCAAAAAGGTCAAACTATGTACACTTAATATTAGTGTCATGTCGCAATTTCCGGATCATAGCTGTAAACAGGAAGAAAATGATCTTGTCATCACACCTGTTTTGTGTGAGTGTGTGTGTGTGTGCGTGTTCTGACCTGAGGAGAGCAAGCTTCCACTGCTGCCGCTGATGATTTTGCCTTTGCTGCCCATGTTGGCCAATTTGGAGGTCTTGAGGGTTCCTGTTTCTGTCAGGTCTATAGCTATCTCATTCAGACTGCGTGCTGCATGGATCTTACTCTGAGAGACAGAGACAGAGAGAGTGAATGTGCTTGCCAGCTGTGTCGAGTGTGTAAGAATTTTCCAAGAGACGAACATTCCGCAGCTTTTAAAAGTGTAACAGAATCCTTGAGCAAAATCAGAGACAGATAGTTATGTGTGTGTTTAAGTGTGTAAGTGTATGTGGCTCTAAGGATTGTAGAAAGATGGTTGTCTAGACGGTGTGACAGTTAGAGGTAGACCACAGAAACACAGGAAAGTCGATGTTGTAAGAGCGAGGTTATGAATTAAACACACACACACAAACAAACATTGATATAAGAAACATGTTTGAAGACAGATGGGAAAACACAAACGCCCACTCACCTTGCTCTGTTTGCGGTCCAGGTAGAACTGGTGTTGGCTGATGGCCATGGCCCAGATGGATTTGATGAGGGTGGGACAGGCGTACCAGGTGTGCACGGCGATGCCACTGTGACCAAACGTCCTCCGCGTTACCGACGCCCTACAGTTGAAGTGAACACAAATCGACTTTATATTCACTGAATTTTATGACATTGTCCTATCTCAAATCTCCCTTTTCTGTCAAAGATACTAGAAAAGGTAGTATCCTCACAATTATATTCCTACTTAGAGAAAAATGGTATCTGTGAGGATTTCCAGTCAGGA
>JAUMHG010000064.1:16361749-16375431 GCA_032359395.1 Enteromius anoplus | reverse complement strand
GATAATGTTCAGTGCTTTGCTACAATCTGTATTGTTAAAAGCACTATATAAATAAAAGTGACTTGACTTGACTTGACATTGTCAGTATGTCAAAATGTTTGTTATTGCCCAAACACATTTTAAAACACCTATATTTTAACAGACACACATATTTGTGTTTGTCATTTAAAAAAATACACAGTCACCACCTCTACACTGGATGAACCACATTTAAAGATAAATAAAATCAGCCAATAAATAGACCTGTGGCCATGTTATGTTGATTGGCTAGTTAAGCGAATTAAGATTTTAACTGATTTATTTAGCAAACATCTCCTCTACTGTGGTAGCTAACTAGATACGATTTTTTGGTCCACTGTAAATAGTAAGGTTTTTAACGCTTTAATGTCTCTTATGCTCACCTAGGCTGCATTTATTTGATCAAAAATAAAGTAAAAACAGTAATATTGTAAAATACTGTTATTATAATTCAAAGTCACTTTTTAAAATATATACTTTAAATGTAATCTATTCCTGTGATGACTAAGCTGAATTGTCAGCATCATTACTCCAGTCTTCAGTGTCACTTGAAAAAATTCTATTATCAATTCTTATTAACATCTATCCTTTTGAAAACAGTGCCGCTGTTTAATATTTTTGTGAATATTTGTAATATTTAGTAGTGCAAAAGAATAGCACCTACATTTTCGAACAATTGTGTATACTTCACACAAAGATAAAGATAAATTCTATTGTCTGCTATATTATTCGCCACCAGTATGATATATATTTATGTGGGAGATATGAAATCTGAACTGGTGTTAGCACATAATACTCCCAACAGCTCTGCAATGTATCGGCTTAACATACCACACACAGTGCAGCCCACAAACGCGCACACACACACACAACACTGAGGTCAAACCCAGCGCACGTGTGTGTCCGATGATGGGCTTTATAAAATCCTCCAGGCCTCTCCACTAGAACAAAGATAAACAGCAGACCCTCGTGTTCTGACTCTTATCAAAACTATATTAGCGTATGCGCGTGTGTTGCATTGACATTAACTGAATGACAGTGAACTTAACAAGAAGGAAAACACATCATAGTCCCTCATGCTGCAAAATAAACAGATTGTTTCATCTTCCTAAACTGTTTTGCTCTCTTTCATGTCTTATTTCCCCAGCCTCCAGCGTTTCTGTGAACTCCCTCCGTGTTCTCCTCGTTTCTGGGCTGTCGTGGTGGTTGTTTGAACAGCGTGAATGAGGCGGTTTATCTGTCAGCATCTGAAGCAGCGTGCGCTGCTGCTTTTGGCAGCGTCTGCTCTCCTAAAGAGACTAACCAGCCCTCGCCATGCACTGATGATGTCATGAGGGCCTGATTACACCCTAAACACATCCTAATATTGACAGAGAGAACATCAGAATGAACTGAGGATCCGAAACGATCCAAAGTTTGACAAAAAGAAAGAGAGAAGCAAAGAACCTAAATCAAACTCAAACCGCATCTCAATCTCTACAGATAGACAGACAAAACGAGGAGGCTATGTTTTTGTTCATTTGTTCCAGCTGTACTTCTGCCCTCTTCTCCACAGGACACAGGAAGTCAGAGATTTCAATCCAATAACACACAGCTTAGCTTGCGGACGGAAACCAACCAGATGTAACACTGACCAATGAAAATGAACAATTATTCTCTTCAGGAACAGGGGGACACTAAAAATGGGTTTCCCGTCAAAGCCTGATATATTAAGATCAAACAAAGTTACAAACAAAGTTAGATGCTCCTTTATTCAATTTACACCAAAACATTTGTATTCTATTCTTGTTACAAGTAAATATTCCAATTCTGAGTACGTCATGCCATGACAAAAATATAGACAGCTGAGATCTTTCAAATGTTTCACGTAATCTAAACAAACTTGTATTTCAAATTTCAAGTAGTGAAAGTGGCACCCACAACAAGCCCTGTCAGTGTATTTGACACATTGTTTGTAAGCCTACACAGTTCACGACTTGTGAGTGAACACGTGTAGGATGTAATATAGATTTACCTTCTCGGATCATGGACTTCCACTGAGAACTTCTTCTCCCTGAAGTACAGATTCTCCAACTGTCTCCATTGGAACACCTGCAGAGAAGAGAGAACGTTTTTCCCAAAACCTCAATCAAACATTCCACGGATGGTGTTCCAATGACTGTTAACTCCTTCCAGATCAGAAAACTTCAGGAAAAGGCTCTAAAAGAAAATCCAGAAGTCAAGTCCCAGCCAAGATATTTCACTTTTCTGTGCAATTTTGGTGAGTATAAGTAAAATCCTCCTTAAGCACAGGGGAACAATGAGTCCTCCTCTGTATATGTGTAGAAAGAGAGAGACTGTTTGGATCAAGAGCGATGGAGAGAGAGAGAGGAGAGCAAGCAACAGTGGGAGGAGTCAGCCCCCTTCCAAGCCTCTCCTACCAGTGGGACACACACTTCCTGTGTGGGCGGGGTTTATGGAGAGTTCAGAGTGATGTGTTTGTGTGTGTGCCGTAGTAACCCCTTAAAACGCAAAGCTAAAGCTTTGTTAAACTCCTCCACCTCTTTTCTCCTCATTCACTCAAGAAACCTGGTTCTGGTTCTCATTACACACAATCACGCATACACACACACAGCTGTCTGCGGCACACACATTGGACTCCCGGAGCCATCAGCTGCACAGACACAAAGAAAACACAATAGAAATAGAGTGTGGTGGAGAAAGTGGTATGAATATATACACTCTTTCCAAGGTATATAAGAGGCATATAAAATCATGTCTATAATTGTTAACAGTCATTAAACGTATTTGTATATAAGCATTCCTTAGCAAAGACCTTGATGTAAGGAAAAAAATAAGAAAATAGAGGAAAAGAGAGATGAAAAACTGATGGAAGAGAGTGGAGAGAGAAGGGGAGGGGGCTGGCTTGAAGAGCTCAAGAATTTTAAGAGCCTGGGAAAACAATGGACAGATGAAGGAAGAGGGGAGGGAAGGAACATAGTTACACACACACACACACAAAACTATTTCCACATATATCACTAGGATTGGGAATCAAGAACCATTTCTTATTCAGAACAGGTTCCATTTTTTAAAATATACTGGAATCAAATGACTTTTTATAGCATTAGTTTCTGATAACGGTCCTTTAAAATCTGCAACATTCAACTGATGCAGATAACATAGTGCATTAAAATAGTTTTCCTGCATGTCTATTAAATCAAAGTTAGATAATATTACAATATAAATCAATGAAATGAGAGAGAAAGACTGATGTACATGAAGTCACAAGAATACCGATTTGAAAACTACACCATGTAAACAAATGACTCTTTCTGAGGCAGTTCTAGTAAAGAATCTCATGAATCAGTCTCAAGATTGTTATTGGTTTAAACTGGTCTAATGATACATATCACTAGCTATGTTTCCATCCAAAGATTCCAATTAAACTAATATGCAAAACTGCATGAGTATTGCATAAAACGAGAATAAAGCACATCCAACGAGTCAAAGAGAACAAAAACGTCACTTCCTGGTAAACCGTGGCACTAAAAATCAATAAGAATATAGGAGAAGGCACTGAATATACTAATTTTCATAGATGACATGACTCAACGTGAGCTGATGAAGAACTTTAAAAACCACAGATTAAACCAAAATGCTGTACTGTTCAAATACATAAAACAGAGGGACATTCAATTATTTACTGGAAATGGAAGCAGAATAGTTAAATTCCTTATGTTTTATGCCCCCAAAATATCATAGACTGGTTGCAAGGGAACGGAGCATAGCGTGAATGTTTCTTGGTGTTTAGGAGAGGCGTTGATGGTCTCATGGGACCAAGAACAAACTTGACCCTTAACACTTTCAAAACAGCTTTCATTATAGAGATACAAATCTCTTTCTCCTTAAGAAAGAAGCAGGGAGAGGAAAAAGAAAGTGAGGGAGGCTACAATGTTCCATGACATCTAAACACTGTTGCGTGGTGCAGTTATAAGAGCCAATGAGGCATGGAGCATTAACCACACCAGAGTATTTTGGGCACAGTGAGGTGGAACTAGGGACTTCAGCTATTGTTCTGGATGGAGACCATCTCAGCTGAAAGTGTGTGTGTGTGATTTTCAGGCGTGCAGTCACGAGAGGCTAAAGGCATTTCAAAGGAGGCCCATGTGCCCAGTAATGTGCTGAATCCTGGTTAGTTCCAGCACATATTTTACTGACAGCTGAACCGTCTTCTAGTCCTCATGTTGTTTGGTTATTTAGATCTCTGGAAACAGGGTTAAATCTTGTTTCTGGACTTCAAAGGAATTTAATGAAGGCTCACAGCCATGGTGATGTGGTCCAGAGATTGGCTATGCCTGGGACTGTAAACCCCACCTCTGTTCTGATATAGCTGATTCCAGGAAAGTTTAGCATGTCGTTCAACTAAAAACTCAGAAACAAAAGCATGCAAACACAACAACATACATGAATGTTGACTGAAATTGTTTATTCCTAAATAGATGGTACAATTTTCCTTTTATTTATTTATTTTTTAACTTTTCTTTAAAATAGACATGACGTTTTTTAAAGAAATTGATTTTTTTATTCACTAAAGATGCATTAATTAATGCACTGATCAAAGTGGAAGTAAAGGTGTTTATCATTTTAGAAAATATTTCTATTTAAAATTAAGGCTGTTCTTTTGCATATTTTTTTCATCAAAAACAAATTATATCAAATCATTCAGGGCATTCTGGGATTGCCTAAACGGACTTCTGGCTAATATTAGCATCATTTTATTGTCTGCTATTTGAAACACTGTTAATTGAGACCGTGCTGCCTAATAATCTTGTCTATAAATACAGTTTTAGAACAAGTAATCGGTTGTTAAAACATATTCCTATCCAGGGTGCAAGCACAAAGCTAAAGATCACCTAAAAACCAAAACCTGCTTATTCAGGAAATTCTAACATAAGGGAGTCTCAGTATAAATATCATAGGCGTTTTGTCACTGTTCACTGCAGCTGCTTTTATTGTAACGCAAAACGCCCACCCTGCAGCCTGTCTGTACATAGAATAATACAACAGACCCCCACCCCTTTCTCTCACAAAAGACATGCATAGAGTACAGGAAGACTGTGTGTGTGGCATGGAATTTACTTAGCCAGAGCTATAACGAGCGCTTATGAGAAAAGACAGGGCATCGGAAAGGTCAAAGGTCACTAGCAGCAGACAGGATGAAAACAATCACCGGTGACTCAAGGGCTGCGATCCCATGATTCATAGCTCTAACGTCACATCTGGCTAGAAGGGCAGCTATACATTTTTTTAGATTGGCCATGCTGTTCGTATGTTTTACAAGGCAAGAATCTTTCAGTTAGTAGAGCTAATGAGTTGATCCAAACCAATCAGAAACAGCCGCATGTATGCCAGTTTTTGGGGAGTGGTCCCGGATTCGTCAGACACACTAATGTTTCCAGTATGTTTTGTGTTGTCAGGGCGACAGTAATCCTGCGGGTGTCTGCTGCTGGGTTTCCTGTTGCGGGTTTTGGAGTCAGCGAGGCTGCGGAGGGAGTTTAGGTAGAGGACAATAGCTCTTGAGAAACACAGGCACCCCGATTCATGATGAAACCACAAATGTACTCGTCACACCTCTGTGAAACTTTACACACATGCTTTGGCACAAATGCTCTGTGGTTTCTCATTAGGAGAGAGTTTAAATTAGTTTGAAACTCATTAAACAAACCCCAACCACTAACTCACCAAGTCTGCAACTTTTAGTGTGTGGCATATTTAACAGTATATCCCACAGTCTCTCACACAGACTGCCTACAGATGGAGTACAGCCACAAACCATTAGTGCATGTGAGCTTATCATCAAAACATTAAAAGTGCATATGGGAAGGAGGCAAACTGTGTAATGAGGACATTAGTGGCAATGACTCTTCTGAAATGCAGATCAGTGGAGAGTTGCAGCCTGGCATTTGAACGCAGGGCTAGATGTCTGATTGTTCTCTGCGATTGAAATAATAGTTCACACAAGACTGAACATGCTATCATCAATTACTCACTCTTGTGCCATTTCAAACCTGTAGGACTTTTTTTCTTCTGTGAAACCTAAACAAAGATATTTTGAAAAATGTTGTTGCACTGCATCAGCAAAATTAGTTTGAACATTCTTTAAACTATATTATTTTGCAGTAGAAAAGGTTTGGATTATCTCTTTAAATTGTCATCCAGGTTTAGGTGGATTTGTCAGTAGAGCTACAATTTGTTTAGTTTTCATCTGTAGCGTTTTTGCAGACGCATCTATTCTTGTCACTGGTTTATCTTCCCTCCATTCTGAGCTGCCCTCTGCTGCGTCGTTTCATTTCAGCTCTCGTTCTCTGTAACAGATCCTTCTCTGTAAATAGGCCTGAGTTTGGCTTTTCGCTTGGCTGGATGTTCTGCTTTGAACACTATTTTTAGCTTGCGGTTTTGGGAAAGATTATTCTGTTCCTCACCACAGGCTGAAGTTTTTGTCTGTCCTTTGGAGAGAACTTAAACACGGGTGTGTACTGTGAGAATGGAAAACCAAAGCCAGCGGGCCACACACCTGAAGTCATTCCGGCAGTAAGCATTTCTCCTGACTGAGAGAGATTTGTAGCATTTCAGTTACTTGGTGTCACTGATAGTCTGTCTGAAAGTTTGAGAGTCTCTGTCTAAAGTTGCAAAAAAAAACAAAAAACCTTTTGAGGTCAGACCGCCAGAGGTCATGACCTATCTGAGGCCACCACACCCAAGTGTCAGACGGTCAGACTTCTCTTTGCTGACATCATGAGGTTACGCAAAGGTGACTAGGTGAAGAACACATATTCATACTCATGCACAAACACACTGCTCAAGCTAAGTTTCAAAACACAATGAAAAGGGAAACTGCTTACATCCACTGGATTTTCTACAAAGCAGAGAGTTTTAAAGAAGAAGTGGGATTTGCTACCCTCCCTAATGAAGAAACAAAGGGCTTTTCTTAAAAAGCACTGTCTTAAGCTACATTTGTCCATTTTATCCCAAGTGTGACCACTCAGAAAAGTAATGGCACAACTCTTCTGAATTAAGGTCTGGTTCCACTTGTTCCACTGGTGAGGGACGAATTTTACCAAGAACTAAGGGATGACCAAGATAAGGAGATGTGAAGGGAGGACAAAAAGAAGTCAAACTGTAGTAAGATAGTCTTACCTTTCTTGGTTTGACTTTGTCCTGGTAGTCATACTGAAAAATGCCTTTGTAACTCAAACCCAGCCACCACGGGATACCTTGCTTATCCTGAGAGAGTGCAAGAGTGAGAAAAAAATGAGCGTTAATGTGCGCGCACACACATGCTGATAAAAAGAGAAGTGTCAGCTCATGGTTGATGATAGCACGATTATCTTAAACACACTGAGTCTCAAGCATCCTTTAACACTTAAGTCAAGCGCTGATACTATAGGTTGTGAGAATGTGTGTGTTTGTGTGTGTGTGGACTGACGGCTGTGATTATAAATTTTCCCTCCGAGCACACTGACCCACCTTAACAGCATAATAATGCACTCCATATGTGGGTAAGGACTCCACTATACTCATATAACTGTGAGAGAAAAGAAAGAACAAATCATTGACATTATGTTATGGATGTAACATATGCAGCCAATTTAAGATAGCGGTGTACACATGGGAGTGGATCTCGGAAGTAGGATGCAAGACAAGGATTGGTGGAACAAAAAAAAAAACAACACTTATAAAAGTAAGTGGAGTCAAAAGCATCAAATCTCTTTGGTTCTTGCATGCCATGTGACCACATGTTTCAGGGTTTTTCCTGGCTCAAAATGAGGCGGAGATGGTACCATCCAGATCATGTGCACATGATGTTTTCTTTTTCCTCAGAAATCTTGTGTTGTATGTATCTAGTAGTTATCAAATGAAGGCATAAAACATTAATTCCATTAATTTAATCTTTAAATGAATGAAAATCAAACCTTATTTATTTTGTTGGCAAACAAAGGGTATTTAATTTTCTGTGCAGGAAAAACCCTGTGTTTAAGGTTTGTCTTGCCATTGACTCCACTGATTGGGAATAAGTAAGAAAACAGCTGAAATATCTGATATTTACTTTTGCATTCTGCAGAAGTTGATTTGGAATGACATGAGGGTGACCAAATCATGAGGTATGGGTAAAGATAAAACACATTTGGACGCTTTTTGTTCATTAAACGTAAAGGAACATTTTGGTCAAGACAATATTCTTACTTGACGATAGCCTGGCCTCGGGACTGTCCACTTAGCTTCTTGTAGTGCTCAATGACCCGGTCCTCACTGCAACACAACACACACACACACAAATTAGCAGCAACAGATGACAATGTTCATGAGAATGTGGCTGTCAGCTTACTTCAATTCCACAGGAACACGAAACAGACAAGAGTGAAAGCTTACAGATGTACAGAGACGGAGCCAATGAAATACAACACCATGAAGGAGATAAGTTCATTCTTAGAACAGGAAGTGTGTCTCAGAACAGCAGCATCTGTGAAACACTTCATTTGCATCGAATAGAATTCGGGGGAAATTAGGTTACAGAATTATTCTGGAAAATCCTTTCCCATGGTGCTCACAGAGCAGATACTCGTTAATACCTCTCCATTATCAGCTGACAGCTGTGTGTATAAGTGTGCGTGTCTCACCAGTATGCAAGTGAAGGGTGCTCCTTCAGAGCTTGTGTAGGCAGTGCTGGCAGTTTCTTCAGATCAGCCCTAGTAGCATCATTACTGTAAAAATAACACAAAATACTCAAAAATAGAAACACCTAGCAGAGCAAAGAAACAGGAAGGCAAATTAATGAAAAAAAACCCTTTATTATTATTAATATTGTAATAATTGCAATTGTAATAAATTATAATTTTCCCATTATTTATTTTTAATTGATGGCAATATGATCAACTAATAAATCAAGATGAAAAAGTAAAAAAAAAAAAACTGATATTGCTTCCAATTCATTCCTGAAATGGAAGGTTTAGTCAAATGCATTGCATTGTGGGATACATTACGCCTTACAATGTGCTCAGCTTGTATAATGCACATCTTGGCAAAGTTAGTGACTGTAAGGGCATTCCACATAGACAAAATGTTCACACTATTCATAAAACACATACGGTAAAAATTAGGGCAGTATGGTAGTGTGCCATTCCAATGAGCGATGGAGAGGTTAAGAGGAAGTGTAAGAGGTAGAGGAAAATGAGTCGAAGAAAACAGAGTGACAGAATAGAGCTGGAAGGATGCACATGTGACAGATTTGTAGCTGAGATACTGTGTGTAGAAAGTGTGTGTGTGTGTGTGTGTGTGATGGAGAGAGCCATGGGTTAGTGTGTGTAATTTAACACTGTTTATCCTCTGCATTCCATTTCCTCCCCTCTGTCTCCGTTCCCAGGGTTCACACCCCCATATCTCTCTTTCTTTCTCTCTCCATCTCTCTTGAATCGTGTGCATGTGCTTATGTGGGAAGGAGAGTTTGATATACGCCACAAATTGGATCTGCTTTCACTCTGCAGTGACACACCGATAGAGACTTTGATAATGTGCGAGTGTAAAAGAGGTCACTGGAAGGTGATTCGTTCATTTAAACAGTCTCTTACCTCGTGAAATCTCCTTTAGCTTCCTGTGGGAGAAAAAAAATACATATTTTAGTATCAGTAATGAGTGTTTGATGGTAGACGAGACCGCTCGGAAAGATCGTATCCACTGATACACAGAACGGTGCATGTGTGTCTCAGTAGGGGATGTAGTTGCAGCCATCTGGACTGAATCCTCCAAAAGGTCAAACACACATAACATACCTGATACTACACCTGGATCACACATACACAGAGTCATAAAAGAAAACCATATTTCTCCAAAGTATTTCCTTCATATGGATAAGCACAAAGGAAACATCCTGTTTCAGTTTTAAAATAAAGCACCCTGTCAGGCTGAAATACTGTAGTGACCTGAATATGACTCTATAGCACTAAAACAAGTGTATTTGAGATGTATGGACTTTATGAAAGCTCATTGCACGGTTTATGAAGGTCCACAAAATGCTAAACATGACATGATCTTACCTGTAAGATATAAGAGGCCAGTTCAAACACCACCTCACTGTCCACCTCTATGAGCTCCTGGAGACAGAGAAAGAAACTCTTAAGTTCAGGATCACAGCAGACAGGACAGCTCTATTAATCTGTCTCTTATCTTATCTCTCTCTCTTTTAATGACCTGATCTGCTGACTTATCACTGAAGGGTATATCTAAATCACTTCAGCTATTTCCTGTGTAATCAATAGCAGGACAAAGCCACATACACACACATGGGTTTTATGTGAGGGTTTTTTTGAAGTGTAGGGGGTCTTAATTACTTCAGTGACCAAGTCAAACGGAGCGATTCATTACCTTTGCTGAACACAAGAATTTTAGGAATGTCACACACAGAGGACTGGGATGTATTAGAAAGCAAAGTCTAGAGCAAAGTGTGAGCAATGAGCTCATGGTGGGAATCTGTGGTATGTGACAATTGACACACACACACACACACACACACATATTCACAAATACAGAATGTTTTTAAAAGAAAGTGGCACTTTTTTGTCAAAATCAAAGCAAAAGAGCTTTTGCAAATATTTAATTATACATTTTTATTATAATTATTATATATAAACACTACCATTCAAACATTTGGGGTTTAAAAACTGCATTTATTTAATTAAAAATACAAATGATACTGAGAAGTGTTCTTTTTAATTAAAATGTATTTATTCCTGTGATGCAAAGCTACATTTTCAGCAGCCATTACTCCAGTCCCTCAGAAATCATTCTAATATGTTGCTGCTCAAGAAAAATTTCTTATTACTATAAATATTAAAAACTGTTGTGCTGCTTTTATTTTTGTGAAAAAAAAAAAAAAATTATATATATATATATATTTTTTTTTTTACATTTTGTAACATTGTTTACATTTTATGATTTACTTCTGATTAGTTAAATTTATTATTAGAGAATAAAATATTTTTTAGATACCTTATTAACACCAAACATTTAAATAATAATGTATATATATATAATAAATGTAATATATGGTAATATATGTGCAAGAGAAGAGCTTGGTACTTTGCACATTGTTACAGTACCATCACTCAATCAGCATTGCCATGATGTCATTTTCCAGAGAAATCTGTAACGTGGCATTTATGGCTAAGGTGCTCCATGGGCATACTGTACATGGAAGTAAGAAATGAATGTAAAGGGGCATTATCTAATACCGCCCTCTAGTGATAGAACAGTGACAGTTTACCTTATAGATGCACGACTTTGCATTGAGGAAGAACAGCTCTATTGTGGCATTGTCCTTAAGGTAAGAGATACTTTCTATGTAGAACCTATAGAAGAGAAAATAATATGAACATCAAAATACAGCTAAAGTTCAAGAACATTACAGTTGCATGTACAGTATAAATCACATATTAAGACAATCAAACATGATTGTTTACTTGTGATTCAAAATTGTTCAGTATGAGCAAGGAATTCTGATTGCGCTCTATCAGGTTCATTCAGACTGTTTGAATTAACTCACTGAAAGAAACAATGCACTATATACAAAGACCCAAAGATCAATCACTAGAGGGCATCATAAACACTTGCTACAGCCTCTTGCTGTCTCCATCTCTTTTGAAACCCAACAAAAGAAAACAATTTCCACTATGCAAGCTTCATTTAGCACTCAGATTAGAGTTAGCAGGAACTACAACAAGAAACAAACAAACACATAAATAAGTAATTGTCTTAAAATCAGCATAAATAAACAAGTGCTCTCGGCATGACATTTTTTATTTCAGCTGAAGGCTGAGGCTGTGACATTCACACATGGACTGTTACACAGATACACACATGCATAGATATAACGTGCAGATGCAAACTGATAATATGACCTTGAACATACACCGAGGCACACCGTGAACTTAAAATGAACCCTATGAGACATGATACATAAAGACACATGCTTCGAATCCCAAACTGACTGTTTAAAGGAGCGAGAGGAAAGCGAAAGACAGAAGACGAGTGAAAGTGTGAGAGATTAAAGTGATTAAAACCGTATTGACAGCTGGTTTAATTTGAGATGTGAGTGATACAGAGTCTTACACGCATCAAAGACTTTAGCTAACTCCAATCAATAGCCCAATCACAAGCAGAAAGGACAACACACATACACGCTGATGCACACAGGACATCATGCATGCCTTAAAACTGGGCCTCCGCTCCAATTTAACCTGACATGCAATAGCTGAAGCAAAAGACATACAACTCCGCACACAGCTATTAGAGCAAAATGCATGCGTGCGAATGCGTGCATCTAAGTGTCTGTGTGTGACCCAGAAAAGCAAAGTGATGCAAGAGGAATAGACTGAATGAGAGAAAAGCAATTCAAGTGTGTCCCAACAAATGGGTGAAATGCTGGGCTATTTTAATGCTGAGCTTGACAGCAATAAACCAACATCCATCCACAGCGAGCGTGGTGATGTATGACCCTGTGCTAATTGCAACTTACACAGTAAAATACGGTGAGGAAGCACACAAATGTGGCCCGCTTTAACTCTCTTGCCCACACAGAGACATATAAACACACAAGAGCAATGAATATACTGGCTGCTCTTTGTATTGGTCATATTTCGAAGCAGATGCAATTAAAATCTAAGCGAATCAAGCCGCCCAGCAGATATCTGCTCATGCTCTGCAATTCAAACACAGTCTGATTAACACTCTGCTGTTGCCATGGTGCTCAAATTGCTGGGGGTGTTAATGACAGGAACGGTGGATTCTGATTGGATGTGTTTCTTGTAACTGCCAGTAAACTGTGGTTTACTGACCCCGCTAATTTGAAACGATAAACAAACACATACACGAACCCCACAACACAAAAACACTCTGCTCAAAGTGTTGACGCTAATTCATTCTGGAGGTGTTAAGTGTTTTCTTTTTAAATATTCAACTGGGATTTGTTGAAGTAATATGGACGTTTCTCTTCTAATAAACATATATTATACTTTTTAAAATATTATATATTATTTGTATTAGTAATAAATAAAATAATTTAAAGACAAAAAAAATATGTGTGGTTTACTATGTAGGCCTATTTCTATTATTTCTGCTATTAATAATAAGGAAAATAATAAATATCTATGTATGTGTATACATATAAACATTAACTGTGGTTTTGTTGCTGCTGTACTTACCTAACGCAGAAGTAAAGCACAATGGGTCCAGATTTCTTAGGAAACTCGTGTTCCAGAACACGGCGATCTAACTGCAACCAGCTGAAATGACCCCTGAAACACAGCCCAAGAGAAATGACTGATAGCATCTGTAACAGCAACCCGAAATTTCTTGCAACATCTTACAATGTCTCATTCATAGCACCACATATCGACATAAAACATCATGTGAAAAATGAGTCACAAGAGAGCTGTTTTATGTTCAAGATGTCATCGCATGTGCATTTTCATGCATAATTTAGCAAGTGAGGACAAAAACAAAAGTACTCCGGAAACTATTCACAGATATATAAAATTTAACAGGTCATTTTAAATCCAAATGTAGATTCTACTCAGTACATTATATTGAAGAGTTCATTTGCAAAAACTGTTTTTTTCAAACACATTATA
>JAUMHG010000064.1:16312057-16334990 GCA_032359395.1 Enteromius anoplus | reverse complement strand
GTATGTTTGTGATGCACAACCTATAGATTTTTTAAAATGATTATGATGATGCAATATTGGACCCACCGGTGGGTCCACGGCAGGCCGCAGAGTTAAAGTGGTTAACAACTGCATAACAATGGCCTGCTACCTACTGTAACAACAAAACCCTAACATCTTGTCAGCTAGTGTGCAATATACTTTATTCAGGAAGCACAAACAACTAGTCTGTTAGTGAAGTTTTGTTAGTAAAACGACTTTCACAGTGTAAATTAGAAAAAGTGAGGATATTCAGTCAGTTGTGTATATTTATCAGAGCAAAATCTAAAAACCAAACTATATGCTGAGCCCTAAACTAACCTCTGGAGTCTTTGCTCTCACTCGCATTCACTCGTTCTCTCACACACCCTCTGAGAGACACACAATTAGCAGCTTAAATGGAACAAAAGCAGCTCTATGGCTGTGTATTAAGACGCAAGGATAATGCCTGCTCTGAGGCTGACGGACTGTGCTGGGCTTTAAAAAGAAGAGAGAGAAAGAGAGAGACTTGATTTTCTGGTGAGTAGAATGAAAGGAAAAGGGAAGAGGGGGTGAAGGGTCTCCCAAGGAAATACCTGCTGGATCAAACACTGCTGCCAGCAAGGAAAGTGTATGTATGTGTGTGTATAGATGTGGAAAGAATGCGTTAGGAAGCCCCTCCTCGTCTCCTGAATGTGCCACAATGTATGTTCATCATCTTTACTAGCCATGCTAAAGCCATTACCATCCCACTGTATGTGTGTATGTGGTTTTATAGACAATAACAGTATAAATTACTCTGCAGAGACTGAAAACACCCTCTGGTCAAACTCAAAGGTCATTTTGGGTGGTCTCTGTGATATTAGCTCATAGGTTATACACGGTTGTTGTTCGTTTGGTAATCTTGAGATTCAAGTGGTCATTTCTGTAGTCAAAAGTCACTTGGCTCTTCATGTACATGTTGATTTCATCTGCACAGAGAAGACTACAGGCTTTTGAAGTACATTTGATCTAAATATGATATTAAAACCCATTATATATTATATATAATTCCTTGAAATTACACAAACTTCATAAAAACAATGTACAAATTTATTGTCATATTGTTTGGAACAGTCCTTTAAATCGCAAAGATTTAAATTCTAAAATATTGCATTGGAATAAATATGATAATATTCCAAGTTACAGTACATATATTTATAATGTTTTTTTGTTATATTTAAATTTATAATTAAACAAATAAATTTTTAAAAAAAAAAAAAAAAAATATATATATATATATATTTTTTTTGTTTTGTTTTAAAGTGGATCAAAAACGTTTCACCTAAACAATACCCATTTCTGCCTTAGGACAACTTTCATTAACTTTTTTAATCCACTTCAAATGTTGACTATGTATCTTGACTTTTACATTGTACTCCAAATTACTTCCTATAATACCATGTTTTTTATAAAATAAGGCTATAAAGCACCCTGTGAGAAATGTCTGTAGCTTTATTCATTTCTGTCGGCTCTGTTTCTATGGCAGCGGCCTGTTCCATCAGCCTTGGAACAGATAAAAAGTTAGCTGTCATTTCTTCAGGTATGTCACAGCGAGATGGAAACTCGCTCTGCTGTGTTCTGCTCACACAGAAGGAAGGTAAGAGAGACACAACCTGAATACTGATCACTCTCTCTCTCACATACAGAGATGGAAGAGTAGACTCCTGTGGTGAGCTGTTTTCATGACCGTGAGACAGTGTGTGACTCAAGGCCCATAGCAACGCTAATACACTTTATAGCTCACAACACAACCTGATTCTGGCCTGATATCAAAAAAGACGGCAAAACAACAGCTAAAGTTTTACATTATTAGGGTGAAATGTGAATGGCACCTGTCCATGCAAAACTCACTGCAGTAATGCCAGGGTCTTGCGGATGGTTCCTAGGCTGTTGCTATGCGGTTCAGTCTCATTAGAAGAAAACAAATAGATTAAATTAACTTTAGACTACTCTAAGCAGTTTGTGCAACCAGACCCTGGTCACTACATATGGCTCTTTTTTTACCCATTTTATCATGTAAAGCAAAATTATTACTCAGATTTAAGGTATTATTCATGTTTGTACAAACAACCAATCCAAGACGAATTAACCCACATGGGAAAGTACTTTGGATTAGGAGTTACTATACAAATCACTAACCCCAAGTATGAGCTATGGCTGTAAGCAACAAAATATTTTTTTGTAAAAATACAAAAATATTGAATTTTAAAATGTGAGTCAAAATAAAAATATATATATTCTTACAGTGATATTGGACATAAAATGTATCCAAGCCACACAAAATAATATGGATATTAAATGTTTTATATAAAAACAAACATTTTTATAAAAAAAAAATAGATTGCATTTTGATTAATAAATTAATATATATTTTTTTTATTTAAAAAATACATTTTATTTATTTTAATACAATTTAATACAATACAATTTTATCTCTCATTTTATTTTTATTTATTGTCTCTACCTATTATACATATTATATTTGTATTTTAATGCAAATATTACATTTAAATAAATTAATAAAATTAACTACATATAATCTATAAATGTATAAAAAATAAAGACAGAGAGATATATAGACATAAAAGCCCTCATACATTTCTCATTCTAGTCATTTCTAAGGAGGTGGTCATCTATGGATTGTAGAAAATTACTCAAAGTGATCAATCCTGTTCATACCTGGTAGACGGCTCGGACCAGGATGTCAGGAGCTCTGATATGTCCGTGCCTCAATCTTCTGAGGGCGGCCGAGGTCACATCCCATAATGCACTGTGCCTCACACACATACTCTCTCCCAGACTCATAAGCATCGCCTCCATGACTGACAAGCACACAGGTGCACAGATGTGTGTTCCAATAATCCCCTCTCAGCACAGGTGTGTGTGGGAGAAAAAGTCCTCAGGTAATGCTGCTCTCCTTTCTGCGTTCTCCTCTTTCATTTTCTCATCCCTTCTTGCTGTAATCCTCAGAAATGCCCCATGGGAGACAGAGTATGTGACTTCTGTGTGACTCAGATCTTGTACTCCAAATGAATTCGGTCTCACTGGTCTCTCTCCCTCCACTTCAGGACAAATTCCCAGAATAACAGCTCTCGGTTCGCCCAACACAAACATTCCCACAAATAGAGAACCATCCCTCTCCGTCGTTCTCTCCCTCCTTCGCCCTCCTGCTCCCCTACTTGTTTGTTTGTTTTAAAGCAACAGTCCCAGAGCAGGGCATAGAGGGCTTTAAGCTTGCATGATTCTGTGAGACGCCCATCTAGGGCAGAGTGAAGGACAGTCGTCCCTCCCCGCTGGACGGATCCTGCTCGGGTTCATCGACCCCGGGCGACTGAAGAGATACCCGATATGTGTGTCTCAGCTTTCCCAGTGTGGCAGGGTAGTAGACATAAGCTACTCATGGAAGTTCAAAACTCGTTTTCTATAAACAGTTGGGATGACGTACAGATTCCAGAGTTTTGGAATGGGACATGCCATTTATGTAAAATTTTCTAACAGAACCAAAATTCCAATCCAGATACGATCCCTAAACTACTGACTATCTGACAAACATTTACCCGACAAACACCTCCCACATCCCCCCAAAAAAGGACAATTTAGGGGTTAGTTCAAATCACTGATCATAGCAGTAATAGTGATATAAAACAATAATATTTTATTTAAAAAAACTAATAAATACGTATAGTTTTAGATTAATAATTTTTTTTTTTAAATAAATAAATTTGATATAAAAAATTGTTATATAAAAATGTTTCAAGTTAAATTAAAGCAATAAAATGTAAAATATTTTATTAAGTTAATAATGTTTATTTCTATTTTTAACTACACATGTTAATTCAATTTAATCAATGAATGAATTAATTAACACTTCATGCACTGTTTGAAATAATTCTGATCACTAGCTTTAAGTATGAGCAATAGTATTAGCGAAATAAATAAATACATATGCATAAATAATTGCATAGCTATATAATAAAAGATTTTTTGACAATAACTGATGCTGTTAAAAATGAAGCCGATAAAACAAAGCATGCTTTCAACTGGAATATCCAACTGGTGGCTAATCTTATGCAGTTTCTAGCTGCTTTAAGCTTGTTATTTATAGTCGTTTGCTGGTCTAAGCTAGTTTGGTAATGGATAAACTGGGCTTGAAGGTTATGGGGTCAGGATTAAGCTGGTTAGTGTTGGTCAGCCAGTCAGTGGGGACTTTGCAGTGTAACTTCACCGTCTTGGGCTTTTTTTATGAGCACAGTTTTTACTAGCAGAGATGTCAACTCTACCTTTACTGCTGTACACATATTAATATAACATACAAATTGTTTACTTTTTAATTTGTTTTTAAAGGCCTTATTAGATATGTAATAAATCATGTAAATACATTCAAAATTCCTTCTTTTAATTTTTTCTCATGGGTAACTCAAGCACTCACCAGATACTGTGATTTACATCGCAACTTATTTGAACGCAGCACATTATTCTTTCTGCAATTCAACAGAAAGCCTCGGTCAATAGTAAGCAAAGTTGAACAGCGTCTGACCTTGATTAAAAATGCTTCCTGTCTTAGGAGAGATTTATAGGATTTTCATTTTGATGCTGGCGTAGCGTATGATCAAACTTGCGCACATCAATATCGGATTTACCATGATCAATAAAAGATTTATCAGGGCGGCTATAGGTTCAGCTGAAGGTATTAAAAAATGAATGTAATGTAGAAAAATAAATATTGTTAAAGCGTCATTCCTTTTTCCCCCCCAAATAAGTTCCATTTTAATTTATTGATTTTACTTCATTAACAATAGCTCTGTGGCATTTCGAAGAAATAGTTACCATGGTGATGAACTAAGAATTTGTTGTCCACCACATAAAGATTAACAAACACAGTGCAGGAAACATTGTTTGCTTTTACAATAGTCAAATCATATGATTACAGTGAGTGTAATGACACTGTGTGACACCAAACCTCATTCAATCACAGTCAGTGACAGCTGGAGTCTAATGAATGAGCGCTGAAGCACATGCGTTTCTATTTGTGTTCATGCTTCTGTGGTACTGAAGGCCAAATACAGGGTTATAGAACGAGGACAGCTACAATAACTCATTCACGTTACCGTCCTGCCATTATGTGGCTCAATGCATATTGATTTGTGCACAATAAACCCGATGTGGAGTGTGATAGTACTATTGTAAAGCATAAATGTGAAAGTATTCATGGAGGTGCTTGCGGGAGAGAGAGAGGAACTGAAATTCCTAAGAACCGTCCCAATAGCTTCAACTGAATGTTTAATGATCTGTTACAAAATGCAGATGCTTTTCCTTGAATTCTGTTCAATGTGAAAGTGAAAAACAAAAATCAAATCAAATCAAATAAAAAGTTGCACGTGGAATTCCTGTTTTTGTCTCTGAAGGAAAAGAGGACAGAAAACATGTTGTCCAACAATAAAGCAGCATGATGTCTTAAATTGAGAAATATGCAGCTTCCTGTTTCTCCTGCTGTGTTCTATTGGAATGTTCAGAATTGGCTATTCTTTTGAATTTATGAGTCACCGGCTGCTGATTCCTGAGGGGTGAGAATGTCATCTGCTGTCATTTAAATGTGTGAATGTGTCCGAGCGGCTATTGTGTTCAGGAAGAGGATCAAATATTTAGAAATGGAGGTAGTTCGCAAACTTCTGAGTGTGGAACCCTGGGATATGCTTTGGTATTCAGTGATGTTACACACACTTGGGCGCACAAAAGACAGAAAGCATATTAATCACACAGATGTCGACCATGCACTTTTAACGCAAAAGGCTATCTGTTTATTTTGACGTAAAAGAAGCTCACAATAAATGTGAGGTGAATCACAGTGAGACCTCTGAAATGATTGTCAAATCATTTTATAGCATGTTTTTCACATGTTGCTCGTTTGCCAAAACTGAGAGTTTTAAATGTTTGTGCTAATCGAATGCAATCCGCAATACATCACTCCCAAATTCTGCTTCTCCTTTCTCACCCGAACACACAAAAGAACCTCTGGCATCTTTGGTGCCATGTGACAGAAGCAAAAAAGAGAAATGGAGTTGTGAAGGAGAGAGAGTGGGGGACTTGCTGTCCCAGTGCACCAGAGCTGTTTGAAGTTTATGTTCACGTGCATATGTATGTGAGAGCGTGCATGTGCACGCTGACCTACTTCATTCTGCATATAGGCTAATAAGTGTTTGCTCCTCAATCTTTGTGTGCATAAATATTTATGAGGATTATAATATAATAGCGCAAACCCACGAGAGCGCAGAGGCGGCCGCCACACACACACACTGAGCCGGTGGAATTAAGCCTGGTGTAACTCCAATCTAAGGCCACCAGCAGAAAGCACATACATTTCCTCCCTAAACACCCAAGCGCACCATCACACACCCCCGGAATGCCATGAATAGACTATTGAGAGAGAAAGATGAGTGAAAAAGTGTGTGTAATGCTCTATGACAGGCCTTTTCCAGCGCATGTGAAATGATCCATTTTCTACTCTTATTTTTAGCACAAAGCTCTGTACTTGTTCATGTCTAAGAGACATTCTGGACATTTTGTAGGGGTGATGCATCCTGTTTTGGGGGACGAATGTGACCCTAGCTGACCCTGGGATCATGCAAGGGGTTTCTGGGAAAAGAACATGAGATTTAATTGAAACCAGTAGACGTCAAGTTCACATAGAGGTTGGAGTCATTTAAAAAGCTTTATGTGTGTGTGTGTGTTAACGATTAGGCTGCATTCCAGTCTAATATTCAAAGTAGTCAGAAGGCACTTCATATCTTCCACTGATACGAGGAAATGTGTGTGTTTGTGTGTAGAGCACTTAAATTCTATTCCTCCTGTTGCTTCAGGGCAGCTGATATTGCAGCTTCGCATGCTAAAGTCTATGAGGGTATACGCTCTTGTGTGTGCTATGGGATGTTTTCTTCCTTCTAAAGATCAGTTTGAGCTTGAGGGGATGTCTAAATGGAGAGGAAATAATAAAAGTGATAGCGGCAGCTTGGTGTGTGTGCCTGCTTTGGGGGCCCAAGTGGAGAAGCTAGTACATGATGATGTGACAAAGCTCTAAATGATCAATTTATCATCTTGATGTCATTATATTTTGACATTTACTTGGAAGGACCCATCAGCTCTGCCATGTCTAAGGCCACAAATGTACTTTACGCAAGTATGAGGACGCACTGTTGGCATGCTGTACATTCTTAAAATACATTCTTGCTTCATGCTGGTGAGCTTGCTGAGAAAACCAAACCCCTTTCTCAGAATCGACAGTGAGATCATATTCGAGTCCACTTCTATCCAACTGATGGATTGAACCAAGTGCCCACCCTAAAGGAAGAAGGAGTTTGCACTACTTTCATTGCATCATGAGTTTAGGGGGAAGGTCCACCCAAAAATGAACATTGCGTTATCATTTATTCCCCCTCATGTCATTCCAAACCCATGACTTACTTTCTTAAGTGGAACATAAAAGAAGATATTTTGAAGAATGCTTGTATCCAATCCAAAATAATAATCGACAGCATACTGCAAATTATCTTCTTTTTTTACATAAATGTTAACAGAATTTTCATTCATGACCTCTAAGCACAGCAATAAATGGCTAATCTTACTTAGTATGTGGTCTTGTTTCTAGTCAAAGTATTTAAAAATACCTAAATCATTATTAAAAATCTCAGCCAAGTCAGTATTTGAAACTAAAGTACTTCCAGTAGAAACATTTAGAACATTTAGCAATGCATGAAATGCTTGACAAAGCCAGCAGCATATGCTTTTAAGTACTTGCATTAAGTCTAGCCTTAATGAATACAGATAACACATATCATAGATAAAGACAAAACACTCACACATTTCTACACATTTTTGATTATAGACACGGCACAAGTGCATTAGCAACTGTAAATGGGTTACTTTGGAGCACTTTAAAGGACGGCTGCTCAAGCTCAAGCTCAAGCACACACTTACATATTAATCCACATTTTGTCTGCATCATGCCTGACCTGCTTCCTAATGGGAGGCAACAGAACGGTTAAATTTAACAAGCCTCAATTAGCACTCTGCTTTAGCCGAGAGTAAGCCCACTGCCCAGAGACAAACTCTACGGAGCACACAAAACAAGACCCAATTAAAGACGCACACACACACACAGAGCAGCGATTCCACCCAATGCAACAAAGCATCTCCAAGGAGAACCCCGGCTGCCTCCTAAACATCAAGGTAGAAAGGAACTGTTTTCCTCAGCTATACTGCTACTGTTGTTTCACTCAGAGCCTAAGAAATCTGGCTTCGAACACTCTGCAAGTGGTCACACCATATTATAGCAGAGGAACATGCTGGGATAAATTTGTAACTCGACCTCAAAAAGACTCAAAAAGAGGAAACGAGGAGGAGGAGGAGGATGAGAAGGAAGCGGGAAGCTGAAAGGGCAGGAAATAGAACAGAAGAGCATGAAATGGTAAATGAATGACAGAAATACGTGGGTAAGTAAAAGAGTAGGGCAGATGGAGGAGGAAAAAGAGACAAAAAGAACAGGGCTTCTTTCATTGTCTCAATCTAATGAAGCAGAACATATTTGTCTGTCGCAAATGACCAACAAGCGTAAAGATTTGACTCTTATGGAAAGGCCTGCAGCTACATGATTACATTAACCTTCAGTGAAAAAACATCTCACACGCAAACACACATACACTCAACTCAAGTTACGCATAAGTTATTAGGATGCATATTTCAGCATAAAACCCATAAAAAAAGGCCTTTTAATAGGTCATTAAGATTTAGCACACTATAACATTATTTCTGTGACAAATAAACGTATTTCCTTCTGTCAATTAATAATAAAATGCTATCATTGCTGCATTCAAGCTACATAATTAATAATTATATTAACTCGTTTATTTAAAAAACAATCATAATTAATTAGATTTATATTTACTGTTCAAAATGGGTTTTTTTTGTTGAAAGAAATTAATATTTTTATTCAGCAAGGGTACATAATTTTTTTTTTAAATGACAGTGAATATATTAATAATTTTACAAAACATTTCTATCTCAAATAAATACTCTTCTTGAACTTTTAAAAAACCCTTAAAAAAAATTCATCACGGTTTCCAGAAATATATATTAAGCAGTACAACTTTTTTTCAACATTAATAATAATATAATAATGAATATAATAATTGATAATAATAATAATGTTTTTTTAAGCACCAAATCAGCATATTAGAATAATTTCTGAAGGATCACGTGACACTGAAGCCTGGAGTAAAGATGCTGAAAATTCAGCTTTGCATCACAGGATCACAGGGTGTTACATAGTTTTTTTACTATATTTTTTATCAAATAAATGCAGCCTTGGTGAGGATAAAAGTCTTCATTTAAACACATATCAAAAAATCTTGACCTAAATCCTGACCGAAATAATCTAAACTTTTTTTTTACAATGCAAATAGACTTAATTTTCTTATTCAAAATATATTTTTTGCATGCTTACACTGTACAAAAATGTCCTTAAGTATCATAAACTTGGCTGTACAAGTCATTTCAACTTAAATAAGACACTAAACGGACTGGTTTTCATGAGAGTTCCCCAAAACAACTTGTCCTCTCGGACAAACGCTCTCTGGTTCTGTGATTATCCTGTGGTGTATGTCTGCTGTCTGTGGGAGCTGTGAGTCAAAATCACTCAAACAGATTTAAATGAGAGATGGCAGAGCACAAACACAAAAGACAAGGGGAAGGAAAAAAAACAATGAGGGGAAAGAGGGGGGTTTGAGAAGCCTAGTAATCAGAGAAGGAGAATGAAGCCCTTGTTCCTTTGATTAAATCGCTTTGTCTGCTAATAGCAATGGTTATGCCTTATCAACCACTGCTGTCCCCCAAAACCTATTCTGCCGTCCTCACAGGAAATCCCTAAATTACAACCGTGTTTCAAAAGAGCCAATCAACGCAACCCGGCGAGCCAGACACACAACAAACCACAGGCCTTTATTAAGACCAGCGTTGGCTCTTAAAGCCACGTAGCAGCCTAAAGACACGTTCTAATGAAAACACAAGGAGAAGACCAGAAAATCGGAGTGAACGTCCATCATGTTTCATTAGTTTAAAAGTGACCAGTTTTTGGGTGATTGGCAGTGTCATATTATTCAACTCATCAGTTAGAGTGATTTTGGTTGAGTGAACCATTACACTGCCTCGGTTGCATTTTGATTGACAGATTATAATTGATGGTTAAACAGGACGGTAGACATCTGCACCCTAGTTACGACCCATATGGACATATGATAGATTAAACATGTCTTCTTGCATACAGACAGCTGGAGAAATGGAAGAGAAAGTGCGAGAGAAGGCAAACACAAGATGGAAGAAATTACAAGAGAGTGGCAGACATTGCACACACACACACACGCGTATGTGTTTACATATAAAATATCATAATATGTGAAATTATGTGAAACAACAAAATGATGTGAAACAACAAAATTGTACAAAGTTTAATGTATATTTAAATAAAATGTATATTCAAAAAAAATATATAAACATAAAAAAATAAAATAAAATATATAAAATATTAAATTAAGATAAAAATTTAAAAATATTAAATTAAAATAAAATATTTAAAAAATATATATATTTTAAAATATTTTAAATAAAAATAAAAAATACTACAGCACACACATCTAAAAAACGGGCTTTTGGCCCGCATGTATCTGACATGTTTTACCAGCAGGACGTCAGATTAAGTTGCCAGTCTATTTTAACTTATCTTAGCAGGTACAGCAGTATATCAGATGGTAGTATGTTCCTGGGCCAAAACTAAGAAGCTTTAATCTCGACTGCCATATTCATTCTCTCCTAGCAAGTCCTTGCACATGCGTTCGATGCAGAACAGCCTGACTATCAAGAAAATCTCACATTAGTCACAGCAGAGTTTTGCAGCATGTGCTAACGATCAGTTAAGTGGATGGATTCTTCTGCCTGCCGGCTCAGCGTTGCTGACGGTGGACGGAAGAGTGCTTTCTAAAGCTGCTTTTACAGTAATGAAGAACCACAGTGATTCTGAGTTAAATGCACAAACACATTCACAAGCTCCTGCAGCGCTGGATACTGCAGGGAGTGAGCATTTCAAGTCAGTTTGGCACCAGTCTGCATGTACATGCACGAAGGCATCATGCCACAATGCAGTTAGGGCTATAATTTCGCCGCTAAAACTCACAACAGCTGAAGGGACAGCCTCAGGCCACAGAGAGAGAATGACAGCGAGGAGGAGGAGAGCTCTGCAGGGATGAAGTAAAAGTAACGTGCGTGAGGAAATCCTCTAATCAATAATTCAAACTGCTATAATTACACACATCTGTCTCAGCGCAAAACCAGCGAACGAGAGAGACGTAGTGCGTACTACGCCATTGTGAAATATTAAAGACTTCTTGTAATTTTAGTGCACGACTGGATTCAAATGAAACTGGCACACACAGCCGTATGAAATAGGCATGAATGTAGGCCATCAGGCAAAAATATATACATTTTTAACATTTCATGACTTATAGAAGTTTTATAGAAGTAGTGGCATTTAAATGCATGTTACTGTTTTATTTAACATTTTGCATAATTTATATAATAATTCATAACAACACATACATAGTATAATTCTACAAAATATTTTTATTTAATGATTATCTATCTATCTATATATCTATATATCTATCATCCAGATATAAGGATAGATCAATAAGAATAATAATTCCTTATTAACTGTTAAATGTAATATTTAAAAAAAAACATATATGCATTCTTAATTATAATTAAATAATATCCATAATATTTATAACTATGATAACTATATAAATGACATATTTAATAAATAATTTAACGATACAATAAAAACCGCCTATATAATGGCAACAATATATCATGAGAAATATTTACAAATATTTAATTACATATATTTATACAACTTTATATGACGAAATTATATGAAATAATCATGCATTGTGATTTTTAGGAACCTAAATTTTGACGATTATTAAACGATTAGGCTACTTTTTTTTACGACACCACCGTTACACACAAACGCACAAAGATAGATTCACACAACCACATACAGAACGAAAGCAAACCTATGCGCGCACACGCACATCTGTATGGACAGAACTTTTACCCTGTGGCAGTTCCAGTAAATGACAGACAGTCAGTGAGGTGAAGCTCGCCGTATTTTTTCTGCTAACGTGATTCACATAACTGGGCAGGTTGCTGCATGTTTTGGGGTAACCACAGTCATGTTTACCTGATACTATCTTCAGTGAACAAACACTATTACACAACACTGTCATTCAAACTGTCACAGACCTCAGAAAGCCACAATCGGGCCAGTGACACTCATAAGAGCCACATGAAGCATAAGAACAGCACATTCCCTGTAAAGCACTTACATAGGTGCACATCCATCATGCCAACACTTAAACGGCTAATTGTCTCCTCAGCTGCAGACAAACTAACACACAAGTGCTGCCCACTGACAGCCCTTGATAACCTTGAACCAGCGTTCAAAAACACACAAGACGTCTTACCCTCTCCTCACTATTTCGCCTCAGCGTCCCCACCGGCAGCTTGAGGAGAAGCCTGCGGGTCCTGCCGGGCGTTACGGCCGCCTGGACCACCATGGTGTGAGTGTGAGCGTTCGGCGTCTGCTGTCCCGCCACAGACAGACGGGTTGTTCCTCTCTCTCGATCCGTCTCCACGGCTCCCTCCCGCCAATTTTCCAGCCTGTCTCTCCTTGTTCTGCTTTTGAATGTGTTCGCACTTTCTTTGTTGGCGTTCCTTGAACTCTTTCTGTCCGTTTTGCCTCTGTTCCTGTGTCTTTCAGCGGTGGACGTCCTCAATGTGGTCTTCAGCCCATACTGTGTCGGCTTTCATACTGCTTCCTCAGGAGAAGCGCATGTGAGTGAGAGAGCGAGCAGAAGGGAGGGAGGTTGTTGTCTCTTTCTCTCTCTCTTTCTCTGGAAGTAGCCGTGGAATGGCGTGTACGCTCCAGATACGTCAGCCTCGCTTCCTCCAGTCAAACTCAATTCAGGTCACTGGATTAATATGAGTATTATCACATACAAACTCGTGAGTCACGTGACGCTGCAGGAGAATGTATGAATGTGTTTTGTGTACATGTCAATGTTTAAGATGAGGGATAGAGTGTGTGTGTGTGTGTGTGTGTGTGTGTAAAATATCCATTCTCCTGCTCAAACAGAATATCTGATGTTTTGCCATCTGCTGTTCAGATTAGCTGTAAATCCCATGGCTGCTTTCACCAGACAGACTACACACACACACACACACACACAAAGGGAAAATACCCTCAAGCTGCCAACAAGATTACACACTAGGGATCGTAGTATGTGTGTGTAGGACATTATCGCCTGTATGTCCTAACAGGGACCATGTCTTGTTAAAAACTGCACTAAATGCCTGTCCGTCCTTTTCTGCTCTTCAGAACTCAATGAAGCAAGCAGAGGGCTATGCTCTTAATAACTTTTCATGGCACCAAAGACAAGTGGAAGCAAGTAGAAATGGTTCTTTTTAGAACTGTTCATTGAATGGCATTTCAACATTCTTTTGGAACCATTATATTTAGTTTTATGGCGATTGTTTATCTGGAAACTGCAGTGGAATGAGGTGACGAATACTGTTGGGTTTATGATAGAGCTTATATTACAAAAACAATCCTGTAATGCTCAAGAAACCATCTGATTCAATTTTGGAAGATAAACTCTAGTCAGCTGCATGCTTCAATTGCATTTTAAAGGGATAACTCACCCCAAAATGTAAATTCTGTCATCGCATACATACTGTATGTTGTTCCAAACCTGCATGCTTTACTTTCTTCTGTGAAAAAAATAAAGGTAGTTTGAAGTTTAATTTTCAGTTGTTTATTTATAGAATGGAAATCAGTGCCATTTAACAGAACAATGGACACCACTGACTTTCACTGCATCAAGAAATAAGAACGAAAGAAAGAAAGAAAGAAAGAAAGAAAGAAAGAAATTTTGTAATAATAACTATGACAATTTTTGGGTCAAATAGCGCTAAGACATCATGGGTATTCTCCACTCATAAATGTTGTTTCAAAAGGTAGGTAGTAATGTTTTACTGCATTGACGTTCCTTTAAAATACTAAAAAAATACTAAATACTAAAATACTATAGATATATATTTAAAGAAGCCTGTCCTCCAATAAAATATAACTCTTTAGGTTGTTTGCGCAAGTACCTTGTTACGACCTATATTTACATTACAAGGTACGCACCCTCTAGAGGCCGTAAAAATAATGACAGTGTCGTATTGCGTCTGACGTCATTAAAAAAACGCATGACTGTGATTCTCAATCAAATAATGCGTGTTTTGTGTATAGAGTTTTTACACATATCTCACGGTGATTAATACATATTTTACTAGGTTTAGTTTGTTCGAATGACCACAATAACTCACCCCTAAAACTACCTGTTACAAAAATTTTGCAAAAGCAGGATTTATAGGGTTTTATGAGCACATGCGTTCGAACCCATGATCACATGATCACATGTCGTCTTATAACACATCTCGCTACAAACTGAGCAAGACCAATGTTTCGCTGTATACGTATACATTTTTTATCGTATTGGCGTTTCGTCTACACGGATCCGGCGTTTTAGGACAGTGAAACCGCTATTTTTTTAAACCGGGTCCCAGAGTGGATAAATCTGAAAACGACACCCTTGCGGTTTCGTGTGTACAGCTAATCTGTATATTTTGTGAAACGACGATGTCATCAAATCACGTGTCGGCTGCGTCACTTGCCAACTTCGTCTCCTTCTTCTTGGTTCGTATATAGCGCGCAAGGTTATGCGCATGCTCAAAGTCTTCTTCTCCGTTTATAGTCTATCTCTATGTTTCGTGTTTACGCAAATTTGTTTTTAGAACGAGGAAAAAAAATTATCGGATAGGGAACGCACAGGCTTTGTGTGGACGGAGTCTTAGTGTACGCTCTGATGGGTCGTATTTACCTGCTATTGTACATATGACCTATACGGGTGTATTAGGTGGAGGACAAGTTTTCCTTTTTATTGAACATAGTTTTTAGTTTTAGAATATCAAACTAAATTATTTGAATGATTATTGATTTATTATAATAATTTAAATTTTATTGGACAACAGGTGGCAACTGAGTCAAAAAGGCTGAGAACTGCCCTCCTAGCATCATGTCGGTAACTTCTGCATGAGTAAGCAACACTCACATGTTAGGTAGACATGACAAATTGTAAAAATCTAGTGTTCTCCCTCTGTCAAAAATTGAAAACATTGGCTTGTGACTCTGCCATACAATTTTCACAGTCAAGGTCTTGAATAGTATGAAAGACTGTCAAAACGGTCCATCTTCCTTCAGTGATTCAATCTGAATGTAATGATGCGATAGGAATACTTTACACAGGTTTGGAATGACATGGGGGTAAGTGATAACATTTTCATTTTGGGGGGAGTAACCCTTTAAACACTGTAATTACTCTTCATTTTCTTATTAGACATGCACTAAGAAGACTTTGTAAAGCTTTCCATAAGAACTTCAAAACATTTACAGCATGAATTATTTGATTACCTGTAAAAACAGGAAAAGACCGATACAAAGGAGCATTTTTTTTTAAATATACACAGAGAAAGTAAGAGAAAGCTTTCCTTCTAATCCCTGCTCAGCATCATTCATTCAGTGGCTGCTCTAGATTAGGTATATTAAAAAACTTTTCTATTTTTACCGTACTGGAAAGTCATTGAGGGTTTAGATGGCTCTATGCCTTATATTGCTTATATACAGTCTGTTTTTTAATAGCTAAATTATGCCAGTGTGATAAACCCAGATAGGGAACAGGGGAACTGATAAATTTGTCACACCATGTGTGTTGGTTCCCTCCCCACTCTCACACTAAACCAAGCTATTACTTCCTGTGTAACCGTGACATTCTTAATACAACCCGAGAGTGGATAAAACGCCCAGGGGTACGAGTACTAACTCACACATATACAGCATATACACACACACATTCACCTTCCAAAGCGTTTTCTCCAACACAGCAGGCCATTTCAGCAAATAGGTGAACAACATGTCACCATTCAAAACATGGTAAATGAACCTGTCACACTCTTACTCTTGGCTAAATGAATTTATCCAATATAATAACACAAACAAAATCTCTAAGCACCTTCAATAGTGCATCAGGCGATGGGGGAGGCTGCTCGACTCCTGCTGAGATGTTTTAATGGAGTTCTGGAGCTCTGCCTCTGTTCTGGGACTGCAGGGGCTCATCCAGACCCTGTTTATACTGCACCCTGTAATCTTAGCCCATGGCACTCTGTGTGTGTGTGTGTTTGTGTCTCAGATGGCGTCCATTGCAGATTGTGTGGCTGTTATCCAGAGCGAGTTTTCATAAATTACCATAATTACTGCAAAACCCCACATACACAAAAAAAAAAACATCCACACCAACGCTCTTCTCAGAACCTGGTGTAAGTCCTACTTTGGTATAAACGGAACACAACTGGATGGAGAAGGAAAGGGTTTCGTAATACTTATCGTGGGAAAGGGTGAGGCTGAGAACGCTGAGTGAAACAAGAGAGAGGGAAAACACGAGCGCCGACAGCAATGATTTGCGCGCCATGTTGGAATAATTCACTTCAGTGAAGCAAACTGATAACGCTTCAGGGGTTATTGAGTCTACAAATTATCAACAATTATCAACTTTAATTTTCCTCAATAAAGCACATATCTGTTATCATGCGCTGCAGATGCCAGGTTTTGGGAAATACTCATCCATTTCAGAAGAGAATACTCAAAGGGGCCATATTCAAGATTTCTAGCATTTATTCGTTTTCCCCTGAGAATCTTAGTCAAGGTACTGTGCTCTACGTAAACACAATTTTAGCACCCAAAGCTTTCATTTGGGTTCTCATTATTATTTCACTTCCTCTTATATGGAAGCCAGTCTGTGCTTCAAGGTACAAAATAAAACAAACTTTTCGAACGCTCAGTTGTAATAACGATTCCAACAGAGAAAATAGTCGTATTTTGAGATATAAAGTTACATTTGTAAGATTTTAGTTAGTTATGAGGGGAAAAAAAAACACATATTTGTTCCATATGAACTGAATACATAGTGTAAGATTTAAAGTCACAGTTAGAGCTGCATTAATGGGATATCAATTTTATGAGATAATTGCTCAAAGAAAATTCATGGTGTACAATACAAAGTTGCCATTAGATAAAATGCATTTCCTTTGTTTGTACAACAACGGCGAATATAGTTGCAAATGTGCAATAAAAAGTTATATTGTAAAATATAATATCAAAATAGTAAGATTTAAGGACGTTGTGGGAAGTTGCATCTTCAAATAAAAAAGTCATAGCCTAAGAAATAATGTTACAAGTATAGCAAATAAATACATATTTACGAGATTTAAAATGTGTGAGATAAAACGTAATATAAAAATTGTAAGCTTGTAAAATTGTGGTTATAAAAAATAGAAATAAAGGGATTATGAAAAAAATAAGTCACTATTATGGGGAAAAAAAGTTTCATTTATGAGCCATAAAAAGTTGCTGATACATGAAATTATATAAAAAGTTACACTGGAAGAGAAAAGTTCTAAATTGTCAGATTTTTGGTTGTAGCTACGAGAAATATTGTTTTATAAAGTAATAGTGCTATAAGATATAAAGACACAGTTGCAGAAAATACAGTTGCATTTATGAGATACAGCATAATAAGTTTCAATGAATCGAAAATAAGTTTCCAATTGTGAGATAAAAAAATAATCATATTGCGAAACATAAATTCACAATTGTCAATACATAAAGGTTTGCAGTATGGAAAATCCTCTTTTTTGTAATATTGGTTTCTTTTCATATCAAAGTAACAGAAAAATCAATGCGAGACAATACATGGGAGTCACCCACTTCACCGGGACATGAACTGAAAGACTTAGACCTTACATAACACAAGATGAAGGCGCATAAGGATCTTCCAGAAACCTATTCTATAAAAGCCAAATAAATCACAACAGCGAGAGGGACTGAGTGTTTTGTCCCTGGTGCAATGTTTGAAAACTGGTTGTTGCTGCTTCGTGAGCTGGAAACATGAAGAAAGAACCTGCAGTTTCTTCGGGCTGAAACATTTGGAACAATGCTGTGTGTGTGAGGTGCACTCACAATAGAAATCACTGAATACCATACAGCACTGCCAAACACACAAGCCAAAGCCAAACAAACACGCACAATAGAGTTTATCCCTCATTCTTTAGTGACTGGGTTCACCCTGTCCTCTAGTTGGCCGTTCTTACTCTTGGGAGACTCTCACTGTGTACACTGTGCAAATGTGTGTGTGTGTGTGTGATAGAGGGGCAATAAAATGGAGTCATGGCCAGCTTTGCCCTTTACACCACCCCACTGTTCCCATGGTGACCAGTGACAGACTATTGTCCATGCCCTCTGCTATTACAACTACTGAATCATCATCATCAACACACACACACAGTGTGATATTAAAATAATAAATCATAAAAATGTACATTACATAGTAATGGTAATTTGGGAACAAAAAGGATTAATAAAATTTATTATGTTCTAAGATATTTAGAATTTTGATAAATATTGGTTCTTTTAAACTTTGTCTATTAAAGGACCCCGGAAAAAAAATGTATTATGAAATATATTAAAATAGAAAAAAATTAGAAAATGTATTTTACATCTGATTTTTTGGTACAAAAGCAGCCTTGGTGTGCATAAGAGGCATGTTAAAAATAAACAAATAAATAAATAAATTGATTAATAAAAAACAAACTATAACCAAACCCCAAACACAGTACATATCATAACATGCAAACTCCAGAGCATCTACCTCAAATTCTTATTTCCTTCAGAGAACTATTACATCACATTCTTATATAAAAGGTGTTTGATTTGGGACAGCATACACCTCTGGGAAAATAACCTTTTTTCTTTGTTCCTAAAAGATCTGATGACAGAGCATTGCGCATTTCATCTGACAGACGGAAACTTTTTCGTTGAACTAAATTAATCTTTTCCAAAAATAACATCAAAGGCATTGTTGAAATATTTTTTACGTCCGGAGATTAAAATAAAGGGATTATGAACTGGTTGGGTAAAAATAATCAGAGCTTTGTTCTTAGATTTCCTGAAGGCACTGCGGGCTCTTGATGAGAGACGGCAGAATCACAAATGCTGCTCGGCTCTCAGCGACTGCACAATCCACACTAGGATTATTAAACAGAGCATGTTAGCAACTGCACAGAAACATCTTGTTAATATCCAGAACGTTGCAGTTAAAAAAAAAAAAAGAGTTAAAATGTCATTTTTGAAAGGTAACAGCAACATTACACTGAAGTCAATCCTAAAATTCAGAGCAAGTTTCAAGTTTCAGTGCAATCATAATCATGGAAATTAAAGCAGTTTTTCTTTAAATGGCACAACTGCACGCCCGCACACACACAAACTACCAGACTGGACTGAAAAGTTTTAAACATCTGTCAGGCCTGCGGTGTGTCACTCAGGCGAGATGATTGAATTATTTACAGTGAAACTTCAGCAGAACTTTTTCATCAGCATCATCACTTTCATCACCTTGCAGACACTGATGAAACACATGTTTGAGCACAAGCCAAGATCAGATAAAAACTGCTCAAGCCCTAAAGGGCTAGTTCATCCAAAATGAAAATCATCATTTATTCACCCATGTCGTCCTAAACCCGTTTTTTCTGTGTAATGCAAAAGAAGATATTTTCAAGAACTGTTTTGCCATACACTGAAAGTCAATGGGGGTTTTTTTATGTCTGAAAAATATATTATTTTGGATTACACAAAAGAAAGAAAGTCATACAGCTTTAGAACGACATGGGGAAATGATTATACTTTAGTTTTACACTCTTATAGTCTGCACAGAATAATGGTTCCAAAGCAAAAGCCTTTAGAACAGTGTTAGTGTGAAGTACTTTTTACTTATCTAAACACAATAAATAAATATTACTTTCTTGCAAGTTACGATAGTGTGGGGGAATTGCTGTCTTGTTGAAACGATTCACCTGGTAGGTCTTATTATCCTACGCACCTATCAACTGCAGGTGTTCGATGGAGTTTGTTCACTAAGAGTTATTTAAAAAATATGATGCATGGGTCTTTTGATATATATGTGACCCTGGACAACAAAACCAGTCGTAAGTGTTAATTTTCCGAAATTGGGATTTATACATGATCTGAAAGCTGAATAAATAAGCTTCCCATTGACGTATGATTTGACCGAGAAACAACCATATGAAAATCTGGAATCTGAGGGTACAGAAAAATCTAAATGCTGAGAAAATCACCTTTAAAGTTCTCACGCGAAGATCTAATCAATGCATATTACTAATCAAAAATTAAGTTTTACTACATTTTTGGTAAGAAATTGACTAAATACCTTCATGAAACATGATCTTTACTTGCTTTACTAAGGATTTTTGGCAAATATATTTTTGGCTATTACTACAAATATACCCCACTGACTTAAGACTGGTTTTGTGGTCCAGGGTCACATATCATGAAATTATGTAGGTATTTAAAAGGTCTCCCGAGTCGTTTCAAAGAATATCATGGTGCCACTTGCAAAATGGTATCATGGTATTATGGGCACAACATTAACACTCTAAAAAAATAAAGATTATTTATTGCCATTTGTGGCTCAAAACATTCATGGAACCTTTGCAGTGAACCTTTAAGTGAAAAAACATCTCCAGAATATTAAAATCTTTACTGTTTAAAAAGCCAAAAAGAGTTGAAAAAAAAATGTAATTTGACTTACAAACACATCCATTAGCATGTGCTCCAGAGTGGTTTCCAGGTCATCAAGTCTTGCTGCCAGTGTCATGATGGACAAACCAATGACAACTTGAAATACAAGGAACTCAAAGTTGTTTGCATCAAATTTTTGTGCACTACAGCCAAAATGGACATCCGCTTTCCAAAAATCTGAACATCCTTAACAGGATTGTTGACACGTCCACATGCAATGTCCAAATTATACGATAAACTCCCAACACTTTTTTTCTTTAAATCACCGTTCTCAGCCAGAAGCTATCTCAATCCCTTTGCTTTGTTTCTCAGAGGCCCGTCCCAGTCCAAAAAGTATTAGATCGAGCTCCAAATCCCAGAAAACCCTCTAATCGTATATGCGCTTGCAGCCATGTGAAGACTTGGCTTGATTCTTGAAAGTCCGCACCGTATGACAACCACATGACACGTCTACATGTAAGTCTCTCACAGACTTCCTCCAGCCGTTCACACTCTCTCACACGCAGGACATCACTGAGACGAGAACAGACTGTCCAGCTAACTTCACATGGGGACAAAACTTCATTACTGAGGATGACCAACCATCTATGTGTGTGTGGAGCAGTGTGTCCGCCTCTTCCTGGGGGCAGTGGACCCACAGTAGACCCCATTGTGTACCGGGACCCATGAGGATGAGGAGGACCCGTGAGGGTGTCTGTGTCTAATGCCCGTCTCACTCACACAGGCCTTCTAATCAATGCGTCTTTGTGTTGCACATTAACGAAGGGCCAAGAATGTCTCTGTGATGCCCCGGCCACAAAACAAGGCAGAGTCTGGAAACTTATGTAACTCATCGAGTTTACTGCTGTTTATGTCTCACCCAATGTGATTAGTGTTCTCAATATGGGGAGTCCAGAATGTGCCGTCAACATGTGTTTTAAACTTCAAACCATTGCTTCTGGCTAAAATATGGGACTTCTATACATAATGATGCTTCCTCCAGTATAAAAAAAGTCATTTTGTCTGAATCAGGAGAGAGATATGCACAGATCAGTCACAGTTTACAAGTAAAAAAAGTCTAAAACTGTACTGAACAAATATATTGATGGATTTTGATGTGAGAGGTCAACAAGTGATGGAAATATTCACTGGAGGCAGTGTTATATGGATTATAGATTTTGGCCAGAAGCGATGGTTTAAAATTGAAATTATGCATTTGTCTCTTACAAACATGTAACTTCTCACTTCACAAGATGTTGATTGATGGAATTGAGTCATGTTGATTACTTGATGTTTTTATCAGCCGTTTTTGACTCTCATTTTCACCCATACACTGCAGAGGAGCTACATTTCTCCAAATCTGTTCAGATAAAAATACTAATCTACATCTTGGATGGCCTGGGGATGAGTAACTTTCCAGCAAATATTCCTTGTGAACTATTCCTTTAATGTGTGTGCAGCAAGCCAGAAAGATGAGAGAAAAACACACAAGGGTGTAATTATAAATAGCAGGATGTGACTCCATTTGAGTCACAGTTTAAATTTCAGCTAGAGAACACACACACACATACACGCACGCTTACAGATGCTAACAGCTGTTGGCTAATCAAACAAGCCTAATCCGGTGAACATTTGCACACACGCCGAGTTATTCGAGCTCACCTTGTGCAAATGCAGAGCTACAAAACATCCCAACGCAGAGGCAGCCATATGCTGAATCAATGATCAAACATGAAATATGCATTCATGTGTGCTTCACACTGTCAGAATTTAATTGAAACTATCTACCGCATTATGCAAAATAATCAGAGGTCTTAGCATTTTTTAAAGAGCTTCTTTTTTTTAGAGTTGACCACCATAGAAACACATTTTCTCATGTGTCCGAATACCATGGACCATGAATACCAAGACCGTACAGCTCACAATGCATGTAAGACCAAATGAGAATCATGAGGTCAAAGGAACTGTCTGAAAAGATGAAAGACAGAATTGTGGCAAGGCACAGATCTGGACAAGGTTACAAAAACATTTCTGCTGCACTTAAGGTTCCTAAGAGCA
>JAUMHG010000064.1:16236946-16262979 GCA_032359395.1 Enteromius anoplus | reverse complement strand
ATTAAATACGTGTAAAGTATATTCCTGTCTCCGAGTCCTGCCTGCCGTGCCTTGCTCGCCGAGGAAGCGAGAGCGCGAGCTCCCACCGTGAGCCAGTGTGACAGACAGAAACATTAATCAGTTTTCAATGTGCAATAATAAAAATACAATTCTAGAGCACCAAATCAGCATATTAGAGTGATTTCTGAAGAATCACCTGACACGGGAGTAATGATGCTAAAAATAAATCTTTCAGAAAAAACATTTTATTACCAAAATACGTCGTGGTGTTCGTTTAACAGTGGTGTGTTTTTCACTTCGCATATGAAATGTTTTCACTGGCAGATTTTGCTTATCTCATCACCTTTGCCACTGTACTCCTGGGCCAAATATGCAAAATGCAATTCAGGGCCAAGAAGCTGTCTGGTTTCATGCAAAAAAAAAAATTCTTTCAAAGGGTGAAATACACCCGGCTGGCACTCTCCATTGGGCAGCAACAAACTCTTTGCTGTAATTTGGTATGCAGCTGATCTTTAAGGACAGAAGGCTAGAGGAAAAGAAAGAATGAGAATGAGAAAAAGATTTTGACTTTAATCTCCTTAGCCTTTGTGTACTGTTCTGCAGCGACTGTCAGAGCCAATACAATAACACTACAATAACAATAACACTACAATGCAACTGCACTAAGAACTTCTGTGTTCTCCATGAAACGTTTGCAAAATTAGCATACTGTAAAAGGCAAGATTCAGTTAAATTTAATAATTCATAAACAAAATAAGGCTAGTTTTAGCTAAAAAAAAAAAAAAGTGCACTGAACATTTTATAGCGATGGACAAAACCAAAGGAATAGTTTACCAAAAAATCGAAATGTTCACATTTAGAACTCACAATGAACAAAATTTAAAACCATTAAAATACCATAAAAATAGCTTTCTCCATAGAAAAAGTCCATCCCCTGCTGTTCTCCACCAACATACTCGTTTAGGATGGTTTTGGGCTGTTTTAATATGTAAACAGCATTTGATCTCTGCATATTTTCCTTTTTGAGTGAACTTTCCCTTAAAGTGTTTTAATACATTTAACCAGTACTGATAAAACTACTATTCATTTAACAGCACTCTAATTACCTTAATTGTCCCTAATCCTTTATGCCAATTCGTTACCACTTCATTCAATCACTCTGCTATGCTTTTATCAAGCATGATTCAAAGCTCAAGCTACACATTTTATCAGTTCATCCATGCATCAGACTCAAACCCATGATCTTGGAGTGGCTAAAACCATGCGCTTCTGTTTAAGCTACAGGAGCGCTAGACAAACGACACAAACAGCCAATACCAGAATGCATTTAAAAGCCACTATCTGCAGTCGTAATGAGATTCTGATGGTCGCAGAGCTGTACTGAACATCCCAGAGGATCTCAGACAGATAAGGCTATTGATCTAGACGGAAATAGTACGGAGCAAGAGATACGGGTTGATGATGGAGCACAGTGCACACAGATGCCACTTCTGTGCACATGCAGTTCCCATAAGGACCACAATTTCCCAGAATGAAAGCTTGCATTGATGAGCTAATACCCTGCGCTGGTAATAACACGATATGACAGCAGGATACTGAAACTAATAAAGCATTCAAAGAGACAAGTGTGATGAGAGATTGTCGCAGACACTGTAAAAAAGTGTGTTAACAATAAATAAAATATTTTGACAAAGCAGAAGATCTGAGATTGTTAAGCTAGCATCTTCAGTCACAGACAGTTTGTGTGAACTTATTAAGTTTGATGCTGGCAAGATGGCTAAGGAGGGGCTGATAGGTGGGGTCGTATACAATTGTTGTAACCATGGCAGTGGAACAGATGGGTTCGGGACAGGAACCGCATGCGGTGTGGGGCCGGAGGGCGTGTCACAGACTGGGAATCATCAGACGTGCTGTCATAAATCCATTAATTCTGTGTTATTATTATGCAGGTGAAGAGTTAAGTGCCATTACTATTGAAATACAAATATATTCTAATTACACACTAATGTCTTAAAAAAAAAAACTGAAATTGAAAAATTGAAAAAAAATTAAAAATATTTTTAGTTATACATTACTTTCAAGAAGGATGCATTGAATTAAGTGTATAAAATTGTCAAAAGTGACAGCAAAAACGCTTATAATATTACAAAATATTTCAAAATAAACTATTTACAAATAAATAACTTTCTATTCAAATAATTTTTTTAAGAAAATTTCATTTTAAAAATACTGGATTTTAAAAGCGGAACAACTGATTTCCTAAGAATGCTAGTTACTGTTATTCCATTGGATTAAAAATTGACTGATTATCTCAAAAAATGTACAACTACCCACAAAAAAACAGATCATTTTTGAATTTATCTGGATTTAAAAAAAAAAAAATCTTGATATACTTGTGGTGTTACCAGTCAGAAAATGGCTACACAAATTATATAGAGTATATCTGATCCAATGCATCTCAGTTTTTGAGAATAAAATGATAAAAGAAAAAATTAAAGAAAATTGCTTTTTCAAAAACACAAGTTCAGAATTTGCTAACTGAAAGAAAACATGAAAACAAAAAGATTAAAATAATGTAGCATAATGAGAGATTTAAAAGCTATTGTTTAAAAAGGGTGTACATTTCTGACCAGGAATTAGATAAAGATTTTTTAACACAGTACAAGAGATATTGAATCCATTGATCCCGTTTATTCTGATCATGTGCAACGTTCCACCAGATCGGCTGAGAAAAACAGCTTAAGATGTTCAGTTTAACTATTTATGAATACTACGGTGTGACTTTAGTCCCCTGATACATGCAAATCATAAACAGCGAAAAAAGGAGGCAGTTTTCTGCTCATACTGTGCACATAATTTTCAGCATCCCCCCAGATCGACCGATAACTTTGATCATATTTTACCGTCTAGGTTTTTGTGCTTCAAAGGAAAACGCTGTGTGTTGTGATGTCACCATGACATTGAACCATGTCTGAGCGTCTTGGAGAAATGCAGGAGATGAATGAAAATATGAAGTGCTCACTGCTTTTATTGGAAGACTAATGAAAGCGAGAGGAACGAGGGCCCTTCATCAGCCAGGCTGGCAGCCATTTACCCACAGATGTCCCCCTCAGAGAGAGAGAGAGAGAGAGAGAGAGAGAGAGAGAGAGAGAGAATGACAGATCCACAGTGTTTCCCATGGATTCCTGCTTGTGTTTTATTGTGGTTTGTTGCTTCTTACAAATGTCAAGCATCTTAATTAACGTCCTGACTGAAATATTAATGCTTGCTGCAGATACATCATTAAAATTCATCCAAAGGCAGCCCAAATTCATGTTAATATTTCACGTGTTACCACAGATTTAACACGATAAAGTGTGTACTTGAGTGTGCACTCTGGTGTTATAAAAACATACAGCCGCTGTGGCTGTTTAATGAATACATTATACAAAGGAAATGCAATCATCACTACCTAAAAACAAGGGAAGATGAAGTGCCCTTAGGAATAATCAACATGTTCAGCTATCTATATTTGGAATGGGATGTATATGCGAACGCATGTGTGAATGTGCGTGTGCGAATCATTTAACCGTCCTGGGAAAAATTCTGAATGATAATAAACAGAGAGAAATAGAACGTGACAAGCACGAGGAAAACTTAAGACATACATTTAAACGGTTTATCCATACATATTGCTCTCCACAAAGATTGATAGAAAAGATGGATAAACAAAAACATTAACAATAGTTAGAATGACAGACAGACAGTATGACAGATACTAAAAGAAAAAAAAAGAAAAAAAAAAGAAACAGAGATGGATGGATGGAACATCAGAACGATACACCGATAGATAGAACAACAGAACAATAGTTAGAACGGGTAGAATGATAGATAGAACAATAGATAGAACGATAGAACGATAGTACGATAGATAGATAGTACGATAGATAGTACGATAGATAGATAGATAGATAGATAGATAGAACGATAGATAGATAGATAGAACGATAGATAGAACGATAGATAGATAGATAGATAGAACAATAGATAGACAGATAGAATGATAGATAGAACGATAGATAGACAGATAGAATGAAAGATAGAACGATAGATAGAACGATAGATAGATAGATAGAATGATAGATAGAATGATAGATAGATAGACAGATATATAGAACGATAGATAGAACAATAGAACAATAGAACGATAGAACGATAGATGGATAGATAGATAGATAGATAGAACGATAGATAGATAGAACGATAGATAGATAGATAGATAGATAGATAGATAGATAGATAGATAGATAGATAGATAGATAGATAGATGGATAGATAGATAGAACATCAGAACGATACACCATTAGATAGAACAACAGATAGAACGGGTAAAACGATGGATGGATGGATGGATGGATAGATAGAAATAGTCGAAAGAAAGAAAGATAGATAGATAGATAGATAGATAGATAGATAGATAGAATACAGTATGAAAGTGAACATGTTTTGAAATTATTGGGTTCAAATTTATTTACTTTATTAGCAGCAACTGATATGGTATGGTTGTTCTCTTTACTGCACATGTTTGAAACAGGACAGATTTATGCTTCTGGGATCAGTAACAGCCTTAATTCCTACTCCACTGCATCCCCGGATGGATCTTGCAAAGCAATTGTGATTTGGATTTGATTCCAAGGTATTCTGAACTCCAGTGTCAGAGGTGATAGAGGGGGATAAAAGAAAATGAGAAAAAGAAGACGAAAGCTTATTTGCAGAGCACTTTGCGCCGTCTCTCTCTCTCTCTCTCCTTGTCATTCTCACCTACTTCCTCTCAACATGTCAGAAAGAGCCGTGGCCTGTCACCATGGAGACAGACAGGTGTCACAGGTAGGGCACAGGGGTGGGGCAGTGACATGCAGTGACATCCTTGTCTTTCCAAAGGTGATCTCACACCACACCGCCTCCCTCTTTCAGCTTCAGGACCTCTCTTTACACCTCTCAAAAGCACAATACACCTACTAAATCACGCTGAAACAGGCGCACACAAACAATAATCCTCATCCACCTGATTTCACACAATTCAGACTGAATCCACCTTATTCAGCGAAACGCAGAGAGTGCGCACGCATACAAAGTCAGCGAAACAAAAATCAGCACTATTAAAAAGAAGCCCATTGTGCAGTAATGAAACCCCACTGTTCGAAAAGCACTCTCTCTGCAAATGTGCGTCCGGCGAACTCTGTCTTTCTCTCAAAACTGAGGCAGTAGTACTAGAGATGACACACGGATGCTGATGTCAGGATACCTGTCAGGGGGGTTTCTCTGCAATGTTAGTGTGCTCTGCTGCAATTCGGTCAGCATGGTAGCGGTGCTGCAGAGTGCATGTGCTTCGTCTTTTTTGTGTGTGTAAAGTAAAGAGAAAAATTGAGCTGCAGTCAAATCCATCAGGTCAGATGTGACAGATAGTTCATACCTCAATCCTGAGGGTGTTTTTAGGTAGATGTGTGATATTCAGAGTTTGCTTTGTACTCACCATAAGCAGGCAGACGGCAGATTCGGGCATCAGTTGCACAGCCATGATGTCTTTACCACAAACAAATGTTTAGGTAATGTTCAAGTAGTATGTTGAAAATTGAAACGCTCAGTTAACGTTTAAGTAACGTATCATCTGCTCTTTCACAGGACACTGTACGATAGTTTCCCGCTCCCGTACTCTCTCCCCTTCCGTTCGGAAATCCCAAAGCACTGTTCAAGCTCCGTCCTTGATCCAAATGAAATGTCTCTTCTTTGATCTCCAACAGCCTGTTAGACTCCCTCCTCCCTGAGGACGGAGAGCAGGGACGGACACACACATGCACACACTCGCACACACATACGGTCCGAGAGTAGGCAGAGACTGCCGTTTTAAATGACCAAGCTGCACTGCAGACACACACGCTCTCTCACGTTCACAAATCCGACTGATACAACCAAACACATCGCTTGGAGAGAGAGTGCAAGAGAGAGAGAGAGAGAGTACGCATGCACACACACCCATCAATGAACACAAAAATCATATCAAGGACCACGAGGCCACTTAGGATATGAGCAAACACACACACTTTACCCTAAATGACCTGATTTGCATGAGCCAAAAGACAGCTGCTAGCATTACTACCTAAATGAAAAGAGAAAATGAATAATGCAATATTAATATTGGTCATACTTAAATTAAAGGATTAGAACAAACCTTTAACCATGCATATCTAAAATCAGTGTGGAATCATATAATTTGTGCTTCAGACATGAGATGTGTCAAATAATAGTGTATCAGACCTGAGGATAGATATTGTAAATTATACCTGTTTTGTTTTGATTTTTTTTTTATGTTTTGATTTACCATTTTTTAAATGTAATTATTATTAGTTTTTCACTGAACTCATAACCACTTTCTACAGTTCCTTTACAAACCCATTTTTGGAAACCTAGTCATAATATAATGTTTAATGCACTTCATGTTGTTGAAAACAAATGAAATAAATTTTTTGTATTTTTATTTCGATATGGTGCAAACCATAAGAACACCTAATGTAAATGAATAGCAACACCCTGGTGACCAGTCAATACATAGTAACCACTCACACAACACTTTAGCACTATGGCAATCACTTTTAGACAGGAAAGAATAACTCATGTATTCTTCTTTAATTAGCAATTACCCATAACATCCTAGTAGCTGCATGTCTTAGCTAGTGCAAAGCAACAACCTGACAACCACCCACAACACCCTTTGCTGTCATCTGACATTCAATATTTATAAACAATGATAATTTAATATTAAACGAATAAGTAAAAAAAAAATGTTTACATAGTACATATATACATTTATATATAATATAAATTATATGTATATAAATATACACATATTTTCTGTATATATATACACAGTTTGTGTGTACATTCACATATATATACACAATAACTATACACAGTTTAAAAACACAGTCAAATACACAGTAAATAAAAATTGTATTATTCATGATAAGTTGTTTGACAGCACTAATTAATTGTTCATTTTATTGACATCTATCTATCACCACTCATGTCCTCTTTAGAAAACATAAAGATCCAGTTTTAATCGGTTCTTTTGTTCTTGGTGCAAAGAATGAATTAATGTGTAAGAGATTAAAAGGCAAAAAGAAAGAGAAAGCAATAGTGAGAGGAGCCTCAGGGGACCTAACATACTTTCCCCAAACATATGAGTAGATACAGCGACTCTCCCTCTCTTTTTCACAAAACAAGGTGAGAAGGCTGCACTTTCCTCTTTTTAGATTCTATGTCTCTTTCCAAGATCTCGTCCCGTGTGACAGTACCTCAGTAAGGGTTAAAAGCACTATCCCTTTGAAAAGATTTGCTTTCTGTAGTTTTACTGAAGCACACACACCTGGGTCTCTCGCTCTCTCTCCATGCACGCACACACACACACTGTTTCTCCTTGGCTGGTTCTTCCAACCCACACAGGACTAATTAGCCCTCCAGAGCAGCAGTGGACTAACAAAGATAAATGAAGTCACACTCTCCGTCTGACTGACTGACTCGAGACACTGGGGCGGGGGGTGTCCAGGGTGTGGCAGAGGGTCTGTGTTGCCATGACAGAATCAAAACATTATCCCTTTTGCTATAGCTCTGCCAAACAAAGACTGTCAGTCCAAGCAATACATGCTGAGGTTTAATCCATGAATGTGGTCAAGACATGCTTTCGTTTTGATCTGCTTCAGTTAATAAGAACAGACTGTGAAGAATACAATTTCCTTTAATCTTTTTAAATAAAAAATCACTCAATGCATAACCTAGTACCAGTATATTCCAAAAGCAAAATTGTAGCTATATTCTAAGATATTTATAAGATAACATATACAGCATAAAATAATATGGTTCCAATATGTTTATGTCTCACCACTTTTAGACATTTTTAAGCTCATCCATCTATTTTGTGCAGTAGAGCAAGATACAGTGCCCTCCACTAATATTGGCACCCTTGGTAAATCTGAGCAAAGGTGGCTGTGAAAATAAATCTGCATTGTTGATCCTTTTGATATTTCATTCAAAAAATTCACACAATTCTAAAATACCATTGAAGTAAAACAAATGAAAATACGGAGAAATTTTTGTGATGAACTAAATGTTTTTCTCCAATACTTGTTGAACCCAATTATTGGCACTCCTAGAAAGTGTATTCCTATTCATATTCACAATTTTGAGCACTTAAAATTTTGTCTATAAAATCATATTTTAAAAAAAGAGTAATGCACACAACCATTAAAGTTTGAAGTCAGTAAGATACAGTAAAAGCAGTAATACTGTAAAATAACATCACAATTTAAAATAACTTTTTCTATTTTAATATATTGAAAATTTTTATTTATTCTTGTGATAATAAAGCGGATGAAGCATCATTACTCCAGTCTTCAGTGTCACGTGAAAGCATTCTTATATTTTTAATTGCTGCTCATATTATTATGAATGTTGAAAACCGTTTAATATTTTTGGAAACCATGATACATTCTTGTCAAGATTCTGTGTTAAATATAACAATTCAAATTAGAAATCTTTTGTAGCATTATTAATGTATTTACCGTCACTTTTGATTAATTTTATGCATCCTAGCAAAATAAAAATATCAATGTCTTTAAAAAAGATCTTTCTGACCCTAACATTTTGGAAAAAATAGGGCATATGCATGTCCTTTAATAAAGATTGCATGTTTAAAAATCATGAGCTTAACGGGCCACTTACTGGGGTAGTTCAGGTAAGAGCTATCCTGTTGAAGACCGCTGGGAATGGTCCGTCTTTTCACCTCCATCTCTCCTTTCAGTGGGGGTTTTAAATGTCAGAAGAAGAAAAGATCTAAAATCACAACCGGAAGAGGGCAAAGGCTGATCTTGATACGCTTGAAGTCAAATCCTGTTGCAGTTTTTAAACTGTCTGGAAAATAAACAAGATGTGTCACATACAGGAGTGGAAAAGGTCTCATTTACATAAACGATTCAGCTCCTATAAATGAGTTTTGGCATCTGATATCACCGTTTAGACTACAGCTACAGTCACAAAATACACCTCAGATTTACAAATTATTTTAAGTGAATAAATAAATAATAAAGCATGATGCACATCAGCTGTTTGTAAAATAATTTGCATATGCAAAAATGTTCTGAGACACATAGGACTTGCTCTGCAACAAATCTCAACACAGAGCCAATAAATAACTTCCTTTCAACTATATTCTTAAATTAAATTAAATCAAGTGAAACCTGCTGAGAATATAAAGTATCTCTTGGGATCTGTGAAGACTACAAGTGGGAGGAAAATCAATGCTGTCTAGTACTGCAATAAGATTTTATCACAATACCAAATCAATTCACAGACGCCAGGTATTGATTTCAACTATTATTTTTGTTTTGCAATTTTTTTTTACATTTTTTAATTTTTGTGTGTGTCATTAACATCATGCAAAGCTCTTAGATATGCCAAATAGATAAGTGAATCATCTCATGTGTTCCCAAATGCGTCATACACCAGTCCAAAAAAACCCCCAACTCATTAATGGAAATTCACACCAATATATATAATGCATTGCACAGTATTGCTATACAATACATTCTATTCATCATAATGTTCTCGCAAGCTATTGAGTGTCAGCTGTGAGAAAAAAGCATTTAGAGGTCTATCATGCAGCCATTTGTAGCCAGATCTGTATTGATCTTGTCACCGGACAAATAAATCATTCACACCTGGCCACATTACACCGCAGGCTGATACAGGATTTGCATGCACGAATTGTTTTATATATATATATATGTTACTTATTAGGGTTTGCATAATAATTTGGAGACTAATCCATCATCAAATGATGAATTAATTATTAATGCGTCACCACCTAAGAAACAGCTCAATACTTAATCTTTCTGGTTTTCCAGACAGTGAGGAGGTTGGAAATGCTAATGTTACATGCTTTTACATTCTCCGTGCCTTGAGAAAAACACTGAAAGACCTAAAATCACTTTTAATACAGTAGTAGAGCGATAGAAGAGAGAAAGAACCCTATGCTAGTGTGATTTGCTTTCTGTGCCCTATTGATTTAATAAAGCATGCCGTGCTGCTCAACAAAGAATCCAATAGTAATATCACACAATAAATCTGAATTGCATCTCGAAGTGCTTGTACTGTGTGGCTGCTGAAGGACATGCTTTTCAAAACTCCTATCTGTGCAAAGTGAAGTGCAAAATGTTCTTGCATTCAACAAAGCTAATCTTAAACAGAAAAATACTGCATGACCTTGTCCTCAAAATACAGGATTTTATATATATAATGATTAACTACATTATTTAATCTCAAATCAGACTGATTTTCTTTCAATACAGGCAGAGTTGAAAATGTAAAAAAGCAAGCATTTTTGTTATAATTTTGCCACAAAACCTATTAGAAATTGGAATCTTGATTTATGTATCTAGAGGACAGATAAACTGGAAGGAATGCTTTTTTTGTGTGTGTGTTTTTTTGTTTTTTTTTTAATCAACAGTGCCATCTGCTGGAGTTGGATAAATTAAATCTCACGTAACTGTAAATGTGTGTAGTGAGCAATAAGACAAATCTCCTCATTCACACAAAGCTAAGCAATAAAGAAAAAACATACACATATGCATATACTGGAGCTGACAACCATGCAGTAAAAGGTGTCTGGAAAAGAGCTGGATGCACCATGACAAAATTCAGTACTATAATTTCCTGAATAATAGTAAAAACTGAATTTAAAAAAAAAGCTACGAAACGACTTACACAACCCCATAACATCACACAGATAAATGCATTAGCACATGACTATCGACATTCATAAAAATGTTCAATTGCCTAGCTCCAATAACCAAATGTTAGTTTGCACAATCCGGTTTGATAAAGCAACCGCGGCAAAATGATCTCTAAACTACTTCTAGTTCACGAGACACAAAACTAGTTAGATAAACAACTGTACTGAAAGATGACCATATTCCCAACAATATTGTTCCAGTATCTTGCTACCACCTCTAAAAATGTAAATAAGTAAATAACACAAATTATTCAACTGTGTTTCCGTGAACTGAAAAATGTTTTACCGGAGGTAGCCTACTAATTCATTCTCAAGTTGCACGTGCAGCGTCGATAAAAGGGTTCGATGAATAAAAGGGGTGTAAAGGTTTTGTTTCAATTAATTGTGTCTATCTAATCAATTCAGCACTTTTTTTTGTCTCCTGTGCTTTTTTTAAATCTGCGTCGACCGCATTCATTTCGGGAGATAAATATCGTCCGAGAAACTCGTGAGGCGTTTGATTCAGAGTCAGAAACCTGAACCGATTCAAACCGTTTCATTGAAAAGAACTAACGGGTGAAAACGTTATAGTTCAGTGAAACTATAACGTTTTGGGGTTTGTGAACAAAACATACAAATTAGCAACTAGTACCAATGACATGAGTGCACAGGCCTTAATCGTAGTTACTTTCAAAGTCACTTTCACCAAGACGTCAGTGAACATACTAAACTGGATTAGGTCGTCATCTCATCAGGTGAGCTCCTGAATCACTCTGTATTTTTAACCAGAATATTTAGTCAACAAATGTTTCCACACACACACACAGAGAGAGAGAGAGAGAGAGAGAAGAGTTAATAGGGCAGATGATGCTGTCAAATGTAGTATAACAGAAAGAAAAAATGTGAAAAGGATGACAAGCCTGGATTGAAAGAGGTGCACGAACAAAAATATGATTTAAACCTACACATGACTTCTTTAGACACAAAGCTTTCCAGCAGCTTTCATTCATAAACTTTATGTTAATCTGCATGCAGTAGGCTGTAGTGTGTGTGTGTAGTGAACTTGCAGTCTCTCAGCAGCATTGGGAGGCTGCAGTGTAAGAGGCTTTCCTACTGCAATCCCCTGCAACTGTCACAAGCACTCTGTCACTTACAGATGAGACTTTTCATCAGACCCTTAGCAACTCTGTCTTCTTGTTAAAGTTGATGAGGTTGTTTGGTTTAGCTATGCTCATGAGGCCAAACATCCTCACTAATATCATTAAGTATCATAAAAACAATCTGTGAAGACATTTTATTTGTCCTAATTATTCAAAAATGTTCATACATTGGCCAAATCATGTATGAATTAAATCCAATAATGTGTACAGGTTTCTGTGGGGGATAGATGTATGTCATATTTTTTTGCTTGGGTTCCAGTAAAAATATTTATTCTGTCGTTATTTGCCCATCCTCATGCCATTGCAAACCTGTATGATTTTTTTTCCTGTCGGAAAGGGAATATTTAGATATCTAATTTTCTAATTAAAAAATATTTTTTACTATATTATAAGGAGAAGATGTCTGTCAAACTTCATCATGAAAAAACCCCAACACAGTATAACAACAAATGAATACGTATTTTACGAGGTGGTAAATTTGTACAAATTTGTATAACCTTACTCGGGGTTGGGTGTGGGTCATTCGATCAAATTAATACGAATTGGCAATTTGTAAAATATGCACGATTTAGCAAAGAACTTATGAATTCGTTCGAGTGAGGTCATATGAATTTGTATGAATTAACCACCTTGTAAAAAATTTACAAATTGCATCAAGGTCGGGCTGCAAAAAACACCATAAATGTATTATGAAGTAGACTCAAATTTGGATCTGTTCTTCCTACAAAACTACTGGATAATTTCAGAGGACTTATAATATAGCACACAAAGTCAATTTAAGAATACATTTATGATTTATGCTTTTTTTTGTCATTTTTGACATTTCTCTTTCACTGCATGAAAAGGAGCCAGGATATTCTTAAAAAATTATGTTTATGGTCCATAGAAGAAATCGAATCAAACGTGTATTGGCTTATAATAATACACATAAATATGAACAATAATAATGACAGTAAAAATTACACACACATGCAAATATACTGCAACAATATTGTTTGAAATGAATTATATTTTCCCCAGTGTACGTAACAGTTGTAATTAGGTTTATTTGTTTTTAAAAGGACAAAATGTACAGTATATGTGTAATTATATGCCCCACCAGGGTGTTGTTGCAGAATACACAGTTCATTAGTTTCCACGAATACACACCCCATCCTGTTCTGTTGGAGGTTTGCCAGATGATGGCAGTGTAGAAACAATTGCCTTCCTTACATAAGTTCATTCTTCCTGCTTAGTGATGGGGAGACTCAAACATACGTCAGGGGTATTTGAATACCTGGCTGACCCGTCGACAACGTAACATCCTACGACACAAACAACCTCTTTTTTCCCCTCCCAAAACCCTCCCACACCATGCAGACATACACAAACCACACACCTTCAATCACAAGCTAATTGCCTTTTCCTCAAAATAAATGGGTCAACACAAGTGTCTGATGTAAGGAAGGACACTCGTTTACCTGTGCACACAAACAAGGGTGCATGTTTGTTCAAGCCACGGTTTTGCCAGAGCACTTCCTGCAGTGCGTCTGCATGTAATTACTGTAGCCCGTCAAGAGCCGTTTTCTGTTGCTCCAACCCGAAACCTCTCCAGGGTTGAGCACACTCCATCAGTGCACCCAGGGATTTGACTTTGTTTGTGAGAAAGCCGTTTCTAGGCTGTGTGTACACATAGTGACAGAGGCGTATGCATGCATGCACGTGCAAAAGAATGAAAATGACGCCCCCCCCAAAAAAACTGTTGACACATATTTTATTCATCACAAATGCATGCTTTTCTTAGCCACACAAAATCTCAAATATGCACTGCAATGTTACAATACCTTTTGAGAAATAAGAGGTGGGGCATGTAAAACCCATCCCTTGTCTATTAGTGAACACCACAAGTTCCTCCCCCTGTTAAAGCACACACACAAACACACATGCACGCTTAATGCCGCAATCCTCTTTGTGAAAGTGACGCGCTTCTGTCAGAAACAGAGCTTAGCTGAAGTGAAACAGGGAGAGAGAGAGAGAACCAGGCTCATTCAATTTCTGCTTGTCTGCCATACGGTGAACTACTGTCTGAGGTTCTGGGATCTGGTTTGTTTTTGCAGGTTGGGACTACGAAAAAGATCTTAAAAGCTTCTCATTTTGAAATTTGGGATTGTCAGTTCCCGATCAAATTCTCAACCTTATCCACAGGTGACCTGCTTTGCACTCGCGCAACTCTACAACTTCGGCCTGTGGTTTGGAAGATGCTAATAGCTTATGCAAATTGGATACAAATCTAACTGAGGACTCCTATACCCAGCTTTTACTGATTTTGTATTCTTTTAAACTTTGTGGAGGAGTTTGAATCTGAGGTTTAACCTGGTGTGTGAGCAAACAGCTGTGACTGTGTAGGGGTCTCAGGTGAGGGGGTGAGAAAACAATTCCTGTTTTTTTTTTTTTTTGGAAGGGTCGGTCGGGCTCAAACAGACCCACGGTGGAGGACGACCCGCTGGATTTCACTGATATGGATGGGCACGGGTATGACCGTTATGTGGATGGGGACAGGGACAGCTACCAACTTGATTACCGGCGTATTGTGGGAGACATGGAGCCCGCCAGGCCTCCGATGTCTTTACGAGACTCGGATCATCACTTTCATGGTCCGTTTACCCATAATACACTGCACGGGCATGGGCATGAGACGGCTGCCCAGCGTTACAGTGCTACCCGAATACAGGCGGGATATGAACCAGAGAGGTAAGAATGTGTAGAGTATAGGTCTACTTATAAAGAATGAATGATTGAGCTGTTCTTGGTTTCTTTTTCTCAAGTTATCTGATTTACCCATTTTAAGACATTGCACATTGTACTTGATCACATTCAAGGATGGATATATAAACACACAAATAAAATGGTCATATATCAATAGTGTATATATTAACACAAAATTATGTCTATAATGTGTATATAGAGATAATTTTGAGTTAATATATACACTATTGATATATGATCATTTCATTTGTACACACAAATAAATATTGTGTTATTCACACACACACACACACACACATATTAGTGTTGTCAAATGATTAATTGCGATTAATCACATACAAAATGAAAGTTTTTGTTTGTATAATATATGTGTATGTTCTGTGTATATTTAGTATGTATGAATAAACACCCATACGGTATGTATTTTGAAAATATTTACGTCTGTATTTATATTCATATAATTTATATTATAATTTATTTTAAATATAAAAAAAATAAAAATCTAAAATATATTCATGAATGCCTGTATATTTATATATACATAATAAATATGCACAGCACACATACTGTACATATTATGTAAACAAAAACTTTCATTTCGGGGGAAATTAAATGTTTGACAGCAAATATATATATAATTTGTTTATGGCAGACATGAAAACCAAACATTATAAGATATTCATACTACAATCGGAATTTCATATATGATGGAAAAAAGTATTTTTTTTTAGTTATTAAAATTATTAACTAAATAATTATGATTAATAATGTATTTTGACCCATCAATATTTAATGCCGTTTTGGGAATAATTCATGTTTATTTTGATCCCCTTTTGTGTATGCTTGTGAGTCGTTTCTTTATATATTAAACTTGAAAATGTAGATGGAATAATAGAAAAATAACAGCTGTGAGTAAATGGAAGAGTAGAAGGAGTGGGCGGCACTGTTGTGTCTGCGTTGATCTCTGTTTTGTCCAGTCAAAACAAGTGAAGACAGTAGTGTATTACTGATGAACTGTAAAGAGTAAGCAAAATAATGTATTTGTAAACAAATAAGCATTTTATTTAAGCATTTCATCATCACTGAGAAACTTTAAATTGGGAATTCATAACAATGAATTAACAGACGGATGTTAGTTATGTTTATAATAACTGTACTGACAGTTGTTCCAGCTTCTTAGCTTGAGAACTATTGCATTGGATAAATGATACTATGATATTTTGTTACCTAACATGGAGACATTCACGTGTCCAAGTATTTTATGGGTCTACTGCATCAGTCTCATTACCAAATAACAGTTGGGAATGTCTAAGCAACAGCCTGTGATGTTGTTTTGACTCTCAGGAGACCTTTTCAGAAACCCCATGAGCTTTCAGCTGGCTCTGGCATCACAGCTTATTACCTCATTCCAGCTTTGACACCGACACCTGCGACACAGGTGCTTTTCTAAGGGTCAAGCATGGGTCTACACCTCTGCGGCTACATTATCTGCCTCAGAACTGCAGATCTTTAACTTTAGTTCAAGGAGCATGTGAGCACATGGCCCATCAGTCTGTAGTGTATCTGCATGCTCTTTAAAGCTCCTTACACATCTTATGTGTTGTGCAGCATCTGAAACGAGCTCTGATAACTGTGTCATGGTTCATGAAGCTCATTGCTGTAAAACAACTTAAATCAAGAGGGACTTTGTCATTTTTCCACCACATCTTTCCTCTTTCTCCTTAGTGCCCGCTCTCTCTCGACAGATGAGAAGAGAACTTTAATGAAGGATTACATTGATAGAGCACTCTTTAGGTCTAATCTGCAGTTTACAGTATAATTCCCACTAGGAAAGAACAGCACGTCTGTGTATGTTGAGAGGGCAAGATTAAATGTCCATCAGGAATAGATTCAGCTGACGGCATAACCACTTAGAGTTGTCTGGGTGTTAGATGCTTTAATGGTTGAAGGGATTTTATTGAATGTATGTGCATCGCAATTCTAGTGCAAAATCCCATGTTGTAATTAGGACTTTATTGATCAATTAATGCTTTTGCAATTTGCAATGAATGATACAAACCACTGAAGTCCACTGAGTTGTTAAATACAAAAATGCAACACCTTCAGAGAATTAAGTTTTGTATGATAAGTGCCTTGGAATGTAGGTTTTTATGCTTAGAAAAAAAAAAACAGCATTAAAAACCATGCCATTTACATAAAATATTATTTCATCCAATATTTTATCCAATTTGTTTGTTATTTCTTTGATTTAAAAGTAAATATGCATGCAATATGAAGACTGAAAATGACCTAAATAAGATCTAATACATTTTATATAAAATTAAATAATACAATTACATGTCATCAAAATACATTGCGTCATATAACCAAATTATAAAATGATAGCACAGGTTTTGCTTCAAATAACAGGTTCCAAAAACTAAATAAATAAAAGAGAAAGAAAGAAAGAAAAATCGTTTGGTTCCTGACATCCTGCCATAGGCTAGCTGTTTTCGGCGTTATTTTAATAAATATTTATAATATAAATAATATTTGTTGTAATTGCATTTGCCCCAGTTCAGCGTGTTGCATTCTAAAGATTACAATTAAAATAAATAAATAAATAATAAGCGACTTGCAGGCATGATTCAGTTTATAAAAAGTAGACTCAATATAAAAGCATGTTCTGTCCAATGAGCCTCGAGTATTCAGTTTGATTCCTTAACTTATTTCTCGCATCGATTCATCAAAAAAAGATTCAACTGAAAAGAACGATTGCTTGGTTTAGCTTTGCTTCTGTAAGTGCTTTCTCTCTCTCTCTGGACACCTGTTTCAATATCACCCAGGTAATACGAACATTTATAATTTCATGCGTTAAATTGCTTCAAGATAAAAGTAGCGTATGTAAATCTAGAGATATTTTAAAAATTGATGACTAAAAGAAAACGTGTAAAAACAGGTTTGGGGAGTGTTTAGCTCAACCTTTCCTGGTCCCTTTCCAAGCGTTATACTGAGCGAGCAGCATGTGACAGTTCACACGGTAGACGCTCTTTGGACTCACGGCTGCGCGTCTCACAACGAGACCCTTCATCCAGAGCAGCCTCAGCCTCATCAGAACGCTGCTGTACGGGATGAGAGACTGCTGCTGATCCATGCATTGATCTCTAACGCACTTTTATACATCCGTCATCATGTGAGATACTGTATATGAGGGTGAATATTCAGCAGAAGGAAGTGTGTTCATAACACTGTTCCGAAAAAGAAAGTAACTCGAAACTGTAAGTTGATTCCTCTTTGTTTTTCTATTTAAAGCGCTTATAAACATATAAGAATGAGCAGCAAGTTATTTACACGTTTTTTAATTTATTTGTGTTGTTTTTGACATTTATCTCGCCTAACTATCAGCAGGCGTTGTTCCTGTGTTTACTTCTATGTATTCAGCAGACTCCTTTATCCAACGAGAATGTGTGTGTGTGTGTGTTAAACTCCAGGAAACTGTTGTTTTTGTGCCATTATAACACGCATAACCAAGTCAATCACTCTCTGTAAAGGTTTTTTAAAGTTGTTACATGAGTTTATAGGTACAACATTGTTTGTATGCACTGTAATACAGTGTGTTTTGTCTGTGGACGGTTGAAGCTGAAACCAAATTTCATGTTACAAACTCTCTTTTGTATGTTTGTAGCATGGCAGATTACCTTATCAGCGGTGGAACTGGGTACGTTCCAGAGGATGGACTCACTGCCCAGCAGCTCTTCGCCATCGGTGATGGTCTCACATACAAGTAAGTCGAGCATCATGTGCACAGAAACCTTTTCTAGATGCCATGCTTTGTTAGCAGTTGCTAATACAGTATGTACAGCGCAGGTGCTATCATGTGTAGTTTCACCCTGGCTCTTTCTGGACATCTGTCAGTGAGATGGCTCTAAGCTCCATGGCAACCCTCTGCGCATCTCCATAGCAACGGGGAGCTCAAGTGCTCGGTCCCAGCACATGCAACCTGTGTTTATGGGACAATGCAAAACCAGAGTGCATGCGTGGTCCCTTTTGTCCCTGCTTGCTTAACATGTGCTTTAGTATCAAATATAAATGCAGAACAGGGTATTATACTGTATGTTAAACCAATGCATTAAATGAGCTTGTGTTTGTGTTTATGCTTTTCCCAGCTTTATGAAAACTTGTTAGCAGAGCAGTGGTCTCTGGATCTATTTTTGTCATGCTGGCATGTGTTTAATCTGGTCTAATGGAGGTTTTATGAGCGTTAGGCCACATGGGGCGGGACACTGAACAGTGGCTTCTCACACATCCTCCGGAGGCAGACACATCCGGTCCCATTTTTCCTGTATCAAAACATTATCATGCTTTAAAGTGAGGGATATCGTTTAACACCTTCTATTTGTAGCCCTGAAACAATAAAAGTGCTTTTAAGTGAAGTTAGATCCTAACAACACTGATAACATGCTTTTGTATATCAAGTTTTGAGTACCACTTTAAGTTCGGGTCAGATTATTTGATTCTTTTACTCAGCAAGGAGACACTAAATTTTCACTTTTGTAGCATAGTACCACTGCGTTAGAAAGAGGCTACGTGTTTGTGCGTGTGACATTGGTGACACGGTTAAGAACATTAACAGGACGTCTCAGTATGCCACATCTTAAGTAGATTATATAACTCCTCTTGACAAGACCTAGAGACTTACTGTACGCGTACGAGTTTATCATTTGTGGCTTGTTACCAAGGCTGTATTTATTTGATCAAATTTAGAATTATTGTGAAATACTATTACAATATAAAATAAATGCTTACTGTTTTAATATGTTTTAAAAATGTAATTTATTTCTGTGATTCAAAGCTGAATTTTCAGTTTCATTCCTCGAGTCTTCTGTGTCACACGACCCTTCAGAAATCATTCTAATATTCTGATGTAGTGTCGCATACATTGCTGTCATGTTTGCATGTAAACTAGCCATACTAATACCTGGAGTTCTGAAGCAAATGCTTGTTCTGTTTTTGACACTGATTTGAGTGTTTAAGCAGTTTGTAATTTTGATAATGTTCTGTTTCATAAATTGTTGATCTAAAGGTCATTGTTGCCTAACTCTGCCATCTGTCCTTCCTCATTCAGTGATTTCCTCATACTGCCTGGCTTCATTGACTTCACATCTGATGAAGTGGTGAGTACCGACATTTATCAGAAAGGTTATCAACAAATGGGTGGAACAGACCTCAAAAGCAGTTTTAGTGCAGAGGATAATTTCTGATCATGTCAATCAACTCTGATGCAAAGCTGATGGAAAATGAGCTCTTAAACTCTTAGTGAGGTGGAAGATCTGCAAAGGACTTTGTTGGTGTGGATGAGAGGGGAACATGGCTGTGTTCGCATCCACACAGTCCCTGGTGTTCAGGGCATGTTGTCACAAGCAGTGAAGCTCAGGTGTGTGCGTGAGAGAGACAGAGAGAGACCAGGATGACACAAATATCAGTTCCCCTGGAACCACAACTTTAAACACATTTTTAATTAAAGATGGAGGAAATTCTCTTTCCTGTGATAGATTATAAACCAATTATTTAGTTAAACAGGGAATCTGTTGTACTTAATAGGTACTATTTCAACGTAGTTAGTTGAAAATCTATGAGTCTGTTAAAAAAAATAAAAAATTCTAGCAGGGCAGGTAGGTTAGCTTCCTGCTGATGTGAATGATGTTTGTGTTTTCTGTGAGCACTTCTGAGATTACGCTGAGCTGTGGATAATGATGGGACACAGGTGTTAGAAAGAAAGAAGAAAAATAAGCTGTGACAGTGTCTGAGTGTTTATTTGTTATTATAGTATTTATTATAGTGCTGTCAAGTGATTAATTGCTTCCAAATTAAAAGTTTTAGTTTACATAATAATTGTTTATGAATGTTTTATGTATATATAAATACATACATGCATGTATATATTTAAAAAATATATGTTTTAATTCTAAATAAAATATTTAAATATAATATTAATTAATATTTATGAATATATATATATATATATAATCATTTGGCCGCACTAATTTTAAAAAAAAAATTTGTTATGTGATTTTGTTGGCTTGTTTTATATTTTAATATTTCTATTTAGCTGTATTTTACAGTTACATTTTTAAATCAAAAGAATTATAAATAGATTTAAAATAGAATATTGGTTACACTTTATTTTGATTGTCACTTTAGTCATTTTACTAACTATAAGTATCTTTGTAGCTGCATGTCTACCCTGCAACTTTACACAGGCTTTGTGGCCCAGGGTCACTTTTTTATATAATTTTTGTCAAATTATTAGTTTTACTTGAACAAAAACAACACTGTACCGTACTACTACCGTAAAAACTACATTTTTGTTTTATTATTTTCCTACCCTTTGCTGTTCTAAACCTGTATTATTTTATTTAAGCATGTCATTTTTACTTGCGCTTAGGCTATAAATTAGCTTTGCTTAGTTGAACATGTCTAATCCATCCATTCAATGATTTTTTTTGTAACGGTCATGTGTTGTCATAGGATTTAACATCTGCCCTGACCCGCAAGATAACCCTGAAGACACCACTCATTTCCTCTCCCATGGACACAGTCACAGAGTCCTCCATGGCCATTGCTATGGCTGTAAGTAACAATCAGAGAAACATTATATATTATCACTTGTACTGAATAGTAATTGCTTTTCCATTTCATCCACTGGTCTTTCCCAAAGCTCATGGGTGGAATAGGAATTATTCATCACAACTGCACACCTGAGTTCCAGGCCAATGAGGTCCGGAAAGTCAAGGTCAGTCACATGAATTTTAAGAGATAAAGATTTTATAAAGTTTGATGAACTGTAGATTCTTGATATAGGTTCCAGATATAATGAGAATTGTCTGTATAATTAAGGTGTTTTGTGTTTCTGTCATACTGGCAGAAATTTGAGCAGGGCTTCATTACGGACCCTGTAGTGATGAGTCCACGGCACACGGTTGGCGATGTGTTCGAAGCGAAGGTACGTCACGGTTTCTCCGGCATCCCAGTTACAGAAACAGGGAAGATGGGCAGCAAGCTGGTGGGTATCGTTACATCACGAGACATCGACTTCCTGTCAGAGAAAGACTACGACAGGCCACTGGATGAGGTTTGTGTTTGTTTGAAGTCTTTTGTAATAGGTTTACTTCTAATTCAAGTGATGTTTCATAATCTAAGTGGTCACTTAACTTTCTTAAAGTGCCATTTTGACTGAAACTAAATCTTCAGTACAATAATATTTGATAATATTACTATTTATAATGTAGTTGTGATAAATTAAATGTAGCCTCGGTGAGCATATGGGGCTTCTTTTGACCCCAAACATTTATACAATGTTATTATTTTTTAATGGCAAAAAAAGCATTGTTCACTGATGAATTATTCAAAGTAAAACCAGTAGCTTTTTTAAAGAAAATGAACACTTGTAATAGTCACTAATGCTACTAATATGTATCAACGATTTTCTTAAATTCTCCAGGCAATGACAAAACGAGATGATTTAGTGGTCGCTCCAGCAGGTGTAACGTTAAAAGAGGCAAATGACATCTTACAGCGCAGTAAAAAAGGTATGAGGCTCAACTTCAGTCCTGTTTGTGTTGTGATGTTTAGCACACACTCGCTGATCACATTCCTGTTTTTCTCTCTCAGGTAAACTGCCTATAGTGAATGACAGTGATGAGCTTGTAGCTATAATAGCACGAACCGATTTAAAGAAGAACAGAGACTATCCTTTAGCCTCCAAAGACTCTCGCAAACAGCTGCTGTGTGGCGCTGCCATCGGCACCCGAGAGGACGACAAGTACCGGCTGGACCTGCTCATGCAGGCCGGAGTGGACGTGATAGTTCTGGTGGGTCCTGAGGGGAATAGGATGACATTAAACTTTAGCAGAACACAGTGCTGTTTCTGGAGGTCTAGCTTTTTGCATCGCCTTTGCTGCATTCCATTGAAATTTCCAAGGCCGTCCAAAATGAGTTTGTTTCTTTATGAGAACAGAAATTTAACATTACATACATGCATTGGATCCTCTGCAGTGAAATGGTGCTGTCAGATAAAACCATCACGATAATCCAATCAACACCGGTGTAAAAAAGGAGAGCGGAGGCGTGCGGATCCAAATGCAACTACTAAAGACATACACAGAATAGAATCAGGCAGGGTTGTAACACGGCGAACGGGAACATCAAAGACAAAGACATAGAATAATCGACAAGCATAGCAAAGTTCAGGCGATTGGCAAACGTAATCCTAGGGGCGTGGCTAGAGTGAGAGTCCGGGAGCAGGCAACGTCGAGAATGATAAATCCAACAGGGAGATACAAGAAACACAGAGGGCTTACAGAGGGGGAGACACAGGGTACATCCACAACAATGATCAGCGACAAGTGAACCACAAACAAGTTCTTAAATACAAGTCAATACAAGACGAGGGGGGCGGGGGAACTAATTGGCAACCGAGACAACCAACAAGCTGGGAGGAGACAAATGTTCATAATAAGAGTCCTGAACATAGAACGAATTAGTATACAACTAGCAGTCCTTAAAAGTTAAAAACATCTTAATGATGGATTTGTTTCTAACAAACATGCAACTTCTCGGTTCACAAGAAGGACTGGAATTATTGTGGACTATTGTGATGTTTTTATCAGCTGTGTGGACTTCCTTTTTCACAGCACCCATTTACTGCAGTGTATCTATAGCAGGCCTGGGCAACGTCTGTCCTGGAGGGCCGGTGTCCTGCAGAGTTTAGCTCCAACCCTAATCAAACACACCTGAAGAAGCCAATCAATGTCTTCGAGAGCACTAGAAAGTTACAGGCAGGTGTGTTTGATTCTGGTTGGAGCCAAACCCTCCAGGACCGAAGTTGCCCACCTCTGATCTATAGATTAGTAAGGGATGTAATGTCTTGTTGAATAAACAAACTCATCTACGTCTTTGATGGCCAGAGGGTGAGTACATTTTGAGGAAATTTACATTTTTGGTGAGCCATTCCTTTAAGCAAAAAATTAATCAGCGAGTCAGATTTCAAACATGACAAAAGCATACCTTTCAAACCTGTTTAGCAGGCAGAGACAATTGTGTCGAATCAGATTAATGACCCTCTCTATAATCATACACCTGCAATAATCATGTAATGGAGAGTTTGTTTACAGTCAAACACCTGCAAAGCTAAAAATGGCGCTTCCATTTTATTTCTTTATTCCTTGAATCAGGTAATGGAATAAATACACCGTTAGCATGTTTTCACGCTTGAGATTTTCAGCGGTAAACTGTATTGGGGTAAAGATAGTTTGAATTACACAAACAAGAAGATCAAAGTGAACCGGGATTGTTTTGCGCTTATTATATGTGTCATGAGTAAAACATATTCTGATCATTTTCTGACATTGCCACAGTTTAGTTTGCTACACAGAGTCAAGATTTGGAGGGTTTGTGAACTGCTGGGAGGGCTGTAACAAAACAAGTGTGAAACACCCTTAAAGTGTGAACCAGAAAAACAAAATTGGAAAATTCACATTTGCTGCTTAAGAAATATTTCTTAGTATTGTCAGAATCTAGAAACTATAGGTTAACCGATTTATCGGTTTTGCCATTTAACCGAAACTGAAAGTGTTTGATAATGATGATTTCTCGACTTCCCACTACACTTATACTCGATTAGATAAATAAAAGCAATTAAAGTGTAAGACTAGACATACAATATCCCTATGTATATTTTAATTTTAATGCTATAGTCTTTGCGTATATATTCAAAGATTTATGTTGAACAGTCAAACATGACTGTTGAAATGAAATAACACTTTGAAATAAGAGTCCATTTATAACATAAAGATTAATGAAAGCTGAGTAAGTATTGTTCCATGTTAGAGTGTGTTAATTAAAATTTTGTTCAGTATCCATTTTAAAAAACAAATTAATAAATTTATCGGTATCGGCCAGTGTCGTCCAACCTAGCTATCGGTATCGGCAAAATTGGTTAAATTCTAGTAGAAACTGTGATGGATTTTTTAGAATACTTTAATCGAACGTACAAAAGAATAGTATTTAATTTTAAGAATAACATATATAATAAATGTAATTAAATACAAACTATAAACACAAATATAATAAATGTCTGCACTCACTTTTGATCGATTTAATAAATTATTTTGGAATAAAAGTATTCATTTCTTGCTAACCGCAAAACGTATCAAGTTCCCAACTTGTCAAGTGTTCTACCTATGTTTAAAAAGGTATTTGTTGTTGTAGTTCCCAAAATATTGAACGGCTTTGTCTGACAAACAGTAATGTCATACTGTGTCATGATGTACAAAATCTGACCAAAATGTACTGTTACACCTTTTGACTGTGTGTTCAATCAGACACACCTGAACCAACCAATCAAGTTCTTTGATTTTACTGGGAAATTAATTCGCAGGTGGATTAGGGCAGGGTAGAACCTCAATTCTCCTGAACTGCAGGGTAGAATTGCATCAGGCATTTAATCATTGTCTCAGACCAACAAAACCCGGGCCAAAATCACAGTATACACACTAAGTTGTTTTTTTAGCTCTTAAGCCTGCATGATATTGAGTATTTTTTCTGTTATTCTGTTTCAGGACTCTTCTCAGGGGAACTCAGTGTTTCAGATCAGTATGATCCACTACATCAAACAGAAATACCCAGAACTACAAGTGGTGGGAGGAAACGGTGAGGCTTTTTTGTCTTTTGTACAGTTCTTTTCTGTGTTATGTGAAGACAGAATGACAGAATTAAACGTATTTAGGATGCATGGTAGTTTTCAGTACTTAAATGGAGTAATAGGATATTCTCTGTGTTTTCTCTTGTATACAGTGGTGACTGCTGCTCAAGCAAAGAATCTTATAGATGCTGGTGTTGATGCTTTACGAGTGGGCATGGGCTGTGGCTCCATCTGCATCACACAGGAAGGTACTGTATGTGTGAGCTTTTGGCTGACTTTGGAGGACAAACTTGCTCTGTATATTTCCTAAAAGTTAACTAAGTATGATACAACTTTTAGGAAACACTTTGAAATATAGTCGTAATTCACTTTTGGAAACGGCAAAATATTATATATATTATTTTTTTTTTATTTATTATTTATATATAATATTTTAGTGATTAACATTCAGAATGTTTTTTAAAAATATGTATATTTTACTTCATTAATTTATTTTCTAACAGCAGAAAAACTTTGGGGATAGCAATTCTCATTTTATGATCTTCTTTTATTTTAGTTACAAGAAAAAAAAAAGAATAACCTAATTACAGCAATGTAGACATACTCCACAGAAAAGGAAAATTATTCTTATAACCATGTTCTTAAA
>JAUMHG010000064.1:16200753-16232944 GCA_032359395.1 Enteromius anoplus | reverse complement strand
AATACAAAAATCTTTCTATTATATAAAAATTATATATAGATATCCATATACACACACACGCACTACTAACTGGTATTGTATTGTAGTATATATTCATACTACAATACTGACCTTGAACTTTTAAAGGTTGGTGCATCATAAAAAAAATCGATATGACCTGGTGCTATATTTCATATCTTCAGAAGCTACTGTATATAAAAGGTTTGTGTGAAGAACAGACTGTAATTTAAATCAGAATTTAAACATGACACTAGATTTGACATTTTTAAAGTGTCTCATTGACATCTCAGAACCAATGACAGTAAGCAAGTTTCAATATTTGGATGCAGAAATTATATTTGCGACTGAGTGACATAATTGTAGTCTGTTCTTGCTGAAAGGCACTTTTATGATACTTCCACGCTGCTTTTTCATTTTCGTTTTTGGGTGAACTGTTCCCTTGATTGGTTAAGCTGATGTGTTTATAAAAACCTTTAATGTAAATCTAATCCGTGTAACAGCATTCATTAAAGCTTTGTTGTTTTGTTTTCCTCTGCAGTTACGAGAAGCGGTTATATTGAGCCAGGCAGCAGGGGGCACCCGAGAGCTGGACCCAATGTCCCATCGCCAGCCGTCACTAAACACAGCAGCTGAAAGTGATTTCTGCTGTCCTCAACCCCTTTATCCTTTTTCCTGGTGGCTCTTGACTCTAGATAAGCATAAAACTGTCTGATTGTAACAAAAGCCAGTGAACAGTACTGGACTTTCTTGTTTAGATTTTTTTTATTATACTTCCCTGTAAGAAATTAGACTGGGCACTAGAGATATTATCTCTATATATTTTCAAAATCCTATGAATGTACAGGATGCTACTTGTGTTTATGTAAAGAGAGAGTATGAACATTTATGATCTATGTGGGTTTTTCCAGACTGTCTTGCTGGTTCGTTGTAATTCATATTGTCTGTTAATTTATTAGTAACAATATCTTTGTGACCAACATGGTTTAAGACAAAATGTGCATACCACATTGCCGTTAGAGTGTTATGATTTTAGTTTTAATGCAATACGAAATGCATTTGTTTTCTGTATTTTTCCACTAGTGCAGGTTTGCAGACTGCTTGTGTCACAATGCTTTTTCAGACAGAATTATGTAATTTTACGGACCAGATTATGAGTATCAGCCTTAAAAAGAGGTATTCTGTACTGTTACTCGCCTTACACTAGTCAATAATGTACACCGACATTAGAGACGCTCATTTTTCAAAGTTTATTTAACAGTTTCACACACTTGCATCATTTAACTTAGAAGCATTTACATATTTCAAACATTTTACAGTATAAAAGAGGTCTGAATTGAAGGACAGTCAAAAGCATTAGCTGTGAAAAGTGACACTTTTTAAACTTTGGGCACCATTTGGTAGTTTGCAAAGACTTGCGTTGTCTTTCTGAATATAATACAGTTTATAGAATAAAGAATGAGTTTCATAGATTGTGTTTCTTATTTTGTTCCTCTGGTATCAGTTTCTGTCTACTTCCTGTATACTTTGCTTAAATATTTTAGATGTTTATATACCCTTTTATAAGCACGGTAGCATAGTAAGCAATGCAATTTAGAGCATTAAATTGACATGTACAAGCGTAGAAGTCATTGAAGCGTTTACTAGTCACAGAGAGATAATGCACGTCTCAGAAATCTGAGGGGGAAAAAAAAGAAGCAAGAGTGAGACAATATTAAAGTTGTTGTGATGAGCTACTGCTGTCAGTCACAAAGATCTTCACTATTATGACAATTGGACAAGCAGTCAAAACTTCATGTTATTAAGTCTCAATGGCCAACAGAGGGCAGTATTTGTGTAGCGGAATAGCTGTGAGAAATTACGGGTAGGATACAGGATAGAATACATTTTTACTAAGCACTAAATGTAATGAAATAACAGTTTTAAACAACAGTAGTACTAAAACGCCATGTTTTCCATACATACAACAGCTAATTAGCATGGCTTTCATGATTATCTTCATGCAGTCTTTTGCTAAATGTCTTGGCCCATTTGTATGTGCTCCAAAAGAACACCCAGGTCTTGTTCCAGAACAAAATGTTACAGTATCAAGTGGCAGTGCAACCACAAAAAGGTTGGTTAACACCAGTGAAAGTGCTGCACTAAAATGCAAAATGGTTCTAGAGAATATGTGTCTGTACCTCAATCCTGGTCCTGGAGGTCCGCTGTCCTGCAAATTTTAGCTAATTAAGATGTTCAGGATTACTTGTAAGCTACAGGCAGGTGATATTAATCAAGGTTGGAGCAAAACTTTGCAGGACAGTGGACCTCCAGGACCAGGATTGAGAAGCCCTGGTCTATACTGTAGATGTGTAATGTTTGGTATGAGTGTTTTGGTGAACTGTGTTGTAAGAGCAAACCCAAAAGACATATCATCATAAAACATGTTCATAAGTGCTAGCTTTATTGCTAAAAGTTACACAAAAGCCTCTTGAACAGTAGTTGTAGTCTTTTGATCAGACCAAGCATTTTCAACAAGGATTGTCAAATATGAGAAGTGGATTTCAGTAGATTTCTCATCGTTGATAGGGAACATTAGTCACGCAGAGGTTGTCTGATTCTAAAATAATAAAAAAACAAATTCTTTCCATTTAAGCAAAATGAATCAACACCAAATTTCTCTTCACGTGTATGTCAAGCAAGGTTCTGTAAATTGGAGTTGTTAGGGGTTAAAATTACTTAAAGGTGGTATACTTTAGTTCAGGTCTGGGCAAAGGATTCTGGAGGGTCACCTTCCAGCAGAGTTTAGGGCTAGCCGTAACTGAATACAACTTATCTAGATAATCAAGGTCTTCAGGATTACTAGAACTTTCCAAGCTGGTATTTCTGAGGTAAACTTTGAAGGTGGACCTTCAAAGAGCACACCTCGACACCCCTGGGTTAAATGTTTAACTGTAAAGTATTAAAGAGACCATCCACTGTTTTTGAAAATTGGCTCATTTCCCAACTACCCTAAAGTTAAAAAGTTTTACTGCTTTTGAATCATTCAGCCGGTAGTACTTTTAGCTGCAGCTTAGCATAGATCATTGAATCTGATTAAACCATTAGGATCTCCAAAAATGACCAAAGAGTTTTGCTACAAATATTGACTCTTCTGTAGTTACATCGTGTACTAAGACAGATGGAAAATGAAAATTTGCAAGTTTCTAGGCTGATGTGGCTACGAACTATACTCTCCTCCCAGAGTAAAAATCAAGGAATTTGGGTGCACCGTGTTTAACTCTTGGTGAGTTGGAAAATGAGCCTTAAGGTTAATTCTGCAGGTAAGTATGGCACATGCTCTACTTCAGGGGTTCTCAATGACTTCCCTGCAGAGTTTGCCTTCAGCCTTCATCAAACTCCCCCGCCAGCAACTTTCTAGTAATCCTGAAGACTTGGATTAGCTTGTTTAGGTGTGTTTGATTTGGGTTGGAGCTAAACTCTGCAGGAAAGTAGACCTTGAAGGCAGGCCTTCAGAGTTGAAAACCGCTGCTCTACAGCAATCTGTAGCTGAATAAAGATTTTTTTCCCCTATAGGTCAATTGTATCGCTACTGATACTGAGTGCATCTATCTGCCTGCAGACGTTGATGAATTCAGCCTGAACGGCAAGCTCATCAACATGAGAAGTTGTCTCTACTTCCACGCTCCTTCTGGAGGATGTAGATCCCAAGGTTGTGTAGCGTCTGTGGAGTTCCTGCCCGGACTGAGTGGCCCTATTTAGGCTGCTCTGGGACTGTTGTGTTGAGTTTAACCCACTGCAATGGACCGAGAGATGAGCTGGTCTTTCAGATATAGTGCTCCATTGCCTGGGACGGCTTGGGACTGTAGCGGGGTCCACATCCCCACAGGAGGCAGTGCGGTATAGGCTTGGTTCAGTGGAGTTTCCCCAACAGGGTTGTCCGTCCGGGGGTCCACGTGTGCTGAGAGAGAGCCTGGAGGAGCCAAACAAACTGTGTTGGAACAGAGCCTCACTGTTCAAGGCCTCGTCGATGCTTCGCCGCAGATCGATTGGTGAAGGGGGTCGCAGATCTGCCGTGGAGTCGGCATCGAAGCTTGCAAAGGAGGACGCATTGGATACTTTGCTCGTCTTTGTGGTTTGGGTGAGCTGTGTGCAAGACACGTGCTGAGGGCTGCTGGGATAGTGGAGGTCCAAGCCATCGGATTCGCTGTGCGGAAGCTCTACCAAGGTGTAGAGTGGCACACTTTCGCTTTCCCGTCGTGCTATTCCCTCACACAACCCCAGCTTCTCGGTGGGCCGGAGTGACCAGCCACACCGACTCGAGAGGATGGTGGGTTTACCCAGTGTTGTGCCTTCTGTGGGTGGCTTTTTGAAGAGCCAGCTGCAGCCTCCTGGTTTGGAAAGGGGCACTCCGCAACATAGAAGGGGGTGAGTGATAACAAGAGCGAGGGTGAGACATACTCCTGTTTCACAGACTCGGCAGCTGAGCTGGAAGCCCCACCAGGACCAGGGCGTCAGGCCCACCATGACTCCACCTGTAAGCCCTCCTGCATTTAGCATAGCATAAAGTCGTAGACTACCACATGCTAGCAGAAACAGGGCAGAGAATACCCCTGTCTTGGCCGCCCTTTCCCACATCCGTGCTTCTGTGAATGGACACCTGTTAGCATGGCATGATGGCCGCTCAGGAGAGCTCTCGCTTAGGCGGTAAATGTGCTTGACGTCTGCACGGGCACAGCAGTAAAGAAGCAGGTACGTGAATGACAAGACAGAGGACATCAACACAAATGCTGCAGGTGGTAATAGAGGCACGACTTGCAGGGTGGGAAAGACTTGCAGTATTGCCATGGATGCCATTACTATAGCTATGTGCAGCAGCACTAGGGCGGCCAACAAGCAGGTGCTGCGTTGCAGGGTGTTTTGTGAAAGTAGCTGGGTACAAGAACGAGCAGTTAGCAGTAGAAGCAGCAGACCAAATGACGCCGTAATACAGGGATAGGCAGCTTCATGCAGCAGTCGTGCCCAGGCAATGGGTAGACGCTCTTTTTGGCCGTACGGGTCGTAGAGGAGCCACAGAGCTCTGCTGGAACCTGTTAGTAGTTGAAGAAGGTGCAGGAAGCTGAAGTGGGCACAGCCAGAGGGCCAGCGCAATGGCAAACACATCAGGCTGAGCACAGATAGCACAGCCACCAATGAGAACACACAGCCAAGCCCATACACCTGCAACTCCCATGCCAGGCCCCATGTCGCCATTGCAGCATTCCAATCAGTCAATAGAGGGACCAGTAAAGGTGGATTGAGGGCTTCAAAGGGTGGGGTCATTGCACCAGGGGGTGTGGTTTCATACTCAGGAGGGGGAGTGGACAGAGTGTTGTTAGTTGAAGCATGATTCCTTGAGGAATCAGTTGACTGACAGATCCCAGTCCCAGCCAGGCTGCAATCCGGACGTGTGGAAGATTTGCGCCAGTCATCACCTGGAGATGTTGAAATACAATATATAGCTTAGTTTTGGATGCATTGTTATATATGAACTCTCAGAAACAATAAAAATGCTGTCACTAGGGTACCTTAGGAACACACCTTTGTGCCTAAATGGTGCGCATTAGTACCTTAAAATTAGCATGAACCGGAAGTTTGCGACCGATTTTTACTTCCATATTGTGACGTACATCACTTCAGAGAGAAACAGAATACTGAATGAGGAAAATAGAGGGCGTGGCTTGTTTTTCTACTGCAATTTGATTTGGATGTAGTAAAGTAGGTGTTTCATTTGGAAATAAACACTGACTGTTGGAGGGGCATATTTAATGATGTCATACTCATGCCCAGAGCGTCAAACTGACGTCATCAAAGAAGGCCCATCATTTTAGAGGGGAGGAGCATTTTCAGATTTGGATTGACCAGCCCAGTTTCATGGCAATCCGTACATATTTTAGGAGGTGGCTAATTTGTAGAAATTCGCACGACCTCACTTGTATGAATTTATATGTTTTTTGCTAAATTATACATGGTTTACGAATTGCCAATTCGTATGAATTTGAATGAATGACCTACACCTAACCCTGCCCCTAAACCTACCCGTCACTGGGGTTGAGACAAATTATACAAAGTCATGAGGTTGTACGAATTTGTACAAAATAGCACAAATTTGCCACCTCATATGAATACCTACGAATTGGCTGTGAGACTGTTGGATTGACTTGCACAGATGAATTGTTCACCGCATAAATAGCAATGTGTGCTAACAAAATGAATATAGTCATTTTGATTTCACTCAGACTTTAAATGTACATATAGTACAGGAAGTGTAAAAAAAAAAAGAGTATACAGTATTTATACTGGATATATATTGGAACATTTACTGTTGGATAGGGGTAAGCGATATCTCGATATTTAAATTATATAGAGATATTTTTTAATTTCGATATGAATTTTGACATTTCGTTTATATCGATGTAATGTTTAAACTGTATTTAATTTTCCCCACTTTGCTTGTTTGCCTTTCTCTGTGCTGTGCTATGTAACATGGGGCCGCCCGCGACCAGCCCGGAGGCTACTAGGGTTGGGTACCAAAACCCGGTACCAGTTTGGCACCGGTACCTAAGTAACCGGTATGTAACGAAAAGAATCAAAACGCGGATTTCGGTGTGAGTGCACCACTGATGCTGGCGCGCACGGAAAATCATTTCCGCCAGAGGAAAACAGATCTACAAGTGAAGAAACAGGAGCCCGCAAGCTCATTTCAAAACCGCGATTATTCTTGCGCTCGATCTTCTTTCACCTGCTCGCGCAGGTATCATTGGTTATTCCCCTTTTCCAGAAATCAGTATTGGATTCCTGTTAGAAGAAGATTCATTCACTTGACTTGAGACATGGCATTGGATTATATGTTAGTTATTGTTTCATAAGCTTATTTTATTTAGTTATTATAGATTTTGTCTTTATTTAACGTAATTTAATGTATTTTTCAGATACTTTATTAATAGACTTTTTTAACTTGTTAAACCTTTCATGCAATTTCATGATAAATCATTCAAGTGAACAATTTCATATTTATTTGCATATTGTATTATTGAATGTGAATTCTGAATGTATTATTTCTTCCTTTATTGTTTTACAATATGTATACAGGGATTTTTAAAAGAAAATTCGCAGAAGCACTTTGATCTGAACTGCCTACCTCTGAGTTTCAATAAAAAGACTTGTTTTGCAGTTGTTTTTGGGGGGTTATTTGTCCTGTAAAGATATCAAGATATATTTTTTGGTCCATTTGGCCCAGCCCTACTGTTGGAGAAACACGAACATTCAATTTCGAATATTTATGTCATCAAATACTTATTTAGTATTTTGGCATAATTAAGATTTCTGTTAGACTTTGCACTAAAAACCCAGGAAACATAGGCTAAATAAGTGTATTTTACTTTTTTACGAAATTGATTTAATGATCATGACAATCCTGTGTGAGCCATTTCAGCCCAGTCTTATGGCAATTCGTACATATTTTACAAGGTGGCTAATTCACACAAGTTTGTACCACCTCACCCATATACAACTTTTGCTAAATCCTACGTATTTTACGAGTTGCCAATTCATGTGAATTTGTACGAATTACCTACAACCCAACCCAGCCCCTAAACCAGGCTTCATCAAATCTTACCCTGGAGGTCCAATGCACTGCAGTTTAGCTCCAACCTTGATTAAAAAACTCACCTACCTGTGAGTTTCTAATGATCCTTATACACTGATTAACATGCTCAGGTGAGTTTGATTAGGGTTAGATCCAAACTCTGCAAGATTTGATGATGCCTGCCCTAAACCTACCTGTCACTGGGGTTTAGACAAATCATACAAAATCGTTCTAAAACTAGTGAGGTTGTACGAATTAGCACAAATTTCTCCCTCAACCGAATACATACAAATTGACCATTTTTTTCCCCATATTTTTTAACTGTAACTTATAGAATGCTGCCTTTTAAATGTTGTAAGAGATTGTAATGCAGCTTCAAAGTAGATTTTGTCTTAGATTTATGGACTCATGAGTTTATATTCACAAAACACTAAGCTAATATTCTCCACAAGCTTATGAAGTTTTTTTATATGAATATGATTAAGATACACTTGATACAACAAAAGAGCTATTTAAATAGATGAGAAAACATATGACAAACCACACTGATGTTTCACAGAACAGTATCTAGAAGTACACACATGATCTAAAAGAAGATTTATGTAGATAGCTATGATACGAATGTATCCAGGGTCGTTTATCTTATCATAAATATAAGAAGATACACCTTCAGCCGTAAATAGGTAAAACAATGACTGTGTTAATTAGCTATAGAGAGATGTGGAACTAGGCTGTTGTAAATGGGTCGCACACTTCAGTGGCACAAATTCACATACGGCACAGATAAGAGGGCATTGACACTGTTGCCGTTCTCAAGAGTGTGACTATTTAAAAACTAGTAACTGACACACTTTCATGACATTACATCACTTAAATACCTGTGTGTGGAAGTGAGGAGGTGGGGCTCTATGTAGCAAGCTTGTGTTTCTGAATACAGCCACACTTTTACCAATACCCTGCTCTAATTGTGGATCAGAAGGCACTTCATTTCTTATTGAAGAGTTGATTGATTAACATAAATTATTAGTAACTGTTTCCACTTGAGTAACGATCCAGAATACACTGGGGCTGAGTCAGTATTAGCCTTTAGCAAGTGTTATTTAATGTCAGAGAATCTGGTTTGAGTTTTCCTCTCTTAAGATTGAATGATTGACCTTTGTGCAATAGGAAGGGGTTTCAGTACCACCCTTAAAATGATTTTGGGTGATCAAATATGACATGGTAACTTTTTTCACAAGGGGGGTGAAAAGATGCAATATATATATATATATAAATATGCATATACATTTAGAAGCATTGTGAAGATTATTGTTTTAGTACCTGCTTCAGGGTAGGTTTCAGTGACCTTGATCACAGTGGTGGCCAACTGGCCATTTTGTTCCTTTTTCATTTGGTCAGCACCCTTTCGCGCGTCTCTTTCAGGGTCAGGATTTGTCATAATGAGAGTCGGCTCTGTCAGACTATCTGAGAGAGAGAGAAAATAGAACTGTAAACCTGTTCTCAAGCAAGCAGAACTGAGAGCTAATGCTAGCTCAAAGAGAAACTGTATCATCTGTTTTTGTTCTTGTTTCATACCCATAACCTTAATTCTAAAAGATTCATTTAAAAGAAGCTTTAAATTGCATTAAGTTTCACAATGAGTCGCTAGGGGGCTTGTATCCCACTCACATCTGCAGTGATGAACAACTTGTTCGCTGCTGAGGTTTTTACTGCAGCTTGAGGAACAAAGCTAAGAGCACAATGAGGATGAACTAAACTGACGCAGGCATTAAGCAGAGGCTGTTATGCCAAAACAGTATTACCAAATAGATGCAGTAAAAGTGCAATGATACCATTATCACTTTATTACTACTCTGATGTGTACACTTACACATTTTGTTCAGTTTAAAATGTCATCAGTGTATCAAATATGAAAAAAAAAAAATCCTGCGAAATAATGACAAGTTGTCCGTGGAATATGCATGCAAAAGCATACAATGTGGCAATTCAGATGTGTCTAATTCACAAACAGATGACTCTGAGCCAAGTCATAAGTGAATCAGAAACAAACAGTGCATGTGTAGTCCAATTCATGCACAAATGACTCTTACGGATTGATTCTTTTTTGTGAATCATACAGTGCACTTACAGTATACTGTAGATTCAGGAGCAAATGACTCTTTTGGATGATTTTTTTTAATATAATTTTTACAGAATCAAAAACAAAGAGTGCAACCAAATATATCTCTTCTGAGCCAATTCTTTTTAGTGAATCAAAAATATACAGTGCACGTGTAGTCCAATTCATGGACAAATGATTCTTATGGATTGATTCTTTCTAGTGAATCAAAAAAATACAGTGTACGTATAGTCAGATTAATGCACAAATGACTCTTTTGGATGATTGTTTTAGTGAATCGAAAACATACAGCGCACTTATTGTCAGATTCATGCACTGATGAATTTTTGGAATCGTTTTTTATTTATTTAATCAAATGACTCCAAATCACCAAATCAAGTGAATCAGAAACATACAGTGCAACCAGATTAATCAGATTCTGAACTAAATTACTCTTCTAAGCCAAAAGCAAACTCTCCCATGAGTAGTCTGATTCATGAACAAATGACTCAAAATATTTTTAATGAATCAAAAAATACAGTGCACTTCTAGTCTGATTCACACATAAGTGACTCTTATGAGCCGATTCTTTTGAGAGAATCTAAATAATACAGCACGACCAGAGTCAGATTCACAAATACATACTCTCATTAACCAAGTTACTGGTTTAAATCGTTCCTAGAAATCCTTAACTGAACAGAATTCTTCAGAACAAATGACTCGCTATGAATATTGTGATTTATTATAATGCTCGGTCATGAACACCAGAGTAATATGAACCATTAGAATCCTACATTTTTGCATGTGTTTCGTACATAGATGCACATTCACACACTATCATGTTCAGAGTTTGCTGTGGCGTATCATTAATGTGATTACCTGTAGGAGCATCTGTCAAATCCTTTGTTTCCTCAGATGGCTGCAGATTGTCTGTCAGCCCTCTTTGCAAAGTGGTACCATCTAAAGTTCCTCTGGCATATGGTGTTTGAGTAGCACCAAATGACTTCCACAGTGTCCGGTAGGTGCTGAATCTAGTTCCAGCAGGAGGTGTATATGTCTCCGTATTCCAAGCAATAGGAGTCTTGGATTTGGTCCTCCTGGTCTGAGAAGAAAAAGGCTGAAGTGTTGCCAGCGAAGAGGATTTAAAAGATTGTTTCATATTGCCTTGCTTACTAAAATTTGGCCAATCAGATGCCTCTGTTTGAAGTCCCTCTTCGTCGTTCTGGATGTCTGAAGGAGGTTCAGTCTTAGCGAAGATCAAAGTTTTGATCCATGGTGTTCTTGAGACTGGAAGTCTTGACAAACCACGATCCTTAATTGTAACATAGGGGTTTCGATCAACTGGAGGGTACACCTCAAGGTCTCTGCTAGTCACCTCTGAGTATAATACATCGGTCGGACTTGTCACGTTCATGTCTGTTGATCGGGGCGTCCATGGTGAGCTGGTAGCTGGCTCTGGGTCCGTGCTGCCCCAAAGGTTGGTTCTTTCATTGCTATTTAGAGAGACAGCACAGAGACTGCCACAAAGAGAGAAACTGAAGACCAACAGCACAGCTTCAGTGTGAGGGGTCATGCTGACACTCCTCTGAAGATGTTACTCCTCACTATATCACCAAGTGGTCTCCATTTGACTCTCACATTCTGCACTGTTTCTGGCACTGACAAGATAAGAACAAACAGCTGAAAAGTATGAAAGATAAGCTGGTTAAAAAAAGATAATGAAAATGAAAGATAAGCTGGTTAACTTGGAAGCTAAATTCTTTATATATATTATATATCATCTTTTCATCCCCCTTGTGAAAAAAGTTATCCTGTCATATTTGATCACCCAAAATCATTTAAAGGTTGGTACTGAAACCCCTTCCTACTGCACAAAGATCAATCATTCAATCTAACAATTTGTATTTTTTTGCAAAATATGATAATATTTATTCATCCTATATATATATATCACTCTATACTTATACTACTTACTTATACTATATATATATATTGCAAAAAGGGTTACATTATTTTAAAGGGTTAAAAATGATTGTTTGCTTACACACCCACACAAACACACAAATATATATATTAGATTTATTAGATTTATTATCAACCTAAATCCCCCTCGAGTCATGTGACCCAATTTAGAAAATAATGTAGCTTACAGAACAGCCACCAAACACCAAACTTCACAGTGCATACTTTTACATGGCCAAAAGCTATATATTTTGCATAATTAACATGCATCAGTCCATGTTAATAACATAATTGCAGATAAACTATGACTGCAACAGTTTACAATTTCATTAGACTGATGAGATTTATGTCAAATGATCTGACAGCTGCTGCAGTGCGAGCTCCGCATCTTAACTCACAACAACCTTTTCTCGCCTTTTTGCATTTCTCAACTCTCTTTCCTCTTATTTCTGCCTCCAGAAGTGGATGCAGCATTTATCATTTATATTTCAGCAATAGAGTGGGGGATGCTGGTCTACACCACCAACCAGTGCAATGCATCTTCTCTTCAGCATCCAGTGACACATTTTCACAGAGAAGTAGTTGAACTCACATACACATATTACATGCAGAGACACAAAGTTTGATTGTAACAGAGGAGATGTGCTCACCCCGGGACGCATGGATGAAGAGTCTAAAATAGGAGTAATCCTTCAGCTTCCTGTCCTGCAGCGGAAAAGATTTGATTCTGTCTGTGCCTGCGCAAGAGTGTGTTTTAGTGCTCTCTCTCTCTCTCTCTTTCTAACACACACAGACACACATACCCATCTCTGCTTTTTCACAGGGACACACACACACATGCTGCCTGACACACCCCCTTTTAGTATCCCATCTCCAATCACTTTCTCTTCAGGTGTCTGATCCCTCTCTTCTGATTCATTTAAGCTGTGTCTCTAATTTCCAGAGCTGGATTAGCCATGTTAGGTGTTTGACTTCCTTTCTCTTACATCATTGAGTAACAGAGGCAGGGCATTTACCGCAGTGATGCTCTAAAAAGGTGGGGGAAATACACGTTCACAGATCTATTCAAAGATCTAAATCGAAGAGGATGAGCCTCCAATTTAGTTTAGCAAATCTATATACAATATTGAACGTAATTTTCTGAAATCCTTTAGAGAGTCAGAGATCAATATGCAGCAATAAATCACATCTTTAAAGACCACAAGAGTGACTGCTGCTGTTTTTTCCCTTACGATGAGTTGAGCATTCTAAAAATAAAAGAAAATTTTAATCCATTGCAATTTAATAAATATTGTTTTAAACTTCATAATCAGCAAGGAACTCTGAAAAAAAACATTTTTAGAAATATTCTAGTAGAAAACTCTCAATATTACTGATTTTTCCAATTTTTTGATTCAATAAATGTTTTGAGGCAATAGCTGGGCAAACACTCCACTTCCATATTCAGAACATATAAACACTCAATACATATTTAAAGCCATTCCCCATCAGTGGATCCAGGATGGATGGTCCGTTGGGATGCACCAATGTGTGTGGTCAGACAGAATGAGCAGGATGTAGATCAATCCTTATTAAAACACACCCCGAGAGAACACAAACTGGGACAGGCCCATAAAAAGCTAGTTGCGAGAGGACTAGTTAGGGCTCAGAGCATAAACAGCATAAACGGATTATAATATTTGTTAAAACCATTAAAGTAATCACTGTATGCCGTATTCATCAAGTTAAGACTGATGACTTTAAATTGATCCTGTGGGAATACAAAGAGATATTGTAAATTGTTTTCACAGATTGACATGCGCTATGAGTGCATTGCACATTGCATTCTCTTATAGTGTGTGTACAGGAAGGCACCAAATGAGCTGGAACTAAAGGGGGGTTTGGTTTAGAACAATGACCCAGATGAGCTGATCAAACATATGACATCAGCGTGGTCCGCAGCCAGATCCCCCCAGGCTAGGGCTGCTTTTATGGCCCCACCAATCATCTGCATCACTGCTGCTGAGAAGAGGGCTTGTTGGGTCGGACCCAGCAATGCTGACTTCTGCAAACAAGACAGCAGCAACAATTCACAGCACACATTATGCAGAAACAGTTCATATACATGGCTATGAGGCGGAAAGGATGATGTGACAAAATCTGTCATTTTAAAGAGGAAACAGGTAAAGGCAAGATCAGATTAAGGCCTAACCCCAAAATACAGACCATATAATAAATAGATTAGTGCTGTCAAACGATTAACCGTGATTAATCACATCCAAAATAAAAGTCTTTGTTTACAATATAATGTTTGTGTGTATTGTGTGTAATATGTATATATATAAACACATACACAGTGTATACTGTATTTTGAAATTATGTATTGACACACACACACATATATATATATATATATTTATTTATGTCATTTACATTATATGTAAATAGATTTAATATATAAACTAGTGCTGTCAAATGATTAATCACGATGAAAAAAAAAAAAAGACGTCTTTTCATTTGTCTTTTTTGAATGTTACATTTTTATTTTAAATTTAAAATCTAGAAAAATACCAAAACACACCCATTTCTGTCCTGTTAAGCCTTTATATTTTATACACATCACTTCTCATATTTAACTCATGCAGTTCATTAGCAATTGTCTGATAGAATGTAGGGATTTTTCAAATGTTTTGATTCATTCGGCTTGCGGGTGATCACATTACAAAAAATAGAAAAAATATAGATTTAATTTGTTTGAATGTATTTAGATTATAGATTGTATGTTTTAACCCTTCACGGCTGGTTTGAATGTGTTTGCAAAATGTGTGCGGCTTTATATGGACACAAATGTGTATAATGACATGGGTATGACATAATATGAAGATGATTTATGAGGACATTTTCAGTGTCCCCGTAATTCAAAAGGCTTAAAAAACATCCTAAATGCTGTGTTTTTGAAAATCTAAAAATGCACACAGTTTCCTGTAAGGGGTAGGGTTAAGTGTAGGGTCAGTGTATGACAATACCACATACAGTCTGTACATAATAAAAACCATTACACCTATGGAGAGTTCCCATAAATCACAAAAACCAACATGTGAGTGTGTTGACAAAACCATTACTCATCTACGGCACCTGCTGGTGGCAAAGAGCATTAGACGCACATTGTCATGTGTTTTCACTAACATATAACACATGATTACTTACTGCGCAAAGATTAAGGTGCGCTAGTTTCATAGGCTATATGTATTTGTATTCATTTATTAGATTTATTTATTTGTTTGTTCAAGTTATTTAGTTGTTTATGTTTCGCTTGTTTGCACGCGCTGGGCTGCTCGTGCACGCCAGCATCTGCCTCAGCCCTCGAGTCCATGTTAGCAGCAGCAGCAGGTAAGACCTCACTCATATCCGTGTTTTTTGGCGTATTTTTTAAACGTATTGTCTGTTTACGCATAGGCTGACCAGTAGAGATCTGAGGCAGTTTATGGAACGGTTAACTTAAGTAAAAAAATGACTTTATCCTTCAGTTTGGCGTTGCTAACGTAACGTAACGGCTAAAATAGTCATGTAAACAAGTAGCGTTAATCTCTCCTGAACTCCGAAAGGCTGCTAAATATAATATATCAGGATTAATTGCAGTCATATCCTCCAAACGTTTTCCTTAGCTTGTGTTTTTTGACAGACATTTGAACTGCTTTAATTAAGCTCCAATACGGCTAATTATGTTAGCATGTTTGAATGAGCATGATTTTATATGATTTCCCGCGGCATCAAAAACATAATTCTAATCATTCAAAAAGAAAGTGGATGACAAGGCCTGATGACCGAGGTTTATTTTGAGACTGGGTTTTGTTTTGGGTCAAAATATGAGTGAAATCATCGACATGTTGACACTGACCTTGGAACACCTGCATAGTTCACATACTGTACGGCTCGTTCCCACCGTCAGTAACGTTACAGTAAAGTACGGTACGATTCAGGACGGAACAACCTGAGTCTGAAAAACTGGTAAGATCTACTGGTCTTTGCACCCTAAAAGCATAACGTTAACCATGTCAAGACTTTACGACCTTCTGTCCAATTCCAGTTTCTTTATCATTTTCAAAAATGCTTATTTTGAACATTTTGTACAGGTTTTGTTTAATAGACACATGAACTTGACATAAGGGACGATGCAGATGAATGAACCATTTGAACTTTCATCCCAGTTCTTGTGAGCTATTCTTTATTTCATGCCTTAACTTTTAGCCCAGTTGCTTTAGGGGGTTTAAAAAAAAAAATATATATATATATATATATTTTTTTTAAACATATTGCTTTATTAAAAAAAACAGGGTGTATATATTTTTACTGCAATCATTTTTCATAATGTAAGCTCAAATTATATGAAATTTTGACATTGTATAATAAAGCATCACACAGAAAGTCAAGTAGTTGGATTTAGTCTTGTGAGAGCATGTGTGAAGTTTATAAGTATGTGTTGTGCTCTCACTTGTGCTGAAAAGTCTGTCAGCTTGCTAGTGGTTTGAGAATCATGCCACTAATGTTTTGACCCACTTAAATACCCATGTGTGTTTGTTCTTTGACCTTTGATCACTGGTCACACACATTCCTCTGTATTTGCCCGTCTTGCTGTTTGAGGCCCACCCCAGTGCGACATATTTTAGACAACTTCGTTACATAAGATTGTTTAGATTCTTTGAGGGAAAAGTTATATTCCATGCTTGGGTTGTACTCTGCTGCAGCTCCACCGCAGAGGAATCTATTGTTTTGAGGTGAATGTGTCAGTTCACCAGTGTCAATCTTGTACTTAGTTATCACAGATTCTAGCATGTCTTGGAGGATATGACTCAAATAAGAATTTTAACCGTATATTGTCATCCGAACAAGCAAGTAACAAATCTGTCACGCTATGCAAACTTTTCTTCCTTTGAACTGGTTGTCTTGTGCAAATCTTAATCGCATCTGTAATCAGAAGGACATTTAAATATAATTAAATTTCTTTCACACGTATTTAATTAACAGACAATCCTTTCTGGTTTACAATGCATCATCAAAATGACTCTTTTGAAATTTAATTATTCTAGATGCTGTGAATCGATCCTCACATGCAAGCCTAGTATCAGGGGCAAGTAATGTGACGTAATGACGCAGTGCCATGCTCAAATTTCCCGCTAAAACCTACCCAATCAAATTAGAAAACATTATTATAAGCCAACCGTTTTGAATTAGGCTAAAGTACGGCGATCGTTTTGAACACTAGCTGGTTACGTACTTGCTCAAATATTGATTTTGGATCATTTTTAACCAAAAAAAAAGGTATGTACTGCAGCTTTAACTATCTTCTCCACTGATGTTCGTTCAGGCAGGACAGCCTCTGGGCTTCCTGCTAAAGTGACCTTCATATGGTCTTTCAAAATCAGAGCATGAAGGTTACTGGAAGGGGTAACCTCCACTTATTTTGTCATTCAAATTGTTACTTGTTAATCATCCCTTCTAGTTTAAATATTAGAAACGCTAGAAGTTATAACGCTAGAAACGTTAGAAGTCATCTGATGTAAAGTTAAACAAGTACATTTCACTTTATATTGTCACAGGGGATGTTGAAATCTGAAATTCTGATTGGTTGATTGGCATGTTGTTCCAGGGTCAATAGGAATGTTGATCCAGGAACATCTAGTACTTGGTGAAATCACACTTGCCATTAGATTACACCCACAGTTTAATGGTGCAACATGTTAAATATTTGGAGTTCCATGGATTATAGATTGCTCTCTCCCAGGGGGTGAGGTTTCTTCACCATGTTCTGTCTGATACCGTGTGAACACACCCGAGATGATCAGTGTCTGAGGAGCAGGGCTGACAAACACACTCCTTGAATTGATTTAGACCGTTACTTAAAGAACTGCGAGAATCAAGGCAGTTGAGCATGTCATTCTTCCAGAATATTATATATTGCTTTAAAAGGCAAATTTCTAGAATTCAGATGGCACTGAGTGGATTTCTTTGGCGCAGACAGACACGTGAGTAAGTTGGAGTCAGCTATGCTTTTAATAAAAATGAACTGTTCTTTCCATTGTGTCCTTTCTTTAGCTCACATGCTGTCATGCTTTCCAGAGTGGCAACCATGGCAGGGGTCACTGCTCAAAGGATCAGTAAACATATCACGTTCCTTGCCAATGATGTTGTTGGGACTGCCTCGGCTGACGTTTCACCTGCACACCCAAAACCGATTCTGCTGTTGCTGCCATGGCTGGGCTCCAGACCACAGGCCATTGCCAAATACTGTGAGATTTACTTTCGCACGGGCTTTGACGTGCTTGTAGTGGAAAGCGAGGTGAGCCAGTTCTTGTGGCCCCGCTGGGGGTTGGAGAACGGTGGCCGTGTGCTGGAATTATTAGAGAGCGAGCGCTTTTCACAGCGCCCCCTACTGGTCCATGCTTTCTCCATAGGTGGATATACATTCGCTCAGGTGCTTGTTCATGTGGCCAAAGACACCCAGCGTTACCAAGGCCTGACAAACAGAATCAGGGGGCACATCTATGACAGCCTTGTCATGGGATCGCTGGAGCATATGGCCAATGGTATGTACAGAGTTTGCAATGTAAAGTCAGTTTATTTATATACATCATAGTATGACTATATATCATATACCATTATTATATACCATGCCTTGTTTCTCTCATGTGTAAATAGCCTAATGGTGACACATACAGTATACATGTAAAATATAGAAATATGGCCTATTTAAATATTGCAATTTAAAAAAAAAAAACAACCTTTTCTTCATTTGCAAAAACCAAAAACTTCTTTCAGAAATCAAATGTTTTATCGCGCATTCCAAATAATATCAATCAAACTGTAGTTGGGTTGTTTTGATTAAGTAATAATAACTTAAACAGATAATTTACTAAATTAACGTGTTTTTGTTGGGGCTTCACGATTTGGGGGAAATGTGCGATTGCGATTATTAAGGTCAAATTTGCGATTTGCGATTGCGATACGATATAAAAGGGGTTGGACTCAACTTTCTTGTTATCAAGGAAAACGCACACACAGATTACTAATAATGCTAAAATCTGTATTTCTCAAATGAGATACAGTACAATCTAGCAACAACTAATTAAATTGTACAAAATTAAATAACAGTAACATCTCTACATTACTGAATTAAATTACATTAAATTAACATTAAAATAAAATTAAAAAGTCAAAAGTACAGATAAATAAAACAAATATCCATTTTTATATTTGTACATGTTGTCCCAAAACATTTTAGCAGGATGTAACATTTACTTAGTGTATTTCTTTTAGTATCTCTTGTCCAGTGTGCCAATCATTTCCTCAAATCCCTCTTTGTTAAAAGTGCGTTCACACCTGAGGTGACTTGGGCAAATATATCTCGCTATACACGTGTAGTTAGACACTTGAACATGTCGAGTTTACGTCGGTTTCACACTGCAAAGCACATGGCACACAGTGTTCGGAGGAGAACGCTGGAAAATACGACAGCCAGCTGCAGTACATGCTGCCAGTATGGGACACAATCGCGCGCCGCTTCCGTGCTGCTTATGAGTGTAAAACCGGTGTGTTTAATGCGCCTCTTAATTCGCGCGAATTGCGCTGCAGGATGTCTAATTGCGTCTTTGCATTAACTTAACATGTAAATCACTCGCGCTTAACGCTTCATTCGCGTCGGCGTAACGCAAGAATTAATGTCTTGTTACGTCCACGAATGCATTTGTTTATTTAATATAATCGCAACATTTGCTGTAATGTAATCGCATAGGCTAACATTGCAATTGCGATATGATTAATCGTGCAGCCCTAGTTTTTATTTATTTATTTTTTACATATTAAAATATTATAGCAAAAGCAGAGAACGCCACATTTCATGTTTTGGAGTTAAAAACCCCCCAAAGTTAGTTTAATCTCTGTAATCTCCTCAGATAACAATGTAGATGCTTGCAAAGATTGTTGTTGTGACCATAGATTGTATTGATGTGAATACACGCAATGCACAGAGCTTTTCTCCTTACCGTTTATAACGCCTTTTAAAAAGATATCACGGGTTCATCGTTTGTTAGCTCTGCAGTAAAACGTCAACTCATGATGTCTTGAAAGTGGACTATACTGGATTTTTTTTGGCAAAACGTGTTTAGGATTCGGATATATATGGAGAATACTGCACGGCAATCAACTCATTTTTTTTATTGTTTTTTTTAAATTATTATTTGCATTCTTGGTTTAAAAAAAAAACTATTGTTTTTCTATGTAACTCTACTAGAAAGACGTGTTTGTCCATTCTGTTCACATCTTTTGCTTCATCTCGCACAAGACCTGCCAGTTTTTTCCCAGTTTCACTGCTCTCGCCTCGTGTGTTTTTTGTTTTTTGTTTTAGTAGTATACTGAATGTGTTGTTTTCTACACCCCTCTTTTTTGTAATTTAATATGCCTGTGTAGGAGTGTGGAATGTGAGCTAATCACATAACAGATGCTTAACACATAATGAAAACTTTAAAGTTGGCACTACAGCCAAACAATGAATGAGTCAAAGACCATATGAATCAATCAGCTTGTGCTAATAATTAAGGTTATTTGATTATACATAGTCGTATTGTTATTTTTTATTCCAGCTTGATTTGGAATTTGAATACAACAATGTACATTCTTGTCCAAAAGCTGAATTGTCCCTTACTGAAAATATAAAAGTATATTCAATTGTTGGTCAAACATTAAAAGATGAAAAAGTCACTGGAAGCTCTTGTTTAATTTTTTGGGGTTTGTTGTTTGTTGTGCAGGTCTGGGTAAAACCATACTGCCCCGGATGGAAGGTCTCATGAAGTCGGCTAGCCTTCTGTACTTCCGTGTGTTTAAGCACCAGACGGTTAACTACTTCAATTCATCGATCAATGTTTTCTGGAACACTCCTATCAAGGCTCCTGCGCTTTTCTTCTTCTCTGAGAACGATGTACTGTGCGATTATAAGAGCTTGGAGGAGATGATTGAGTTCTGGAGGAGCCATGGCCAAACTGTCGAGAGCAAGAAGTGGAAGGAGTCTGTTCATGCAGGTCATCTGCGCGTCCACCCTCAGGAATATCTGTCCACACTGGAGAACTTTGTACAGTCTCTCAACATGGTGCCTTTGAAGGCCAAAATATGAATTTTGAAGGTCGTCACCCATCTCGTTAAACATGCCTGTTTACAGTATATTGTTACATCGACATTCTCATGCTCTTTGTTCGAGTGGTCTTGCAAAATCTGACCGGTACTCAAACTTCTTCAGTCTGTTCAAATATTTATTTGACTACATGACTCCTTTTCAGCCAAAAATTCATACCCGGTCCATAAAAAGAATCTGAGCTCTTTTTGAAGACTGGCACTGGCACATTGAAATACACAATCTGGTGATATGCGACCATTTAGGTTTATTGCACTATAATATGAAGCTCCTGTACTTTATCCAACATCTGTTCGGACCTCAAATTGTTGAAATACAAAACTGTGTATCATTATTTTGTTGTAGTTTTTTGCTAAATCGTAAGCTCTTGAATAAAATAATAGGTATTTTTAACCTTTTGTTTATAGGGAATAATAGTTTATATGACAACTTTATATGACATTTAACATCTATACTATGTTCATTTGAATATACTGACCTTTAATCATTTATGTTACCTCAAAAGGAAGCGATTATTTTTAAATCTACAGAAATTACTTACTTTAAATTTGTCAATGACTAAATCTGAAGTAAATTACAACATGATAACATTAAATACAATATAATTAGGTGCAATGTTGTTTTTTCTAGCAATGACCCATGTGTTGTTGTTTTTTTCATGTAGCTATGAGGACAATAAAGACAAGTAAAGTGGGACATTGTATGACATGTTTTTATTTTTTCATTCTGTATAGTGTAATGAAAATCTTTATACAATATTTACAGTATGGCAAATTATTGAAGTGTCCTGCTTTACGTTGCATCAATGCAATGATAAATGTTTTTACTTTTTTTTTTTTCTTTGCTTCATCTAGCAAATTCAAATTAATAATTCTGATTGTCGATGTGTATTGTTTGTTTAGACTAGAAATCTGGCAAAAATTTTGTGCAAGATGAATCCAAGACACTAGTTGGCAGAATTTGACTCGAGATGTTTTCCTCTAGAGGGCGCTTTTCGGGTCAGACACCCCGGGAGACATACGAACAGCACTAACATCTATAATGGTGTAAATGCAGTAGTATTATCCAAAATAAAAAAACTATTTAAAAATAAAAACGTAGTTCATTTTCATTAAATGGTTTTAAAGAGGATCATCTAGTAATCAAAAATATGATTGTAGAAAAGTATTTTAACTTCGATATGTGGAAACACTTCATCAAATCAGACTAGTTAAATGAATAAATGTAGCCCTTGTATTTGTTCATGGGAACTTTTGTTTTCATGCAGCACACATCTCTAAATCTGGCTGTTGGTGAACTCACATCTCTATTTGTCTTGGTGAGCATTGGCAAACACACACACACTTTAAGTTAGGTAGCTAACGAACTATGATGTTATCTACAAATACTATAACCAAACCCACTTTATGCATGTTTACAGTTTAAATAATTATTGATCACCTCCATCCAAATTTTCTTTGTGGTCTGCATCATCATGATCTGTTCTTCTGTATAAATAAATAAAACTATACATGATCTTTGTGGTTTAATTCTTCCATCTTTTTATAATTGTTAATGTAAATCAAACTCCTTTATTTGTTGATTTTTTTATACTTATCCTCAAATCATGGGAGTTTAATCATTTAGTTTGCTACTGTGCTTTATGGTCACAGTGTTGTAACAAGTTGTTTTATTCTTTGGGGTGATTTCTTTCAGGTTTTTATATATACATGACTACAAAATGTGTATATCATTTGCTAAAAATAAAAATGCTAAAAATGTTTTTTTGTAGATATCAAGGTGATCCGGATCCAAAGTTTCTTGGTCTGATTTATTATTGTATAGGTCTAACTGTCGTCCTCTGTCTGTGTGCTAATCTGTACTTCCATGATGTCGGAAGATGGCATGATTCAGACACACAGCTTGTGATTTCTTGTCAGAAGCGAGTGTTCATAGGTGATAAGATGCTTGTTCAAGTCTATTAGTATTTATTTAAATATTTGGACAGTTGTTAAGTTTTAAATACAGCATGAGCATAGCTTTCCACGTTGTAATTTCTTTGAAATGACTGCCATCTTGCGGTATGCATATAAATAACAATCCCAAATTCTTTGTATTATTTTATTAGTTAATGAAAAAGAAGTATTCTGAATGTTGTTCACGGTCCTTATTCGAATATATTACAGGTATCATTATTATATTTATGATTCCACGGTTCGTAATTATAGCCTACAAAGAATTAGATTGTCACCCTCAAACTTTAAAGCATTAAAACACTTAAATAGATATGTACTATTGACGCCACTCGCCTTGGCCTAATTTGGGTAACACAGCTGTGACGTCATTTCTAAGACTTCAAAGCGGCTCCGCCAGATGACGTTCTATGTTGACGTCGCTCGTTGATATGACGGGACGGTCCCGTTATTCCGTTCGGCAAGCGATGGAGCGCACGAGGAAAACCATTGTCCGCCACCGAAGCTGTTTCGTGCTGGATCCCACGGCGTGGATATGCTTTGTTTTCATCCTGATCGCGTCCCAGGCGTCTTCTGCTAACCTGCACCCTTGTAAAGAGGTGAGAGATCATTCCCGCCGATGTTTCTGCGTTCATAATCAGCGTTTATTGCGTTTCATACACTCGTCTAGTTCCTAAATTCGCGTTTGCACGCGATGGCTTGTTTTTCAAGCGTCTGTGGCTTTCCATGCATCTATTTGTACTTTTGGGATCAGTCTCTTTACTGACACGTGCAGCAAGATGATGTAGACTGTCCTACCTTACAATAACTAAAGTAACAGGTGCGTCAGGTGCTCCACACAGATTGAAAAGCCCCATCCAAAGAGAAGTAGGCTGTCTGAATAAGATAAATGAGTGGTTTAAATGCTCAAAAGCAATTGTTATTTATGGATTTCTTCGCTTTAACATGTAGGAGTCAGACTGTTAATGTCATACACCGTTGAACATCTAACCTTCTTTAAGGCTTCTTGAGGAGCCTTAAATCATGTCTCTGGAAGCTTAAGAAGTGCGTAATGTGATTTCTTGATGTGTTTCTACAGGAACTGTAAATTCTCAGTCTGTCAGTGCTTCCTTCAATGCAAAAACATGGCATTTGAGGATCTGAATGTATTTAGGTTCATTGAAATCATGTTTTAGGGACTTATAGTTCTAACACTATTGCAGTTAATTCCTATTCTTTTTTGTTGTTGTTGTTTTAATAATTAAACCACAGTTTCTCTCTTTCTCTCATAGGTATTCAGAGTCCTTTTTTTTTAAAAAGCTGAATACCAGTTTATTCTTACGTCTTTTCTGTATTTGATTATGGCATACTAAGGCACTGTATCTTGAGCTTTTCAGACGCGTATTGATCAAGAAACTGATATGCTTTTTGTCTCGGTTATATTGATTTGGTGTCAGATTGCTGTTTGGGATGGGCATCTCATTTTAAATATGTATTTGTCATCCAGCCAGGGTGTGTGTTTTATGTCTTATGTTCTGGTAATGGCTGAATAAGGTTCCAGTGGAGTGCTAAGCGGAGCTTTTCACAAGGATGGTCAGCCCTGCGTGCCCATCTCAAGAGCCTGGTGATATGATGCTAAGAATAGCCTCACAGAAGCCGCTTTCACTGAGAGCTCAGTACCTCCTCTCGCCTTTGTGCATGGAAAAAACTGTGACTGATAAAATCCATGTGTGTCCCATAAAGTAAAAGACCGACTGCAATGATTGGTTATGAATAAAAAAACAATATGGCAGAATTGGAACCATTTGGCTTATGCATTCACAAAAATCGTATGGTAATTGTTTACGGTTTCCTCAAAGCTGCTTTAATTATTTACATTATCCGGTAAAGCCTAGCATATGAAATAATAGTTTTCTTTTTATTAATAGACTTTTATTGGACTTTAAGAATAAAAAAGACTATCATGTTCATGTAAAAACAGGTTCTTTTTATTTAGAGGCAATTAATGAGATCTTAAAAACAGTATAGCATGCCATTTACTTAATCAGATAAGGATATAAGACAAGTTATGTAAAACGTGCAAACAAGCAGAGTTATGTATATAATATAAGATTCATGTGATTCCTTAAACATCGACCCTTCTGAATGGTAAGTTATGGGTGGTTCTATGCAAATGTGGTGAGCGTAACTATTACGCCTCTAGACTGTTACGTAACAGTCTGTGTTGTGTTGGAATTTGACTGTTTTTCAGTCGTCTTTTGCAAACACTTGTTATATAAGAAGTAGGAAACGATGGTGTTTGAGACTCACAGTATGTTATGTCCATGTACTGAACTGTGATTATTCAACCATGCCAAGGTAAATTCAGTTTTCCATTCTATGGCACCTTTAATGTCCGTAATTGCTTTTAGAGAATTACATGCATTGGGAAGTTTAGGCTTTGTCATTCAAATCTGATTCTTCACAAGACAAGATTTGATAACCAAAGCACTGAAATATTAATCATATGTTATAATGGGCTAGTGTCTGCATAGAAGGGATTGGTTTTACTGCATGATTTTAGTGGGCAATCTTGCATTGTGTCGTTCATTGGCACATTAATACAGTGGTGATGGATAGGCTTTGTATGGTAATATCTGAGACTATTTCCTGTTTTGAACTGTCTCGCAGTCTGCCCTCCCGTATGTTGACCCGCAGGGCATTCTGGGTTTTATCAGCTTCCTCCTGATAGCTGCCTTTCCTTCCCCGTCACTCGATAAGTGCCGGAGGATCTGCAGGCATGTGATGTTGAAGAAACGATTAAGCGCTTTTGTGTTGCATTTCGGGCAAACAAAATGATCACATCTGTAACTCTGTTATAGTTTAAGTTGTTATGCCAAGGTAGGAACAGGTATGATTCTCTTTTAGTCATTTAGTCTTATATGGAAATTTGTGTGAAAAAATAAATAAATAAATAAATAAAATAAAAAAAGGTATGTTGCCACCTTTTGCAATAAATTGCTGCAATTAGTTCAATTTCTTAAGAAACAAGATATGTCTCATGAAATGACATCTCCGTTCTGTATAATTTGGTTGAGTCTAAATCGGACTTGAAACACAGACTTGAGGGGTCAATGCATGGTTGTGTTCAAAAACAAGGACTGTTAAAAAACCCCGCTAAATGGGGAGGGAGGGAAAAGGTGTGTGCAAATAGATTTGCATTTACTGAGGCATGTTACGATCTGTTTTACTGTCCTCTGCATTAAATCCAGGCTATACTAAGAATCCATGTGCTTTACTCTTTTACAGTTAAACTTCACACATCCTCACCCACAAAACTCAAGTATCTTGTTGAATTTAGACGTATTGTTTGTTTTCACAGGCGGACTACTACTTTCAGTACACGGAGTGTGACAGCACCGGGTCCAGATGGAGGGTGGCCATTCCTCTGAATCCAGGAGAGTGTACAGGACTACCAGAACCTGTGCGGGGCACCGACTGCAGTAGGTTTATATAGTGTGTTAGACAGACCAGAAGTGTCATTCATTTTAAAAGGACATTACATGTTCATTTTATGTTGATGTGTACACTAATGTGATTTGCATGCGTTTTGAATGTCAAGCATGTGAGTTCGAACAGCATATCTGTCGCCTCTTATCAGCACAGAGGAATTTCCTCTTGGACGAAATATGTTCAGTGGCCGCCAAGTCCTTGGCCCATGCATTTTTGTAGTTCATAGTTTAAATTTTTTTATTATTGTGCACATTATTAATGTCTTCAGAAATATCCTTTAAAAAGTGTTCTCTGCCCCTGAAATTATTTTTGCTTTCTTCTGACATAACAAAGACTACAGAGGTGGAAAAATGTAAAAAATTGGTTCCACTCATTGCTTCATTTCTTGATAATATGTAATGTAATAATATTACTTTTAATATTTATTTGACAATGTGTCAATTGGAATTTGGTAGAATGTTGACTAATTTTTTATTTGTTATTTTTTATTACAGGAAAGCTGTTATTTATTGATTTTAAATTGACAATTACACTGAAGTTAATATGTACATTGTGATACCAATTTTTTTTTTTTTGAGGAATATTGTATGAGAGCTTGTTTATTTTATTTTTAAAAATAAGTTGGCATGGTATTAAAAACGAAATGTATTTATTTATTCATTTTAAATGTACAAAGAGCCTTGTATGGTGTTTAAAACAACAAATTAAAACAGCCAAAGTAGCTGGCATGCTGTTTAAAAAAAACAACAACCCTAAACTAAATGGCATTAAAAGACAAACATGATTCGTTAATTTTTATTTGTGGGCGTCAGTGGACTGAGTGTTATGGCATAACTGATTTAAAATCTATAATAATAGTTATGGTGTACTTGTATTTGCATTAGTGATTGATCTGGTCAGTTTTTTTTTTTTTTTTTGGCATAAAATGTACATTTTGTTACATCAGCGTTCTCGTGCGGAGCGGGGGAGTTTCTGGAGATGTCTGCTCAGGAGTGCACTCAGTGTGCGGCTGGCACTTACTCGCTGGGCAGCGGCCTGCGTTTGGATGAGTGGGATGACATCCTTCCTGGATTCAGCAGCTTGGCAACCAGCCCTGACAGCACACCCAACGGACAGAATGTGTCCACCTGCAGCAGGTCAGCTCCACTGGTATAAAAGATTGACCACAGAAGACCGCTTTTTGCTTGCTGTAGTTGGTGTGTTTTAAAAGGTGTTGCTTATGTGTTCTGTTTATGTGTGCAACACTAAATGAAATCCAATCCATATGCACAAAAGACAACATGCATACAGTTTTACTTACAGCCTGTCAGAAATATCTAAAATAACTGTTCCCAGTCCAAGTTCTCATTTATTTGTTTATTTTGCCCTTTCCTTTTATTTATTTATTTAATATCAAAAATTCCATTTAAAGCAGACTTATTCACGCAGGCACACACTTTTCCAGAGACATGAAACAAAAAGTATTTCATTTATTTTTATCCTGTTACATAACTTAAAACTGTATTTTTGCGTGTTTAGTGCAAAGTGGGTCGCTCAGGGCTCGTATCTGGAGTCCAACAGAGATGAGTGTACTGTGTCTCTGATCTACACTGTACACTTGAAGAAGCCGGGGTCAGTGTCCTTCGACTACCAGTATGTGGATAACAGCATCTTCTTTGAGTTCTTTGTAAGTTTGGATCCCATTTTGGCTCAGAAATGTTTGTGTGCAAGATATTTTAAGACATCAAAAGCAGCTATTCTGAATTGTACAAATCTTTCTTTTTTTTGACAGATTCAGAACGACCAGTGTCAAGAGATGGACCAGGATTCAAATAAAAAATGGATCAAATTAACTACTCATGGAGAGTGGGGAACACATAGTGTAAGTCACTGCACTACTACTACTATTGTTGTTTTATGTGCATATACTACCCTTTGAAAGTTTAAAGATTTCTTTTCAATTATTGTGAAATAATATCACAATTAAGAATAATTGTTTTTGACTGTATTTTAATTGGTAATTTATTCCTGGAAAGCAAATCTAAATTATAGCCAAGTCTTCAGTGTCACATGATCCTTCAGAAATCATTCAGTATGCTGATTTGTTGCTCAAGAAACATTTCCAGGATTCTTTAATGAATAGAAACAATGAATTTACAATGCATTTTTAACCTTTGTCACTTTCAATCAATCTAATGCATCCTTGGTTAATAAAGGTAATAACGAAGAATAGTTCACACAAACATAAATTCTGTCAGTAACTACTCACCCTCATGTTGTTCCAAACCTGTAAGTTTATGTTCAGAACACAAATTTAAATGTTTTTGATGGCCCTCCATAGATAGCAACACAGCTACCACTTTCAAGGCCCAGAAAGGTAAGGATATCATTAAAATAGTCCATGTGACATCAGTGGTTATAAAACCTTCAATTTATGAAGCTACAACCATTCTTTTCCTTGTCAGTCTCCGCTGCGCATTCACAACAGTATCAGGTTAAACCACTACTGGACTATTACAACAATGTCCTTCCTACAGTACCTTTCTGGGCCTTGAACATGTTAGTCTTTGCATGGTCAGAAAGCTCTTGGATTTCTTTAAAAATACCTTAATTTGTGGCCTGAAGATGAATTATATCTTATGGGTTTAAAATCACACGGGGGTGAGTAAAAACTTTAAAGAATCTGGGTGAAACAGTACTGTACGTACAGTAGTAATCTTCTTTTTGCAGTTGTCTCTTGATCAAGTAAGTCAGCCTTAATGTATAAGAGTGATGTCTATATTATGTCTTCTTCAAACGATCAGGTGAATCTGAATTCTGGCACTAATATTCTGTACTGGAGAACCACTCGAGTCACACTCGGCTCTAAAGCTGTCAAACCTTTACTCCTGAAGAACATACGGATCGAAGGTGAGGATGTGCAATGAGTGTGTAATCTGAAAAAAAGGCTTCCCGTCTTTGAAAGATTATATGACACCATTTCTCTTCTTCAGGCGTGGCATATACATCAGAGTGTTTTCCATGTAAGCCTGGGACGTTCAGTCGCACCCCAGGCTCCTCCTCCTGTGAGCCCTGTCCACGGGACACATACTCTGGCCGAGGGGCCAGCTCCTGCACACCTTGCAACACAAAAACACACTATGCCTGTAAGAACATGTGCACACACAAACACACACACACACACACACACACACATATATATATATATATTTCTATAATAGCACATATCCCTTTGAATGCATGTTTGCTATTAAGTGCACAGGACAGGATTTTATTTGTTTACATGTGTAACGTGACCACTAACCAACACACGAGAACTGCAGGCATACAAATCTTGTGTGCTGTGTTTCTAAACCATAGAAGTATCACAGGGTACTTTTATTTAGATGAAATGAGTTCAGCTGGCTAAGAAAGATTGTGAATCCTTGCATTAATGCGTATGATATATATATTTTTTATGCAGGCATAATATCATTTAGTCACTTTCACCTCATCATTTTTTAACCCTTTTAATAGTTTTGCTTTTGTAAGGCTTGTCTTCCAGTTCCAAACTATTCATGTCTATGTGAGGTATGACTCTTCTGTATATTTAATAGCAGAAGGCTCTGCCATGTGCAAAAGTAGACCTCCGTGCTCAGAAAAAGACTACATCCAGACATACAGCACCTGTGATAAAGATGGAAAGGTAAAATATTTATGGCAAAACATATATCACTGTATTTAAATGTATATCATTTGTATTCTCGTGCTTTAATACACACAGACACCATTTTTAAAGTTCAGAATAGTTTTTGTGTATATATTTTTAAAGCATGAGTGTTCTGTGTATATATATAATATACACTCAAGCTTTTAAAAATACAAACCCTTCCATTATATACATATAAAATATGATTAATGAAGTAAAATATAATTATTTTGTGTTATTTAGTTTGAAATATACAAGTACAGAAATGCTGCTGTCTCTCTTATAGACTCAGGTCAGGTATAAGTGGGTAGAGCCTCAGATTTGTTTGGCATCTGCTGCTGGCGCAGTAACACTGCCACCTTCTGGTCAGCGTGAGCCTTGTCCGCCCTGTAATCCTGGTTTCTATAACAACGACACTGCCACCTGTTCTCCATGTCCACCCGGGACTTACTCCAATGGGGTCAAAGGTGAGAAACCATCCTGACATCTTAAGGAGGACGTATGAATTGTGATTATTTCAAAAGCAAGAGCATCATTTCAAACAAACAGCCAAAAGATATTCAACATGGATTGTGTGGCATCTGTAGCATGCCAGCCTTGTCCAGCTGGTACAGAGCCTGTCCTCGGCTATGAGTACAAGTGGTGGAACGTGCTGCCTGCCAACATGAAGACATCCTGCTTCAACGTGGCCAACAACAATTGTGATGGATTTAATGGTGAGAGATTACGTATGGTGCGGTATTACAGTAGGGCGTATGGCAGTAATGCTTGTTTTTACTGCTAGAGGGCGCTGTTGTGTCACTGATAAATTTAAATGGAATTTTCTGCGTTCTTGTTTGTTTATGTACATGTTTCTTGTGCACAATACCTTCATATCTTGAACATTTTGTGTGCTTTAGGTTGGGCGGTAGCGGGTGATCATATACAATCAGGAGCAGGTCGTTCAGATAACGATTATCTCATTTTAACTCTCACGGTGCCTGGTTTCAAGTGAGTACTTTTCCACCTCCACACTACTACACTGTTCAAGTGCCGCCCTCTGCACATTACGTTCATTAGAGCTCATTAAAGCCTTGTGTAATTAGCATGGCTAAAATGCAGTACGTGAACATTTCTGCTGTGTGAGTGGGTACTTTGGTACTTGGTGGGTGTATGTAGAAGTGTTTGTCCTTGCTTAACCTGTGCAGTCTGTTTCTGTTTCGTATCAGGTTGCCTGTGTCGGTTCGAGGGCCATCCGGGAGTGAGTACGGCCGGATCACTTTTGAGTTTGAAACCAGCTGCTCAGCTGACTGTGAGTTCTACTTCATGACGGTGAGCATAATTTAAATGAAGTGATTGATAACAAAATGTTATTTTTGGGGTGAAGTAACCCTTGAATTCTTTTCTTGCTTCAGGATGTAAAAAGGAGGAGCACAAATGTCATTGAATCATGGGAGGGGAGTAAAAGCAAACAGAGTTACACACACATCATGACTGAAGACTCTTCTGTTGCGTTTACCTGGGCTTTTCAACGCACCAGTCAGGCTAGTGATGTCAGTACAAATACATGCACACTCACACAGATAAAAATGTTTATAGAATGGGATAGTCGTAATAGTCTTCCCACTGTCCATCAGGTGCGTCAGTATGTAAATGACATGGTGAAGATTTACTCTGTGACTGTCACTAATGCCGTGGATGGGGTTGCATCAGCGTGTCGGGCGTGTGCCCTTCAGTCTCAGCAGGCCCGCTCCTCCTGTGTGCCCTGTCCAGCTGGACACTACATTAATAAAGAGACCAACCAGTGCCAGGAGTGCCCTCCTAACACTGTCCTATCTGGGCATCACATCTATGGTAAAGAAGCATGCCAGCCGTGTGGGCCAGGCAGCAAAAGCAACAAGGTATTTCAGCTGTTTCTCTGTTTTTAGTTGGCACTTTTAAGTAGCACTTTGTTTTAATTATATTTATTTGTTAATATATATTTTGTTTTTCTTATTAAAGATAAAAATAGAGAAACTGGAATAAATGTAAAGGCTAAAATCAATTATACATGTATTATTGTCATTAGTGTTGTCAAATCATGTATTTATCTATACTTACATTATATAATTTCTATTATAAATAAACACAGTCGGTACGGAAAGTATTCGGACCCCCTTAGATTTTTCACCCTGTTAAATTGCAGCCATTTGCTAAAATTAAGTAAATTTTTTTTCCCCCTCATTTCCTCATTAATGTACACACAGCACCCCATATTGGCAGAAAAACACAGAATTGTTGACATTTTTGCAGATTTATT
>JAUMHG010000064.1:16179081-16190989 GCA_032359395.1 Enteromius anoplus | reverse complement strand
ATCTTATATATATATTAGTTACTAATAATACAAATTAGTTTTTAGTAATACTATTGATTTATAATATTACTATTATTTCTTATTCAATTAATAATACTATTATTTATAAAAATTATAATACTAAATATTTACTAATATTACTACTTCTGCTACTAATAATGTTATCATTGTAAGTGTATGCACTTGTTTACAAGTGGGTACATTACAAACTGCATGAAAGGCAATATTGGAAATTGCATAAAAGGGGCACTTTAAAACTCTGTGCATTGTGTTTTTTTTTTTTTAATGGTTTTCCCTTTGTATCCTTTCCTTTCCATTTTTCTGTCAAGGAGATTGTTACAACCTGCAGACAAAAAGCAAACAAACAACCCGCCGCAACAAACGTAGTGTAAAAGTAGCTCGATTACAGTTTGTCTTGCTCTGTCTTGTGTCAGTGAGTGTCCTGCAGGGACCTGTGACGGCTGTACATTCCACTTCCTGTGGGAGAGTTCTAGTTCCTGCCCACGCTGCACTGCTGTCGACTACCATGCCATGGAAGGAGCCTGTAAGGCAGGAATGCAGGTACTCTGTCATTAGTTCTGTTGATGAATCACTGTACATATTATTATCTATTATTGACTGAGAAATAATCATAATGATTGCGTACCAAGTGCAGTTAGAATTGGCTTTAACAGGGAACTGCAAGTTAATACATGCTTTAAATCAGATAATAGTCTGGTGAATTTCTCATCAGAAGTTATTTAGGGGAAGTTTGTTTTCTTCATTTGGTGACACACATGCGGAATATTCTTCACATTAAGCCGCCAAAACAGAAATGATGCAGAAAAGCACAGTGGGTGTTCACATATTTGTGACAGGTGCAGCTTGAAAGATGATGGTGACTAGCTTAAATATGATGCTCGAGTGACACAAATAACTTTCTCGTATTGTCACAAGTAGGAAAGGGAAAAACTAAGTACATTACTGTTGTAAAGTGCACATGCTAATTATCAATGCTATTATTAGAAGGTAAATTTTTGCATCCCAAAAATCAATCGCATTTTTACAAGTTCATGCTTGCCTGTAATTAATTGTAGATAGAATAGGTCTAAGCGTGTTTGGCGTGCTATCCATGGAGAGGGTTCAGAGGGTTGTGAACTTTCGAGACCTAGGATTTTTAACCCTTCTTGTCTGCAGGAAGCAGACAGAGCTCTGCTTCTGACCCTGATCCCCATATGCTCCCCAAAAGGGAATAATTGTGGACAGCAGCCAAAACATAGCGGGGAGGCTCCCCTAAAGCACAGAAGGAGGGATGCTGGACAAGTGGAGGTAGAAAAGAGGGTGGTTATGTAAGATGTGGTGTGTGAATGAGGGTGATGGTGTGTGGCTCCAGCAGGAGCGGTCAAAGCTGGTGGGTGCAATGCTCCTGGTTGGGCAGTCCACTTTGCATGGCAGCTATCATGATCGACTGGTGTGCGTACTTTTGTGGTCATCTGCTGTGCGTGTCGATGTAAGTGAGCATCTCTTACTGGAGCGGTCCACACTGGTGGGTGCAATGCTCCAGCTCGATCTGTCCACTGATACAACAACGTATATCTTCGACCGTCTCTGGTTGGAGCCGTCCAACCTGGTGGATGCAAGAGCTCAGATTTTGCCGTCCGCTGTTGTGGCGGTGGGTGCAAATTAGGTGAGCATCACTTGCTGAAGGGGTCCACACTGGCAGGTGCAATGCTCCAGCTCGTTCGGTCCACTGAGGCAGCAGCGTGTGTCGACTACCATCTCTGGTTGGAGCCGTCCACGCTGGCGGGTACAAGAGCTTCGACTTTTGTGGTCTGCTACTAAATCAGTGATCAGCGTGATCGTCTCTAGTGGGAGCAGTCCCCGCTGGCCGGTGCAGTGCTTTAGCTAGGGATGTCCTACTGAGAACAGCAGCCTACATGAACGACCATCTCTGGAGAGCCGTCAATGCTATAGCAATAGCTCTAACTTTTGTGGTCCGCTGCTGTAACAGCGGGCGTATGTGTGGGTGCGATAACCACTGCGGTGGCGATTTGAAGAGGGGTTCTTGTTTTCGAACAAATTGTAATTCTGGGCGCGACGCTCTAGTTCGAGTGTATTATTTAGAGGGTAATTGGTATTGGATGAAGGGGGGTGGGTTCGGCTGGAGCTGTCTGTACTTGTAGGTGCAATTCTCGAGCTTAGAAGGGCCACTGGGGAATTGGGGTAAGGGGAGCTCCAGCGGGAGTGGCCCATGCTTGTGGGTACAATGCTCCAAGGAGGGGACGCTGTGGGTCTGGATTTGTGGAGATGACGTTGGCAGGAGCTGACACCTGTAGTGGGTGTAAAGCTGTGGCTTGGGCCTGCCGGGGAGGTGGCGGAGGGTGGTATTCAGTCCCTTTGCTCAGTATTTAGTAGAAGAATAAAGAATCGAATACAGTCATGAGTCTTTTTGAGAAAGATGCAACAAATTTTTCACACCTGGATTTGTGGATCCTCTGCCATTCCTTCTTGTAGATCCTCTCCAGTTCTGTCAGGTTGGATGGTCAACGTTGGTGGACAGCCATTTTTAGATCTCTCCAGAGATGCTTAATCGAATCGGGGCTCTGGCTGGGCCATTCAAGAACAGTCACAGAGTTGTTGTGAAGCCACTCCTTGGTTATTTTAGCTGTGTGCTTAGGGTCATTGTCTTGTTGGAGGGAAAAATCCTAGGCCTAGTCTGAGGTCCTGAGCACTCTGGAGAAGGTTTTTATATACATATACATATACACACATCATGTAAACACAAACTTTTATTTTGGATGTGATTACACTTTTTGTTAATTCTGTTAATGTAATGCATACATACATACTAGAGACTTATATTCTCTTATAACACAATGAAAAGTTTGTCAAATCGATAAAGGCCAGATGCAAGCATCTACGAGTATTTTTCATAGCATAACAAGATGTACCTTTTATATATGGAATCTAACAGAAAATACTGTCAATAGAATACGAGTAAAAGGAATGGATAACAATAAACGAGAACAAATGTGTAATACTCGAGTATGCCAGTAACATGAAACAGCAGTAGGAATAAAATGGGAATTAATAATATAAGCATCATAAAGAATAATTTGTGATGAATATACTGAACATATGAAAAAATAAGACCAATAAAACAATATAGGACATTTGCATTCACCAAACCGTAGCTAAATAATTACATTTGCATATAGACAAAAAAACAATGTAATAATGCAAATTTGAATTCTAAGGACACTGTGTTTGTGTGGACTGAACCTCGGCTTTGTACTGGAGGACTGACTCTCCCGCTCAAGAGAACGTCTTCATGTGAGGCGATTGATTTCTGGCTGAAGGTGGGCGCTGGGCTTGGAGCGTTCTGTGCTATTCTGCTCGTCTCCCTGACCTGCTACTTCTGGAAGAAGAACAAAAAGTATGATTCTTGTTTTTGGAGATATACCACCTTCTCTCTTTGATTATGCTAATACCCTTCGTGCTTCTCTATCTTTGCGTTCCGATAGGCTGGAGTATAAGTATTCCAAACTCGTGATGTCGGCCAATAAAGAGTGCGAGTTACCGGCGGCGGACAGCTGTGCCATTATGGAAGGAGAAGGAGAGGAGAATGAGGAGGAAGAAGTAGTTTATGCCAACAGGTCTTCTCTTCTGGCTAAGCTAAAGGCTATTGCTACTAAGGTTAGCTAAACAACTGCTTTGCTTTTGTCAATGGTGCCACAGCAAAAACAGAAAATATGATAATAATCTTTCCTAACGTTCTCCTGTCAGTCTTTGCTATTTTAGTGTAATAAAGAGGCATAAAACTTAGAAAAACAAGAAAATAATCCAATAGAGGGCATTAGACATTAAAACCCCTGAACTTCATTGTAATACCACATTTTTAAAAGGCTGAGTTTGTGCTGCACCAATAACTCTTCATTTACATTACATTTGCACATTCAGCCAATGCTTTTAGCCAAAGTGCTTTAAGTAAGAGGAACAAAAGCAATCAGTCAAGGAGCCAACGAGAGTTGGAATATTAAATATATTTATTTGACAACTAAATGCTAGAGAAGAGGAGAAAAGATTCTTTTATTCGATAAGGATGCATTAAATTGATTGTCAGTGTTATAATTCAATGTTAAATAAGCTTTCTGTTTTAAATAAAGATTTGGGAATTTTCTAAAGATTAAAAATAGTCTAAAATAATTAATTAAGCAGGTAATAAAACGGATAATAAAAATTTAGCATCAGGATTAAATCAGCGGACTAGAATGACTTCTGAAGCATCATGTGACTTTAAAGGCTGGACTAGGCTGTGAAAATTTAGCTTTGCATCACATTAATAAATTACATTTTAAAATATATTAAAATAGATTTTAAGATGTAATAGTAGTTCATTATATATGTATATTATTGTATTTCTTGAGCCAAGAACTGCAGCATTGGTAAGAATAAGAGTTTTCATTAAATATATATTTTAAAAACTATTCCTATATAATTATGTTAAAAACTAACATTTTGTCTTTAGTAACCTCTAATGGACATTCACAGAAGTATTTTCAAAAATATGCTTCAAGTTCTTAATGATTTTCCCTTCCACACCGCAGAACATTTCTGTTGAAATGACCTCAGTTCAACCCTCCCTTTTCAAGTTTTCCCTGCCTCGCTTTTTCTTTGTCTTTCCCTCCTTCACCCTGCGCTAGCAGCCACTGCAGTCGGAAAGTTAGCTGCGAGTGTGGGTGAGGGTGGGTGTGTGTATATGCCTTGATGTTTAACTGAAGGAGCCACTGAGGGACTTCTAGAAACATCTGTAAGATTAAAGACTGTTGAGCTGCATTGGCATATGCGGCGTGTCACACTGTGTTCGTGGCCAATTAGATGAGAGCTTGAGAGGGAGAGAGTTGTATTAAAGCGTCACTCTTCAGAACTTCCGTTGTCACTTAAAGTCTTAAGCATTCAGTCCTGAAAAATGATTTCCCGCAGTATATGGAGTCAGTTTTGGTCCTGTAATTATTGAGGAAGTTAATTAGGAGAATAATCAGTCCAAAATGAGAGGAATTCATCAATCATGTTCCTGGTGACTGGTTGGCCTTAAATAAACCCTGCTGAATGGGGGGAAAATGTATTAGCTGGTCTCCCAGCCTGGTTTTAGGTGAGTTTTGGGCACTTTCCAGCAGGAAAAACCTGCTAAAAACAGCAGCTTAAACCAGCTTGGACACATAAACAGAATTCTGAAACAAATTTATCTTTTAAAGTATGTATTTGACATACAATATTTATATATATAAATATATTTTTTTTAATACTAATTACTTAATGTGTATTAAAATCAACACATTTTATTTAAAACCACTGTCATATGAATATTCATAATTATATTCTTTATGGTTGAAATATTTAAGTACATTGTGTACTGAGAGTTTATAAATTCAAAAATTCTCAAATTGTAGAGATGCAGATTTAGCCAAAACTAGTTTTTATAACTAATGACAATCTAAAGACAAAAAATCATGAATATAAATGTTTGGGTGTTTATAATTGGGTAAATAATTAGATAATAAGAGGTGGAGAAAGTTAATATGATGTGGTAAAAAAAAAAAAAATACAAGACAAAAATATTTTGATTTGAAAAAATGTACACACAAATAATTCACAATAAGACGAGGAACTGTTTATTCATCATAAACTGGGTCAGTTTTAATATTACACAATATATTTCAAAGGGGACCTAAAACAGCCAGGCCTTCACGTCTCCAAAAGTCTTTATCATATTTATAAAAGAAAGATACAGCTTTACGATTTTCTCCGAAAAAAGCCGAGATCCTGGAGGCGTGATTTGTGGGCGGAGTTAAGAAGTGACGAACAACAAAACACAGACGAGATGCCTTTCACTTACAGTTCTCAGTCATGGAATCATGACCGGGATCTTTTATAGCTGAGGTTATTTTTGAAAACTTAACAAGTTTATCTTTCACTCACAACCAAAAACACACTTCTTTGGAAACATAGACTTACTGTCAAGAGCTTGATCCCGCCCTCTCTGGTCAGGAGAAATGCCCATATAAGGAGTTCTATAGTCCACTACATCATAAAACAAATGATTGGGAAAAAAAAATAAAAAGTCTTTGTACCGGAAGTAAGATTTTTAGCACATAGATACTCGGTCATATGTTTTTTTTTTTTACTTTGTTAAAAAGTTGGATTTTCATGCTACACATGGACAGTGTAAACAACTCTGAATGCACATTACCCCTTCAATAACAATATTACGATTCACACCAAACAAGATGACTTGTGAGTAATTAAGCAAGAAATTTGCTAAGCTAATGGCACAAAACATTGAGCTAATAAGCTTTTAAGATATGAATTATTAGGGTATATAAAAGATTGATTAAACAGTGCAATTAAAACTTTCAGTTTTGAATGCAACATTTCCATTAAGTCAGCGTTTCCCTCAGCTCAAGGGATCTGCCCCCTTGAATGGATTTTTCATTGCGCTTGCCAAAAAGAGTTTTTAAAATGAAGGATATTATTGTTGGCTACCTTTTTAGAACAGGCTTTGCGTAGGGAGCGTGCCGGTGATGCATTAAAATACTGTCCATGTAGGAAACTAGGTTTCATAACCGAACTTATGTGCAAATAACAGCGCTCCAGAAATCTGTGCCATACAGAGGCAGTTGCAGGTCATTTGTCTTTCTGTTTAACAGACCTAGCTGTTTGATTTGCACGCTGGTTGTCCTGGTAACGTGCGTTGTCCGCCGACAGTCCTTGGCCTTCGCAGGGCAGGCTTTTCAAAGGGAGGCGACCTTGACGGAGAGGCCGATTCCTCACTCTGTTTGTGTACATTTGTCGCGCCCGCGTTCAGCGATTTGTTCCCATTTCGCCTGCGTTTTCAAAACCGTGTTCCTGTTTCTAGGGCAACAAGAAGAGCGGTGAAGCTGTCCAACTGCAGTACTCCAATACAGAGAAGTCTGTGTGGGGATAGAAGAGGAATACGGAAAAGAAAGGGATGAATGGAAGTCCGATATCACACGCAGCGGCCTTAAGAAAACAAGAGTACAAGTGCCCGAGGAAGGAACATGGGTTTAACAAGACTGCGATGCCTCAGGAACCCGGACGGACGTGTTTTTACCAATATTCCTGTCGAGATTTGTCACTATGCAGTTGTGTATGTGTATTGTAAATGTGTGAAAATTCCCTCCCTTTCCAGTGCCCGGGCTTCTCCAGAAGCTTTTCGGAGCGACAGCCGCGACTTTACACGAGTCCTAGCTTGTCAGAGCGAATGTAGCCAAGGGTCACACAAATACACTCAGACGTTAAGCTTTACTGACAGACGCTTCCAATCCCAGCTAAACAGCCCTGGAAAGCCATGTAAAGCGTGTTGTGCTCAAGTGCGGCCAAAATAGAAATTTTTTTTCCCTCTTTTTTTTTTTTTTTTTTTTTAAGTAACCTATTTGACTGTGACGGTGACATTCCAAATGAAATATGACATGAATAAAGTCTATGTATAAAGAGATTACAGCAAAGCAGGAGTCATTTCTGTACTGCTATTTTTTATGATTTTCCGACATACCTCTGTTAATCTGGCTTACAGTATCAAGACAAACACAGGGCATTTCAGGAGAAAAGGATTCCTTAAGAACTGTGACTGCAGTCTGAGGTGATGAAACATTTGCAGTCTAGTTTAAGGAACTTAATGAACTGCCGGTGGGCTTTTTATTCATGCAATTTTAAGAGCCATCGACATGAAATCTGGAGAAATGATCGGCCGTGACCCGTATTGATTCTGGATTGAGGTGTAAACCTGTAGTTTACTGTGCCGCTGGGATTTAGTTGTTTTGTTTGGTCTACTACTACTAGTCTGAAGTGTTCGATATACTGTTGGCAATATTATTCACATGAGTAATTCTTTGTTTGTGTGTTTACATTGAAATAAACTTGTAACTGTCCTACTGATGTCAGTTATTTTAGCTTTTTTTTATACACATTTTCTGTCATCCTTGTAATTAAGTTTGGGTGGGGTTTTATTTATTTAAATGTTTATATATAAGTATTTCTATTTAATATTTCTATTTTATTTCAGATTTATTTCATGTAACAAATACTTTATAATCTAAAAGAGTTACGCTTATGTCATGGCTTGATAACAAGCAACAACAACAGACCATAAAAAGCGTTCATATATTTTATTTCTTTGTCTTCCTAAAGTCATCTGTGTGTGTATATATATATATATATATATATATAAGTTAATAATATGTATAAGTTCTTATTTACAGCATCATTAAATTTGGTGGTGTTAGATGCATCCCATCAGGTTTTTCCCATGAAACATCATTTTGAGTACGGATTATGCTATGTTTTGCTCAATATAAATACGACAAGCTGAGTGAAGATTCTTTTTGTAACGGCACAGGTTTAGATCAACGTGACGGTGAGTAGATGATCACAGAGCTGTGATTTTTTGGTGAACTATCGCTTTAAATCTGCAGCGGTGTAGCAAAAGCCTTGTACGTTGAGCTGTCCTCATTAGTTCTCTCTCTCGTTCTGAATGTCACAGCTCACTATCTTTTATTCTGACTCTCACTCATTCCTGTGCTTCTTCGTCTCCACGGGCTTCAGAAATATCGTGGTTGTTGTTGGTGGAGGAAGTCGTGTCTAACATGGAAAAGTGCAGAGGTTCTGATATCTCCAATAAAAGACTTGACTCGGTGCCACCATTAGAATTCCACAGAGGACGGAGAAAGTGTGATGTGCACAATTCACCCCCCAAAAAACCTCTCTCACTATCTCTATCCCTCAGCCATCTCTTTAACTCTCCCATTCATGCCGTTCTCTCTCGCTTTCTCTCACCTGTCCCCTCTCTCTCTCTCTCCTCAGACGAACTCGTGTGGCTGATAAAAGGAAGAGTTTTCAAAGGCTTCAGCACTTTCGATGTATTATTCTGGCCAGAAAATCCCTGGCAAAAATTGCATTCCATTTCCCCGCTCATAATCTCTGCTGCTTCGTCCTCCTTAGAAAGCCAGAAGCCAGCTGATTGGATGTCAGCAGAATAATTTACTGGGATAGAACACCCGGAGTAATTTTTTTTCTTTTCTTTTTTAATTTCAGTGAAGAACCTGACTCGTCATTGTGAGACATCCGAATCCATCACGGTCCCAATGACAGAAAGGTTGAGTGCTGAGAAGGTAAGTCACTGTGTGTTTGTGTATGATAAAAGATTCACTGTTATCCCACAACCTCCTCGACACGAGGAAAAAAAACAACAAAAAACAGACACCTTATCATTTAGTTTGTTTATTATGATGTCATAATGTCCCTTTTTATTGCACACTGCACCATGGGTACTGTTCTATTGCTTTGTGTTCAAACAGAAAAGTTTAGTGCCTTCCCGAAGTACAGTACAGATCCCACACATTTGTAACTCCTTTACAGACCTAAAGGAGAGATTGTAGTCTATTTAAGCCTTACATACAAATCTGAAATCATCCCAAATTGTTCTCGGTACATCCAACGAACATGCCATTTCAGAAAAACAGACAGAGAAAGACTGTCCAGTCACACATTCAACATTTAGGGTTCGACAACTGTACTGTATTTACTAACAGATGTTACAGTAAACTGCTCTGTACATACAACAGAAAACAAAATTGATCACTTTTTATTTTAATTTGCAGACCCGCACAGAATCAGTTCAATTGGTTTTTAACAATATTGGAACCTATCTAAGTTATATTTAAGTATTTTGGGATGGTCGTTATAATCTTTCCAGAAAAATGTGGGGAAGAGTCTGTTCAGGCCTGGTCTTGTAATTTATTGTAGATTTATTATAGATTTTTGGACCGAAGTAGCAGTTTGAAGTTAAAAACCACACAATAAGTGATTTGTTTCTTACAAACCTGCAACTTTTTCGATTCTCAACATCTTAACTAATGGACTGCACCCATTCACTGCAGAGCATCCATTGTTGAGCAAGTAATGTAATGCTACATTTCTCCAATTCTGTTCTGAGAAATTATTTTAAAAAATGTTTGGATGAACTGTGCATACATAATACACACTCCAGTCTATAGTTCTGCTCACACATCAACTAAACTTGACGTTGAATTCGGATGTGACACCTTTAAGTGTGAAGTAAGGGTATACGATACGGATTTCTTTCAAAGCCGAACTGTTTATGAACCTAACCGTATTTAGCACTCCAAACAGGGCTGACATCTGTATTCTGCCGTAGTGCTGAGATTTGTCAAACATAAACAGATCTCTGAAAGTTTGCCTTAAACTTTCCCACGCAGTGACGCGTTTAGACACAGCCGGCTGCTTGGGTGAGGGAGGCTCGCTCTCCATTTGTGTTTCTGTGCAGACTGCAGTCTTGGCTCCCTCCTAAACCGCTTCTAAGCCACTCAGACGAAACCACCACATTTGACTTTTTCTTCTCTCAAAAACATTCTTAAAGAGGCTAAGGCTGGAACGAGGACCCCTAGCAACCTAACGTGCAGAAAGAGGATGTGTTCGGATTTTGGGAGGGTGTTGTACTGTGAGCCTCAACACAAAAGCATTGAGTTGCTTAGTATGGGGCTGGAGTTTATGGGGCAGTGAAATACATTACATAAACCATGCTGTTTGTCTCTCTACACTTGCTGACTTATTGACTTTCTTTGTTTCAAATGTGGACTCTATCTGCTGTCCTCATATCGCCTCGTATGTTTTTGTAGTTCCTTTATTGGTAATTCACACAAAGAGCTACATTTTGATTTATTGATCTTGCCTATGTAAAAGTGACCCCCACAGTACTGGTTTTCAGGGTGTTGCTGTGCATTTGTGAAGTTGTTCTGGGTGGTATTTAGAACGTTCCTGCGCTGTTGTTAGGGTATGGTTGGTATCCAGGGTGATGCTATGGAGTTGTGAAGATGTTTGGGTGGTTTTTAGCATGTAATTGTGCTGTTGTTAGGGTGTGGTTGGTTTCCAGGGTGTTGTCATGGAGTTGTGAAGATGTTCTGGGTGGTTTTTAGCATGTCACTGTGCTGTTGTTAGGGTGTGGTTGGTTTCCAGGGTGTTGTCATGGAGTTGTGAAGATGTTCTGGGTGGTTTTTAGCATGTCACTGTGCTGTTGTTAGGGTGTGGTTGGTTTCCAGGGTGTTGTCATGGAGTTGCGAAGATGTTCTGGGTGGTTTTTAGCAAGTAATTGTGCTGTTGTTAGGATCTGGCTGATTTCCAGTGTGTTGTATGGAGTTGCAAAGAGGTTTTGGGTGGTTTTTAGCATGTTACTGTGCTGTTGTTAGGGTGTGGTTGGTTTCCATTGTGTTGCTATGGAGTTGCAAAGCTGTTCTGGGTGGTTTTTAGCATGTAACTCTGCTGTTGTTTGTGTGTGGCTTGTATCCAGCGTGTTCCTATGGAGTTGCAAAGCCGTTCCGGGTGGTTTTTGGCATGTTACTGTGCTGTTGTTAGTGTGTGGCTTGTATCCAGCGTGTTAATATGGAGTTGCAAAGATGTTCTGGGTGGTTTTTAGCATGTTACTGTGCTGTTGTTAGTGTGTGGCTTGTTTGCAGCGTGTTGCTATGGAGTTGCTGGTTTTAGAATGTTACCGTGCTGTTTTCAGGATTTAGTTGGTTTCCAGGGTGTTGGTTTGCAATTGCTATTATGTTCTGAGTGTTTTTGTAAAACGTAACTGTGCAGTTCCTAGGATGTGATTGGTTACTAGGGTGTTGCTATGCTTTTGCCTCAGTGTTTTGAGTATGTTAATATGCAGGTATTTCCTGTGCTGTTACTAGGGTGTTTTGGATGGTTGCCAGGTTGTAGCTATGCAATTCCTAAGGCATGGGTGTCACAAACTTAGTTCCAGGAGGGCCACAGTAGGGCTGGGCGATATATATCGCACGGTATTTTATGCGCATCTCATCAGTAAAGACGGTTCTTTGATTAGCGGGAA
>JAUMHG010000064.1:16159367-16172824 GCA_032359395.1 Enteromius anoplus | reverse complement strand
ACATTTAAAACCGAACGTACTACCCGACCGTTTAAACAGTACGTTCTATATAGTATGAATGGGGGTAGTATGAATGGAACTCGGACGTACTATATCCGCCATATTAATGTTGTCACGTGTCACGCGTCGTCACAACGGCGCGACAATTTCAACTTTCAATAAGTCATCCATTTATTTAGATTGTGTTAAATGAGTGTAATTTAATCACAATAAACAACGTTTTTTTCCTGAGGTGCTTACACTTAAAACGAGCCGCCTCTCCATTTTTTTAATATGACGCCTCCTCTCCCGGAGCCTCATGAATAGGAAAGTGTCTATGGTATGCTTACTATAGAATATTTAGAATATTGTAGAATATTTATTATGTATAATTAAATACAAACACTTGCATGTAAATATTTAAGAAAAATACATTTTTATATATTAACTATATTTATAAAAATATATAAATTTAAATTAGTAAAAATATATATAGTATATGTGTTTGTCTTTATACATAATAAATATAAACTGCACACACATTATGCACACAAAAACTTTATTTTGGATGTGATTATTTGTTTAATTTGAATATATATATATATATATACACTTTTTCAAGTCATAAATGTGATGCTCTACTATATGGACCAGTTTCTACTGTTAACTTGTTGCTTATTATCATGCCCCTTATTTACATATTGGATGTTTATTAGTACTAAAAGTAAATCTAGTACAGTACTCCGCTTTACCCTATCCTTGATCCTTAATCCTAACCAATACCTAAATTTAACAACTACTTTACTAACTATTAATCAGATGCAAATTAGGAATTTATTAAGGCAAAATTGGCAGTTGTTTCTTCATAGCGAGAATTGGACTTCTCTTTCTTAGAGTATTGATGCTTAATCTTCAAATACTGCAATATATCTTTTCTTATTTTGTGTGTAGATCTCACCATGGGACGCGTAGCTAGTGGCCGGCCCGCTCACACTGAACCGGTTCATGTTTAACCGGTGACTGGTGACGTTCTTCTGAGGCTGGAACATGATGATGTGGACTTTGGGGGCAAACATGCAGCCCAGCACCACAAATCCACTCAGACTGACAGATATACACATGGTTGTGGTTTGGACCTGAGAGAGAGAGAAAGAGAGAGGAAAACCACAGTTCATTTCTCACCCTCGTTGTCTCTATGGTGACTCCCATTCATTCCCATAATCAGAAGCTATTAGTTGTAACTATCAAGAACCCCCTTGGCTAATAAAGAGGTAGAGCACGGGGGTATAATAACAGTGACATTTAGCAAAGTGCCGCGTAAATAGCATTTGATTAGAAGTAGTTGAACGTCTCCCATTAGCAACATAATTTTCCTCCTTCCAGTTTTAGATCTTCTTGTTGTTCCCTGTGGTACCCCGTCAAGGCGCACTGCTGTTAGCGAATGAATAGGAGGATGGATATAACTCAGCCCAGGGGAATCTAGACCTTCACTAACAATCCAACGCTGTTCCGCTTAAGGAACGATTTCACAGAAAGCTAAATGAACGGTATGATCCATTTCAGTTCAGGCCTTTATCTCATTACGACTTATCCGCGGGTTCCTCATGTGCGTATGTTCATGTCCTGCTAAAAATATGCGAACCGATAAGCTGTTAGTCTTGCTCGTGTTTTCTGCAGTGTAATCAGCATGAGGCATCTTTCAAAGCTGTTTTTATTCTGTTGTGTTTTACTCGGCCAGTTCGTAGCTCTGCATGCATTTGCACTCAGGGTTTCTGTACCTTTCAACTATCCTGGCCTTCTACAGGCATCAGCATTCTGTGCAAATGGTCTCTGAGGGCCGTGTCTCTTGAGCAAAGAGCCTCTCTTTGCACTTCATTGACTGCGGCCTAGTAAGATACGGTTTCGACCAGCTCACTGCAAGAATTCCTCTTTGCGTCAGCAGGCTGTCTACATGGTCCAGTTTCTCTCTTGAGTGGCAATGCTGTTTGGGTACTTCAAGCTGGTTTGTTGAATGACAAGCTCGGTTATAGAGACTGAATCGCTCTATGTGATATATTTGTTGCCTCAACGAGCTATTGAGAAGTTGTCTGTTGAGGCTTGTGTTTGCTGAAGATTTAAATTTGTCAACAGATTTCTATCTGACAGTTCTGCTTACTTGGTGTTATTCCTAATACACGTAACAGCTATCAGAACAGCAGGCGTCTTGCGGTCCCACAAGCGCGGATACAAGACAACGTCGTCTGTTTTGCATGTTAATGGCTTTTTTTCTGGTTCCGCTTTTCAGCTCAGATCAGTTTGATTCATTCTCACTAAAGCAGATTAAATCTAGCTGTGTTCAGTTGGGTTCAGGTACTTTCATTGATTTGAGCAGTATTTCTGCGTATGTCAGACAGGACTGGGTATGAGCTGGAAATGTAATCGATTTGACCACACCCCAAAGGAAGCTGAATTTGTTTAAATTTGTACAATAAAAAATATTGTTTTGTTTAAAGTAAAAAGATAAAGTAAGTAAGATATCCCCTACTATAAGCATTAAGGTAGAGGGTTCTAAAGTTCCATAAATATATTTTGTATATTTTCAACCATAAATATAAAAACAAAAACGTTTTTTCCTAGTAATATGCATTGCTAAGAACTTCATTTAGTCAACTTTAAAGGTGATTTTCTCTATATTTTTGCACACTAGTATCTTGGCCAAATATTGTACTATCCTAACAAATCATACAATAATCATTAATAAAAATAATTTCAGATAATGTAAAAAAAAACTCAATTTAAAAAAAAAAATTACAATTATGACTGTTTTTGTGGTCCTATGTCACATATTACATCTTTTTTTAGTTGGAATCTGTTATTTGATTTGTCTTCTATTATTAGAATTTTCGCATTTTTACACTTTTACAAAAAGTAACTAATATAACAAACAGCCACACATTTATACAAGGCCTATGAGTCATTTTTAAATATTCAGACAAGGCTTAATGAATAGACCATTCAACATTTGCCTTGACAAATCTTCCTTTTCTAACTGAAGGGAAGTTGACCCTAAAACTAATTGTTTGTCATTACTTCATAGCAGAACAAAAGAAGATACTTTGACACTGGCTACTAACCATATTTGCAGCCCAATATCTTTCATTATATGAAAAAATCATTTCATTCAACACAAGTTTGGTATGACATGAATGTTGACAGAATGACATTTTTAGGCGATTTCTTCTTTTAAAAGTTAAACTTACTGTAATTCTGTAAATTTTCACTTTTACAGTGTCAGACATACCCTGTAGTCACTGGAGGTGACGTAGAAGATGGGCAGGAAGGCCAGCCAGATGATACACGTGGTGTACATGGTGAAGCCAATGAACTTGGCCTCATTGAAGTTCTCCGGACACTTGCGGGTCTTGAAGGCGTAGACTGTGCAGAGGACCACCAGAACCACATCGTAGCTCAGCGACAGCAGCATGCTAGAGTCCCTTACGTTACATTTCAAAATCACAGTCTGACGTTTCTCCGGTGTTGTGAACCGCCGTGTGCCGGGCACTTCCACGAGTAGCCAGACGGACACCAACAAGAGCTGCACGGAGATCAACGACAGACAGATGAAGACCTGTGAGCTGGGACTGATGAAGCGTGGCCGCTGAGCCCCGCCTTCTTTTACGCCGCTGAAGATGCGAGCGATGCGATTGGTCTTCGTGAGCAAGGCGGAGTAGCATACCGCAAACGAGGTACCCAGGCCTAACCGCCTCAGCGTGCACACGACAGGTGAAGGTTTTGCAATGAAAATGAAAGTCATGACGTAGGACATGAAGACGCCCAGCAGCAGGATATAGCACAGCTCACGACCGGATGCTTTGACCAGTGGCGTGTCGTTATGCCGAATGAAGACGACAAAGACCATTAAAGTACATATGAAGCCAACGCATGCAATCGAGATGGGTCCAATGGCCCAAGCATCCTCCCACATGATGTGGTCCTCAGGAAGGTCGTAGCATCCGGTCAGGTCGGGACGGGGCCATTGGCCGGGTGCACAGGGCATGCATGTGAACTCATCCGGCAGGTATTCGTAGGGCTCACAAGGAGTACAAATCCAGCAACAGTATTCACCTGCTTGCATCTTCTTCATCTCGTTGGGAGCACAAGGGTCGCTGCATTGAGACGTGGGTACATCCGCTCCTCTCGGCCATCCGATCAAACCCTCGTTTAGGGAAAGACTCTCTGCCCACTCGCCAACCTGGATATAAGTGAACTTGTCGCTCCCTGGCACATGTTGGTAGTTGAAGATGTTGTATCGGCCTATTCCGTCGCCATAGGCATCAAACTTTACATGATTCTCTGAGCCGGCAGGGGAGAACGGAGCTTGAGAGAGAGTACGAGAAAGAGGGGAGAAGTTAATTCACACATATCAAGCAGAACGAAACACATTATTAACTCATGAACAGAGTTCCCTTTATGACTGTCTTTGGTTATTATCAGTAAGTACGTATACGGCTGCAGGCTCATGAAGCAATTATAGTAGGCAAAGAAATGTATCATCAAATCTCTAAACAAAATGACTTTGCAACGCCGGTCTAATTTGAGCGGAGAAAGTTTGATGAGGAATCGGGCTGCTTACTGTCAGGGTTTATGTGCTAGGTATTGGTTTTATCGTTCATATGAAGTCTCCCACACACCTCTGTACTGTAGCTCGGGGCTCTGGGAGTAAGCGTCCTTGGTCAGCACATTGCAAAATAAGACACGGGCAAATGAGCACAGAGGAGCTGATGCTTCTGTCTCTCGTTTTTGCCTCAGGGAGAATGATATATTGTGAACGGGGAGAAAAGACGAAAAGAAAATGCCCCTCAAGGGATGATGGTAAAACTGTCACTACTGTTTGTACAAGGGATTATTTTTCTATATAGGGGCAAGAGAAAGAGTGAGATGTAAAGTTGTAGAGATGTTGAAAAAAGTTGTCGATCTCTCTCCCTCTCTTTCTATCTATCTATCTATCTATCTATCTGTCTGTCTGTCTGTCTGTCGGTCTGTCTGTGTCTGTCTGTCTGTGTCTGTCTGTCTGTGTCTGTGTCTGTCTCTGTCTGTCTCTGTCTGTGTCTGTCTGTCTGTGTCTGTCTGTCTCTGTCTGTCTGTGTCTGTCTGTCTGTGTCTGTCTGTCTGTCTGTATTTTATTTACATCTATATATCTACATTCGGCTCGTTATTTGGTTCTGTTGGTATGTTGTATATGTATATATTACGTATTTATAACAGTGCCATGACTTCTTCTACTTATTTTTTTGTCATTTTAATATGTGGACACACAAATAGTAGGCTACATCCAAACCTAGTGCGGTGCATTTTCTCTGCACAGTGTAATTGCTCAGAGGATCTCTGAAAGCTGGCTGCTGGATGATGATTCATCAGATAAGGAAAACAGGTTAGAAGTTATGAACCCCATCATTCACAAAGATAACGTCAATGTCAACACCCATGCACTCACGCACCCACTAATACACACACACACACGCAGCTGAGGTGCAATGAAATCCACACACGTCTTGCTGTATTCGAGAACTTCATCGTGTGCTGGATCAAATTAACCTTCTGTGGCCCATAGTTCATTTCTTCATAGCTCATCTGTTCATTCCAGAATTTGATGGCACGCGACCCTCGATAATGTGTAATCATCCCTCATTGGCAGCAGATGTTGAGCACACCCCTATATTAAATAATCAGCATCTGGTAACAGGATTATTAACTGTAATATAATTACCCGTTACAAACACTAATTGCAGTTAATTAGCTTGCACCGAGCCTCCAAGGATATGGACATACCTACTGTGGGACAAATGCTTTCCATATAGGATTTACTGCAATATTCTGATGGATATCTATCTATCGGTCTATCCATCTATCCATCCATCCTCCGTCTAGTGATGGATGGATTGATATTGAGGTTATGGTTGAGGGTACAATACATCTATCAGTGATGGGTTGATGGATAGATCATTATGAATGAGATAGAGATATTAGATCATAGATAAATATGTGATTATGATTTAAACATAGCCTGAATTGGTCTTAATTTGATTTGATCAATCAATCTTTTTGAGGTCAGTCTCAAAATCTTTTATGTAATGGCAGTCTACAGAATAATTACTTCGATGTACGCTTTTTAAACTTTTGTTTTATGACCTTTTGATGCATTGCGCCATTCAAATGTTAAAGTTATATCGTGGACAAAAACCACAAACTAAAATAACTAAGTGTTGAGAATAACTCTCTCTGTGCATCCCTGACAGATGTTTGCACGTTTTGTCATGAGAAGCTTTTGACACAGATACAGTAAATCAACAAATCAGGCTTGTAGTCTGACGGTGTCTTAGAATAGCTTTATTGGCAAGAGCAGTTTAACCTGTGTGAGAGGAGCAATTCTGTCTATTACTGCTTGACACGGATCACTCAGACTGCTCGTGGAGCCGAGGGACATAAACACTCACAGACTAACTGTGGATGAACATGAATTCATAATTGACCTCTCTTTCCTTGGGGATTCACAAAGTTGTTTACAGATTTTTACACAAGGCATAAAGATCACCATTAGGGCATTAAAAATAGCAAAAAACAGCTAAAACCAGCCTAAACTAGTTGGATGATTTTAGCTTTTCAACCAGCCTGGTCTAGGTTGAAGTTGGTCAGAAGGCTGGTTTTAGAAAGGTTTTGGCCACTTCCTAACTGCCAGGCTTGGAGGCCAGCTGGAATGTCCAGCTAAAACCGGCTACTTCCACCCTAAACCAGCACAGACCTGCCAACAGGCCTAGGCATTTAGGTTTAAGCATTTTCTTTTTCAGGAGGGTCTACACCATATATAGTCTATAAACACGATCAGGGGGGTTATACACCTGTAGGTGGCGACAATGACTCTTTTTGTGAGCAAGTCATTGATTAATTCAGCCAATTTGTTCCAAAACACTGATTCATTTAGCAAATAAATCAGTGATGTGTTGAATCATGCACTCAAACGATTCAGCTGCCTGCAACTGAACTGAAGTTTTCAAGATGAACTAGATACGTTTTTATCAGTTTATACATACATACATAAAACACTATTTTCAACAGAAACATTTCAGGGTTTTACGTAGCAACTTGTGCAGTCTTTCTGTCTCTCTCAGTTAATATACGCTTGTCAGTTACTCTCTAAGCTCCATGGTAAAGTTATTTTCCATTTTGACAGAGACACATAGAGTTGGCGATGTGACATCACTGCTGAGCATGATCCGCTTGACTCTGAGGTACCACAACATGTCAATCTCGCATCCGAGACGTTTCCAAAATTCAGGGCTTAAAAAACAACATATCTCTACTGTGCACACCTATGCAACTGACAGTCGCCATTCAGATACAGCATCCCCGCCAAGGACCGCACACACACATCCACAGACATACGCACAGCTGAGTCTGACAGTTGTGTTTTAAAGAGCTTCTTCACAGAGAAAGGAGAGCAGAAAGAAATGTTAAAGAGGTGTGTCATGAGTAGATAGCAGAGGTGGAGGACTACAGTTACATGATTTGACTTGAGTTGCACATTTAAGGATTTATGACTTGCTTGACTAAATGAAATGACTCAGGAGTCTACTTGGACTTGCAACAATGTTAAAACAATGACTTATTTTGCAAAATGACAGTCACAGAACAGCTGTCAGTCTACATTTACAGTGCACAGTCATACAAAAGCATGCAATTTACATTGTTTCTGAGAAATTTTTCGATTATAAATTTTTTTTAATTTCAACTCATTATTACCAGAGTCTAATTAAATAGGCTATATATATTTCAGTAACAAAAAAACTCATCATTGTATGCATGAGCTGATCAATCATTTAATTTGATTCGAGATTGAATATCTGATCTGTTCAACATACTGTACAATGTCATCATATATTTTCTGAACACTTTGATTAAATTTGATTATGCTAAATTTTGAACACCATTAATATTCACTCTATGGAAAAAAAACTAACATTTTTCAAAATAGTTTCCTAAAGAGTATTGCAGATGAAAATCAGTTTGGAACAGCATGTGGGTGAACAAATATATAAGTAATATATATATATATATATATATAAATATAAAATGCTCACTAAGACTGCATTAATAGCTTAATGCGTATTTATTTATTTAATTATTTTTTGTGGAAACTGTCACTTTGGATCAATTTAGTACATTGTTTTTGTGATCTCTTTACTATATTTTTGTTTTTCTTATGCCAGAATTTAGCTACAGCTGACAGAATCAGCTTTTAGATTTTAATGTAGACAGAACAACAGTATGTTTCTTTTCAGATATTTATCATTCTTAAAACATAAAACAGAAAGTTCTTTTCCTGGAGGGAAATAAATAAGGCACTTTTTGTTCTATGACATTACGCTACTTGATGCTTAGCAGGACAGCTTGCATGAAGTGAGCCACTGACTTGACATTTTCTCTTTACAGATTGCCTATGGTTTAGATAGCAGTTGATGTGTTTATTAATTTTTCCAGCTATATAAATGCACAGCAGTTCGGACACGGTATAGTGAGGTTGTGTCATATGAGCGCAGAGATGCTATCCATGCCTGACTTTCCCACATCGCTGTTTACATGACAATAAATCTTCCATAGAGCAACAAATGCACAAGCTCTTCTTTCTGTGGTGTCAGTTCAGTGTGTGTGTGTGTAGTGCATGTGTGTGTCTGTGTTATTGGTGGGTGGATGAGCGATTGCTTTGTTTCATAGTGTATTATGATGTTGCTGTGTGTGTGCTTAGAATGTAAGCAAGGTGAAAACTCTTCTATAGCAGCTCAGTGTCAAATGCTTCTGCTGCTCTGAAAATATACCGTCGCTAAAATAATAATCCATTGTTGTGAGGCATGATAAATATTTACTCCAGATCTGTGAATTTGAGTGGCGGCTAATTAGTTGTAAGTGATCTAGTGGCTGCAGATGGAGGTGATGCTTAAATCCCGGCTTTCAATGTGTGTGTGTTTGTGTGGCGATGGTGGGCGGACGAGCAATTGTTTTGTTTCATGGCGTGTGGGTTGAAAGTGTCTGAGAAAAAGAACAACACAAATATCCTATTGTGTGTGTGCCTATATAGCTCATTTCCAGATTCTAGTGAGCTGCCTACCTAAACATTATTAAGCATCACAGGTGTTTCCGACACAAAGGAGACTGTTTCAAAAGGTTAGTGGTAGAATTATACTGCCCTTATATATACATTCAAACAGAGGCCATTAAATTTTTTTAACTATACCATAAAACAATCATTTTAAATCTAAATCTAAAAAATAATATATATATAAATACATATACACACATACATACACACACACACTCATATAATATGTACTTGTAATGTAGATTGCAGAAATAATTGCATGCATCCTTCATGGAGAAATACAATGAAAAATTATTTAATTTTTAATTAACTGAAGCATTTTTATACAGATTACTATATGGCGTATGCAATATTTAGTATAATCCAAATTAGTTTTAGGTAGTCAAATTATTCAAATTGATGTATTATTATATAGTTTTTGCATGCATTGCAGTAATATTGCTCAGTCCATTAAAAATGACATACATTTCTTAGTGCTGTCAAACAATCACCATTCATTGCATCCAAAATAAACGTTTTTGTTTACACAATATATATGTGTGTGCTGTGTATGTATGTAACGCATGCAAGTATAAGGAAAACGTTATGTTTATGTATTAAATATGTTCATATAAGAATATAAATATATAAATGCATATGCATGTAAATATTTAAAAATGTATACAGTGCACGTATACAGTATATACATAATAAATATACACAGTACACCCATAAATGTAAACAAAAACTTATAAGTACAAGCCAATCTAAGCTAAAACTAATTTTGATGAAGTAACTACAGTTGCTCCCTGCGTAAAGCATTCCAGACACACAGTATCGCGTTTGAGATTCATTTGTAGGTAGTGTGAATATCTAAGTGTGTGCATGTGCTTACTGTCTAAATGAATGGGACTCAATGGAAGTACTGTATTCCTCTCTGTCTTGCTTTCTTCTTCTCTTTGTTGACAGAACTCCCCTCTGTAACCCTACTGGATTACCTCACCACTTGATGCCATGTGGCGACCTAATTGCTATAGCAACGGCATGTTGCCACAGTGTGTTAGGGTATTCGAGAAGTCAGGCTCTTGGAGATGTGACAGGCTCCTCGCAGCACAGAAACGCTCTGACGCAGAGGGTAAGGTTTTTACACAACACCACTGACAAGAGGAGCTGCCTGTAAATAGCACTTTGTGACATCCAGATAACCTCTCCTAACACTTTTAACATGCAATAAGCCATAAACAAGTCCTGCTAGAGGAATGTTCTCTGGACGGAGGTGGAATATTCCTCAGGGCTGTAGAGTAGATGGTACACTTATTCAACCACAGATGATCAGTTGAGATATTTGCATAACCGATATTAGTATGTTGAAATGCTTATGTAGTGGATTTAATGAAAGCAATAGTTTGGCCAAAAATGTACACTCTGTCATCATTTATTCACTCTCATGTTGTTTCAAACCTGTATGAGTTCTGTGATAGGTTATTAGTTGAATAAAACAAATAATAAAAAGGTTTATTAGACTACTTGCGTTCAGAATGTACAAAATGTATATAATAAGCGAGTACCCAATAAATCCAGAAGTGTTTATATTCAGACTATCTAGACATAGAGATCTGTGTGATTCATCATAGATATAAACAGAGAAAAGTCACTCCGGCTACAATTTTCTTCTGCAAGATGCACGCAGTTCCATTTATTAACCGCTGGTGCGTGAAAAGTTATGGATCTTCAGCTTTAAATATAAACTAAAATAAAATTTTAATATAAACTGAAATTTATAATATTTCCAAATTTTATATTTTTAGTTGAGGTACTAAAAACAACATGTTTGAAACTTAATAAAACTATGTTTTCGGCAGCCATTAATTATATATATATATATATATATATATATATATATATATTATACTTTACAGTTATATATACTTCAATCAATTAGAAGTCTCAAAATCACAAGAGTGAGTAAGTGATAACAGAATGTGCTTTTTTTGGGTGAAGTATCACTTTAAGGAACAGACCCGATTCCAAGCTCTCAGATCACTAGGTTTTGGAACAGAGAAAATGTTAATATCAAGTGTAAATGGGCTGCCACTGGTCATACAAGATGCCAAAAGGTGGGCATCCGAGTGCTGAACCAGTCAAACGAATGACAAATAGACTCTAGAAGCTGTGAAAGCACCTTCAGTAATAATAGTCTCTTCAGAGATAGAAAGAAAGCTAGAGAAGGGGCAGCTGTGTGAACTTTGTGAGTCAGAATGCTGGGAAGCGCAGAGGGACTTAATTCTTCACTGTAGGGAGGAGAATGTGATCTGTAAATCCTTCTGAGCTTCTCTTCTCATCTCTTCCATCTTTCCTTCGTTTCTCTCTTTCTCTATGGCAGATCATCTATACCAACAGCCTTCTTTTCAATTCCAAGCACATCTACGATCATTCTCACTCCACAAGCTCCTCTATTCTGTCTTTTCTGTCTCTCTCTCTCTACCTCCATCTCCTCTGTCTGCATGATGATGACGTTTTTTCCCCCTCCTGTTCTCCTGCATGGCTTGCCTCCTGCCTCCCTCTCAATCGCCCCAGACAGCAAACCCCACACGTCTTTGATTCTGCGCTTGAAAAATGAAGATGGTGAACTTCAAAGAGAATGTTCTTCTGCTGATGCGTACCAGCCCACTCAACCTCTCTCCCGTCATTTTATCGGCCCGATCTTTCTCTCTCTCTCTCTCTCTCTCTCTCGCTCTTTCCATCTGTCTTTGTGTCTGTTTCTCTCTTTTCTGTGTGTGAAACTAGCGTTACCTCCCTCTGTTGCTCTGCCTTTCATACATACACATGCACACATATGCACTGTACAAAAAGTACTGTGGCAGTACAGTGATAGTATCATAGGAAAAAAGCATGTGGTTGGTTGTATAGTACAATTTTACACTCTGTCTATCTATCTAAGCAACAGTAAAAACAGTTCAAATGCTACTCTATTCTATTTCTAATTTTTTATTTTATTTTTACATGTTCCATTAAATGCATACATGGGTCAACTGTTTTTGAGCAATAATAATATCACAAAATATTACTTAGACACCCAATCAGAATAAAATAATTTCTTAAGGATCACGTGACACTAAAGACTGGAGTAATGGCTGCTGAAAGTTCTGCTATGCCATCACAGGAATACATAAAATGTAAACAATATATTAAAAAAGAAAACAGTTGTTTTAACCTTTAATAATATTTTACAAACGGATGGATTTTTATTTAAAAAGTATTTATTTTTACTGTATTTTTGATCAAATAAACGTATTCCTGATTTCTATTAAGAGTATTTATTTATTATTATTAAATACATTATTATTAAATTATTAATTAAATATTAAATAAAAAGTACATATTAATTTTGGTGCCATGGTATATTTTTGAAATTTATTATGGTACCATTATTGTATTTTACATACGGTACTATGAAAAAAAAAAAGTCTGTTATTTCAGCTACTTATAACATATTATTGACCAACATGCAATTGTTGGTATTATTGTAGCACAAACTCTACTACAATAATATGTGACCAAGATGGATGTACATGTTTGCTTTTTAAAAAAAAAAAAAAAAGCTTGGTTAGTAAGTTTTGGGAAAATAAAACTAGCTGAAATAAGGCCATAAAACCCATACTGCTTGTCATAGGCTTTGGTTCATCATTTGACTTTCTCATCACCACCTGCATTTGTTGCTTATCAGTGTATTTTATAAGGTACAAAACAGATTTCAGTATTTTAATAGGTTGGTATATTAACATATCAGTTTATGAAATTACGGTATTTAACTATGAACATGTATATAGTAGAAGGTGCTCAATGTCATTCACACAAACAATGAACACCATCATGGTGAGATTCATTAAACTGAAACATGCAATTAACCTTAAATTAACAACATTACATGTAACTCATAACCCTAAAAAACACAACTGATGAAAAAAGTAAGAATAAACATCAAATTCAAACTAAATTTGAAATGCAATGCAGGGAATTCTGGGAATGTCAGCTTACGTTTTACAGGTTTTTACCGTAGCATTTTCACTGTAATTTTTTTACAGTGTACGGTAAATTTCTAAATACCACAGTATTACCATCTTATACTACCACTGTGCTCTAGTACCATCACAGTACTATTTTGGTGCTTTTCCACTCCATAGTACGGCACGGTTCAGTACAGCTCACTTTTGGGGGGTTTTCCACTGGGAACAGTCCCTGGTGCCTGGTCCCTTTTTTAGTACCACCTCAGCCGAGGTTCCAAGCGAGCAGAACCGTTTCCAAAACGTGACGTGTAAACTCTGCTGGTCACTGATTGGCCGGAGAAAATCGTCATTACTGCGTCACT
>JAUMHG010000064.1:16148658-16159267 GCA_032359395.1 Enteromius anoplus | reverse complement strand
TTTGTGGCGCGTTTACGATGATGTCATGGCAGTAGAGGCGGCGCAACTATAACGACACGTGAATAATCCCGCCCACTCTAAAGCAGTACTAAACTGCAGTGCAAACGCAAACCGCGCCGAGTCGTACCACGCAGTGGAAAAGCGCCATTTGTAAGCATATGCTTTGCTACTATATAGACCAAGGTATTTATTTACATCACTCTGCAGACCCATTTCTTCTAACATTAAGAATTTTCAGCTCAAATCAATATTTAATGTCCGTTTATTTATTTATTTGGTAAGTAGTCTTGTAATCAACTAAATTATGTACAGTCTGCCGATCATTATTGCAAAATAACCCCCTTAGAATGATATAAGACCACTCTGTTTCAAGTGAGGCTCCTGATTACCCTGTGGATGTTTATTTTGCATCTCTGCATTATCCCTTATGTATTCATTATGCGCTGCTTATGTATAATGTAATTGTGCTGCTGTTCCCATCATCTCTGTTTGACGTAGTCAGAATTCTCTGCATCCTTTCCTCCTCTAAACTTCTAGCTATCGTTTGCTCTCTCCCTCTGTGAGTCTGTCTTTGAATGTGTTTGTGTATAGTCACAGATAAGTGTTGCATAATCCCATCTACTTGCCACGCCAACCTGAGCATGCCGAGCACTTTTACATAGTTTATTTTTACCTGCCTCTCTCTCCTTCAGCTGTCAGTCAATGCTGAGCTCTCAGCGGCGTTGACAGAAGATGCTCAACTCCTGCCCCATTCTCCCAGTCGCAATCAAGACACACAGTGTCTAATTACAGAGCCTGTAAACCTGCCGTTTCGGAACCACGGAGTGATACAGATACGCCGCAAACACATAACTCGCAGACTGTGAGGAAAAAAACAAAGCAGGTTACCTCTAAAGTTGACGTGAAGTAGAAAGTCCCGGTAGAGTTTCCTGCCGTCGAGACTCCGCATGGCCTCGCATAAGCGCGTGGTGTTGGCGCAAAGAGTCCGTTGCATTCGATGCAAGGCATGCGCCATGGCGTATACAGCATTTACGACAAACATAATCTTTGATTCTGGCTCAAAATTTGACTTGTCGACAACCAGTTCTGGGTCACAAGGTGGCTTTGGGGTTCCCGCCCCTGCTGCCGAAGCTCCGCCCAACGAACACTGAAACTTTTGTTCCCAGAAGTCTTTGAACCAAGGGTTGCGGTGATTATTAAGAGGCGTGAGGCTCTGGAAGTAACTGTTAAACTCTGGTATAGGATGAGCCGCGAGCTCCAATGTGATCGCACCATCCGCTGTGAATTCGTTCCCTTTTACAATGCTCTCTTGCGCCCCCCATCCGTCGCTCGCCACCCAAAGGAAAGATGCATTGAGGCGGGCAGCGGCCGCGATGAGTTCTCGTGCGTCGTCGCTGCGCAAAAACAGCACTGCCACGCGGGCCGTGGGCTTTTGTAGAAGCTGGCGGACCACTGCCTCGTACGAAGAGCGTTTGGCGCTCGACCGGCCTACTTTTTCTGATGTAGCAATGCAGATGTTTCTCAAACGGGCTTGTTGCTCGAAGGCTTCGATTCCCGTTTCTCCATAGTCACCTTCTGAGGCGACGGTGGAAACGTAGGTCCAGTTGAAGGCACGCAGGATCTCCGCCATGGCCTTGGCCTGGTAGAAGTCTGGTGGGACAGTGCGTGCGAAGTAGTCGTAGCGGGATTTGTCGCTGAGTTTGGCACTGGTACTGGCGTAGCTGATCTGAGGGATCTGAAAGAGTCGCAGCAGGTTGGCAACCTGGGAGAAAAACACACACAAACATATACTGCATTACGAACCCTGTTTCAATCAATAAGTCAGCACCTTATGAATTAATTATCCATAGTCTATGATACATAAAATATTATTTTTTTAGTCATTTTATTGGATCAAGCCACATTAGCCCAATTAAGAGGACGCAGGCAGCCTCAGCAGGGCCGAGCAGCGTAGAAATGTTTCTTTGGTGAGACGCAGCTTGGCTCTTCCATATCTTACATCCCACGCACAGAAATGTACAGGATAACGTCTCTTTTACAGCATTTCACTGACACTGGCATCCACAAAGACAGCTCGCAGGTCTTTACGACAAAGATAGAACAAAACCTTCCGTTAGGTCCTGTTGTATGCAATGCTTATTTTGTGTTATGCTCACAGTAATGTGTTCTACATTAGAAAGTAATGAAGGTTTGCAAAAGGGTTGCTGATGCTTTGTTGATGTTTAAATGAAAGTCAACTTGAAGTTAAAATTGACATGCATGTTCCTGGTCTTATTGATCAGAGCATGTTATTCCAAAGAGATTAAATCATTCCCATCATGCTTTTCTGTTTTGCTGACATCACACATGGCCATGCATATTATATTTTAACCTGAATAAGCATTGTTTTAGCAAACATGATTTCAGTCTGTCTTCATTCCGGTATGTAACATCCATTCTTCACCTTATGAATAGGTTAATCAATGAGAAAAATAAACTAGGGTGGGACTCGATTCTGTTGCTCTCTGAAATGAATTTATCTGATTAAAAAATTAAAAAAATATTATAAAACATTAAATATTATAAAAGATTATTGCAATTTAAAATAGCCGTTTTCCTTTGGAATATATTTTAAAACATAATTAATTTCTGATGAATCAGCGGCGTTACCTTTCAGAATTCATTCTAATATGCTGATTTTAAGTCTGTCACTTTTGATCAATTTAATGCATTTAATGCATGCTTGCCGATTAAAAATATTCATTTCTTTTACAAAAAAAAAAAAAAAAAACTTTTACACTGCAGACTGTAAAAGAAAGAATGTAAAGAAAAAGCTTTTTATAAAGACAGCAAAAATGACCTTGTTTTTATCAGGTTGACGGAACTGTATTACTTTATCCCTTTGAAAGCTGAGATATGATGTAACTTAAAAGAATATGGAGGAATGAGGGACAGAAGTGTACACAGTCTCTCAGGAGAGAGTCTGCCAGAGGGAGGGAGGCGGGATTGTCAAACAACAGCCGGTGTCGTGAGAGAAAAACAATGCCCAGTCGTTGGCAATGAAAGGAGAGCGATGGATAACAATGGTTATCTAACGAGAGACCACTGTGAGGTCACAATTCTCCCAGCTCTTTGCCAGAAACAGAGCAATATCGCTAAATAAAAACTGCAGGAAGACGGTGAAAAAAAAAGGAGTGACAGGGAACAAGAAAAAGACAGAGAGAGGGAACAAGAAGAAAGAAGGGTTAGACAGATTACGGATTTCGGAACTGATAGAGGAAGTCAGCTTTTGCTGAGCCACAAATGGAGAGAGGGTTATGCAAAATTATGCAAATTCCCATGGCTCTGTCACCAGTGGTACTAGAAAGCAACAACGCACAACACACACAATAGTATAGCCGCAGTGCTAATCCGTGCACGTACAAGAGGAAAGGAAAGAGCAAACTGGATTTACAGGGGTAAAGAATGGAAACGGGGGATGACGCAGAGTTTTATTTGAGGGCGGCCCTCTAAATAATGAATTTGGTCAGAAATAAGGAGCGGTGTTGTTTTTTTGCCAAGTAGTTTTCTAGAGGGTAAAGAACAAATTTGTGATTCACAAAGCCGAACTTGCAAATAATTCAGTAATTTTGATGAATTCTTCCAAACTGTACACAAATAAAAGAGGTTTATTTAGGTGACTGTGGAATATCTCAAGGGAGGTTATGCTACAGAGACTGGATTTTCTGCCGCTTGTTTAATTTTAGTGAATTAAATGAGCTAATTAAAGTCAGTTCTTAAACAAGTTGTTGCAGCTGATTTGTAAAATCAAACTGTGTTTAATCCATTATTTGGGACTGTGTAGTATTACATTATTTATTTATTCTATAAATAACATATTATTTTAATGTATTCCGGCATCACAAAAACTTGTAAGTTGCTTATTACTTACACTATTAAAAAAATGCTACGTTTTTAAGAAGTAATAGAAAATACAATTTCAGTCTTTCAGTCTTAGTTAATTGCTATTTCTTTATAATTGATTACCATTTTCCAAGCAATTTTCGCTGAAAATAGTTTTAAAGGCATAAACAAGCTACACAAAATCATATTCAGATATTCAGATGTGACTTTAAAGCTTTTAACAAATGTTTATTTATTCCATAACAATTATTTAATTTTAAAGAACAACTTTTTTTATATGCATTTGTTTATAATATAAACTTTTCTCATTAACTAATTTTACTATTTTGTGTATTTAGATGAAATTGACTGATTCTGACCTGTATGGAGACACTGCTAAAAGATCCCCCAATGACACCGGCTATGGCCAGCGGACTGTCTTCCTGAAGAGCGTAGGATCCATCAGGACAGATGAACTCTGTATCATCCACTTTTGTAAGTGAAGCCCTAACAAACTCCAGTGCCTGTTCCAGAGCGTAGGTGTCCCTTGAGCAGGTGTCCAGGATATGGACGCCCAAAGCCACACCCGGTAGCAGAGCTACGTCCTGGTTGATCTGATCTATGGCGTAGAGCATTGCCTCAAGCCGCTGGATGCCTCGGTCTTCATTGATCCGGCCACATTCGTCCATGCCCATGCCCTTCTCATGGATGGGGAAGAGGCCTCCCAGAACCAGGTCCCCATCGATCTTAATTTCTTTGCGGGGAGAGTCGCCGCTGGAAAGCAGGACCCTGGTACCCAAAAGCACCAGGAGCAGAGCACGGAGAGCGAACCACATCATTTAAGGGAAGACGACTGAGGAGGTGTAACGGTCAGGTGGGGAGAGAGAGGGTGAAAGGTGGGCGTCAAGGAACTGACAGAGGCATGAAGGGGAAGCAGGGAGCTCTGTCTGGTTACTCATGGAGATCCACAGCACTGGGTTCAGCCTTTGAACTGCAAAGAAACAGAGAGAAAGAGACACTATAAGGCAAGGAGACAGCCTAGGCATTGAAATATAAATGTGAGAAATTGCAATGCTCAATATATGGCGGCTGTAGGACTTCCCGCCTTTCAGTAAAAAAGTTTGCTTTAGAAAGCACATAAACCAGACCAGTCTTAGGAGCCAATCGTACTGTATGTGAAATATGTACGTGATAGGAAATCTTGACAAACAGTTTTGGTGATTTCAGACGTTTCCCAGTCAAGCATGTATTTTGATGAATTACCTCATCTATGATAAAATGCAATTTTTTTTTGCTAAATAGTTACTGCAATAGTTAAGCATTTTGTTATTATTAGATTTCACCCACGTTTTGCATATGAGTTTATTTCTTCTGCTTAACATAAATGGAAGAATGCATGTAAACAAACAGTTACTCATCCACACTGACTATGAATGTGGAAATAAATACTATGCAAGTCAATGGTGACCAAACACTGCTTGGTTGCATGAATACATCAAAATATCTTTTTTGTTTAGCAGAAATAGGAAATGCTGTACATAAAGTTGTGTGAATAGCTAAATCATTTCAGTTTTGAGTGAATTATTTCTTTAATGTAAGGAAGTTGAATAGCTGTCTAATTATTAAAGCATTTTGTTATTTGTTATTATAAAATACATGTTTAATCCATATCCATGGTATTTAAAATGTACCAAATGTTCATACATCTTCTAGTAATGCAGACCTTTTTTTACTCATAAATCCAAAACTGTCGCTACAAAAGCCCAACAGAAAATCCAGAGGGAACCAGTGGGTCAAAAATGCTAATTCTCTTCTGGGGTTTTGGACTACTACCTGAACAGCTCCATTACCTGCATAGGAAATATCCACCCAGAGGTGTTACATAGACGGCCGCAGCTTGAACTGAATTAAATAGACTTTTGTTAGTCAGATGAAGAGAGTCAGACTGAAGCATTAGACATTTCAGGGCTCTCCTGTGTTTTTCAGGGTCAGTTTGTTCTCTGTAATCACAGTGTTCTGTTTAGAGTTGAAAGAAGATCGACTGCAAAAGACATACGACAGCCGTGCACAGACAATCAAATCCAACAAATTCACCCAACACCAACTCCTCCGCGCCTTCCGTACCCTTACCAACAGATTTGTCAAAACAGATTCTCAAGGATGGAAAACACATGAGAAACATAAATTAATCAGCACAGAAGCTCAGGCAGATGATGCAACTGTTTAGCTGATCGAGAGAGAAAGAGAAAAAACTTTGTCTCCACTGATAGTGCTGTTTATTTAATTCTGTTTTTTTAACCCCTGAGTCACTAAAGGAATTATGCAAATCATGTAATTATTAATCAGCATAGTTATTTTGATTATTACTGCTTCTATGATCAACAGACTGATCCACTGATTGGCTGTATCTCTCTCTCCTCTTCACCTGTAGCTGGTGTGTGGTGAGCGCACTGGCGCCGTTGTCCTGTGGCAGCCGTTGCATCATCCAAGTGGATGCTGCACACTGGTGGTGGTTGAGGAGAGACCCCCCCACATGATTGTAAAGCGCTTTGGGTGTATGGCAATACACAGTAAAGCGCTATATAAATGCGTCATTCATTCAATAGAAAATGTATGCAAAAATATTTTATGGTCTAAAGTGAAGTATTTCACAAACATTTCACTCACATAAAAAAAAGAAATAGAGTTAAGACATAATGAAATTAAATTTAAAATTGTCGCTTAGTTCATTGTATTTGAATAAACGGTAGGCAGATGCAATTTTATGTTGTTATCTAAAGGAAATGTATTTTTTCTCCTTAGTTTGCCCAGATTAAAGGTCCTTCCACACCAAAGATGACAATAACGAGATAACGATAGTAAGATATAGTTTTAAAAATCCTCCTCAAAATTAAAGAATGAGTGTATTCATAAATTTGTGCTAATTCGTACAAATTCGTATGACCTCACTCACTAAACTCCAGCAACGGTTAGGTTTAGGGGCGGAGTTATCTGTAAGTAATTTGTACAAATTCATACGAACTGGCAACTTGTAAAATACGTATGATTTAGCAAAAATCATATGAATTTGTATGAGTGAGGTTAAACGAATTAGCACAAATTTACGAATCAGAGATCGGGTTCGAAAAAAGATATTGATGGGATTAATATCATGTTTTTTTTTCCAGCTGATGAATGATAAAAACATTGACAGCCAATCAGAATCCATCCTGTAATAAAGAGAAGGAAAATTTAAAGCGGCAGATAAGTGCGTGCTAATAAACAGACAATATTACTAATTGCGATGCATAGTTTGACAGCACTACTTATCTTTATAGTTATCGTTCATGGTGTTGAGCTGTGTGGAAAAGTCATACATTTATTAAGTTTGAGTTTGTATAAAAAACACTAAATTTAGCTGTGCTTAATGAAGGTTTTTGCACTGAAATGTGCAAAAGCGATGCGAAATTGCCTGCAAAAATCATGTCTGTGGAGAGTATGAGAAACTATTGTTAAGCTAAATCCAATATGTCCTGTTATGTAACATCTTTTGCTTTCCCTTCCTCAAATGAACATTAATGTTTCTTCCTTGTTAGTACTGAGTTGATTTCCCCCTTGTTAATGGAGCTCAGATGACAGAAGTATGAAATACTAATTAAATCTGAACCCTGAACCTACGACTTTTCGAAAACGCTACAAATTTAACCGCCTGATAAATAGCTTCTCAGAGAGCTAAGCGAAAGGCACTAATTGTTAAATCTGATGCCGGGTATGTGCGTTTCTCCATTTGTGCTGAATCCGTGCAAAAGGCAGCCTTGATATCTAAGCCTGGTTTTTGATCTCAGGGCTTGGGAAAAAACGTCCCTAATCTGATTTCCTCTTCCACTTTTCCTTGCAGAAGGGTGGGCGAGCGCAGGCGGTGGTGGTGGGGGGCGGATTTATGAGGTGTTTGAGATGGCTTGCCGGGTTTCCACGGCTCTGGCAGCTACACAAAGGCTCACAGCCTGGCCCGGAGATGGCTCCAAGGCTGGATAACACTCAACCGCAGTGATGCTATCTCCACCGTGCAATGCAACACAAAGCTTAACACGCATGCCTCTGGCAGCTTTCCTCATTATCTTCTTCCGTGAATCAGTCTGCCAGCCGAACAGCAACAATGGTGCTCTTGCTGGGCAAAAGCTACGCGGCCGCCGCCGGTTTTAAAGTGCCTCCACTTGATCGCGCTCTTCCTCTCTCTCCTGAGAGGTCAGCGGGAGATCTGGAGGGCCGGAGGAGAGCGCTTTCTGCTTTGATGACAGACTCTTGGACTCTTCTGAAGTGAACTGGTGTTGTTTTAGCACACTGAGTCTCTGTGGCCACACTGGGCGAGAGGAAATTCATGCCCGCTTCCCCCCTCACACCCAGACGCCTAGCAGACCAGAGTGAGAATGCGAGGAGAACGCCTGAGCGGTCCTGTCAGACATGGACAGGGCTGTGCGTAGAATTTATGAATTAGAATTTGAATTGAATTGGCCACACACACCAAGAAATTGAATTGAATCTATCTATTTATGATTCTATATGTCATTCTATCTATGAGGCCTATTAGCTTAATGGTTTTTACATTTTCCAGCTTTATCATGTCTACATATAAAGTTTGCCAAACTAGTTTTTAACTTTTTTGTAGTTAAATATTACAGTGAAACGTTTAACATTTCCGCATTTTTTTTAATTTTATTCCTTATTTATTCCTTACAAACCTTATATTAGTTCCTTTCTTCTATTGAACATAAAAAAAAGATATTTTGACCAAACTGGTCCTGCTTGTCCCCATTCACCTCCGTAGTATAATAAAAAATAAAATTCTCTACTAATACTAAAAAAAATTGAAATATCTTAATTTGCGTTCAGCAGAAGAAGGACATTTATACATGTTCGGGAACATCTTGGGGGTAAGTAAATGATGACCGAATTTAATATATGGTACATTGTGTCTATGATATTGGATATAATTTTTTTTGTTTTACTTGGTGATCTTATGTTTAAAATTAAATAAAAAATAATACAGCGAAGGAAATGTTAAAAACACAAATGGAAAAAAAGATGCTTAAAGTTATGTATGATTAGTCAGTGCACATTATTTCGTAAAAAAAACATTGAAATGTAATGACTTGCTCTGCCTCTGGAAAGACTTGCATGTGTGGTTGACGTCACTCTTTTCCCCCAGCCTCTTTCCTCTGACCACCTGTCATATAGAAAGCAGTTTTCACAATCCATCCAATTCCCAGCGGATACAAGTCCTGCATTATTTTCTTGCTGAGTATCCTGCTTCTCTCAGAAATGCATCTGATTACAGAGGAAAAAATGGGTTGGAAACCTTGTTTTGTGATGATTTTAAACATAACTCATAGTGTTTAACCGTTATTATACATTACTCTGTGAATATGTCTGTCTTAAATCAGTGGGAATATAATAACCAGCTGCATGTTATTGTACACAAAGGGAGCCCCTGTGCACAATTTGTGCTAATGAATTATTTACATTCTCCACCAAGCTGGAATCTAATGTTAAGAACAGGTGTTCCATGTGAAAAAAGTTCTCAGAGTGGGCTGATTATTTCATAAGCATATGCATTTTAGTAAGATAAACACTTTAAAAATTAGAGTTTTGCTTATTCAAATTCATAAAGGATGTTATCTTTAAATAGTACATGGCACAGGTCATTTTCTCATGAGTGCTATAAATCAATACAGAGGCAGAAATTTTTTTTAACTACAACAAAATCCGAAGTCAAACATCTTTAAATTGGTTATGATATTCATCAAGATGCTCATTATCAAATCAATCAGTTCCCCAGACTGCATTAATTTCTTGGTGGTGGGAAGTCGCAGGCATTTTTGTTCCTTCCCTCAACCACCTACTGTAGCCTTTTTTTTAAGCAGTTCCTCATGGCTAATCATGTTAATTAGTTAAGAGGGGTAGGATAGAAGAGCGGTATGGGGCGTTTTTTGGGTACAGAAAGGCTCAGGAATTAATTGGATTTTGCTCGCAGGCAGTTCCTTAACAGCATGCTTAAATCAAACAGTCAGCTAAAAAAAAATCAATTCTAAATTCCCGTGCCAAAAAAAGGACTTAAAAAAAAGATGTAAAGTTATCGCTTTTTCCAAGCAAAAATGCTCTTCATCCGTACAAACTATGAAATTTGTTTTGCTTGCTACAAGGGCCACAGAGAATATAGTGAGTTGTCGTAAAATGTTTAAAAGAAGAATTGTTTTGTCATGGTGCAATTATCTGAAAATAGTCTTTATTGGAGAGAGTCTGGATCCTCCTGGGACAGAATACTTTCTATTAAATTGCATACTTGTGCTTTTGCAAGAGTACGGGAATAATAGCAGGGGTTCAACAGTAAGGATGGCCGGGGGCCAGTGTGAGAGCGTTTCAGACCAGTTGACAGAACTGTCACTTGCAAGTGCTGCATTGGCACCGCTTTTCATGTTTGTTGATCATGTGCATGTGTTTTTATGCCTTTTCAAATTTCAACATTTGTTTTTCTGTGATGTATTATAGCATTGTTCCTGCAAATTAAATATGTCACCAAGGTAACATTATGTAGCTCGCTTACACAGATGAGACTTTGCTGAAATTGTGAAAATGATTTATGAGACTATGGATAGTGCAAGCATCAGTTACAGTGGGCTGAGAATGATAAAGTATGGTTAGCCAATTATTATATTTTTGCAAGTTTTAACTTTTAGAATTGCCCTTGAAATATATATATATATATATATAT
>JAUMHG010000064.1:16134579-16148504 GCA_032359395.1 Enteromius anoplus | reverse complement strand
ATATTTAAAAATAAATAATATTGGTCTGATTTAAAGATTAAATAAATGAAATATTGAAAATGAAAAATATATATTTTTCTATGTGTGACCAAGATGCACAAAACCAGTCATAAGGGTCAATATCTTTCGATTGATGTGTGGTTCACCTTTCAAGTTGTCCAAATGAAGTTTTTTTCAATGCACATTACTAATCAAAAATTAATTTTTGATATATTTACGTTATAGGAAATCTTCATGGTACATGATCTTTACCTAATATCCTAATGATTTTTGGCATAAAAGTAAAATTTAGACCCATACAATGTATTTTTGGCGATTGCTGTCCCTGCATGCAATATTTTCACTAGAAAAAAGATAACTAATAGAGCATGCATTATTGTAATCTCAATTACTGGTCTGACCTGTCCATACAAGGAAAAACAGCTTAATTTTTGAGGCCTGGAATGTCAATTTCAACTGCGAAGACTACCCCCTTTCTAGTATAAAATCCTTTACACCTTCACTTAAGCATGTAGTGCACGCAAAACAATTTTACTGCAGCAAAATGAGAGCTTGCGATTGGCTGAGACATTTGACATCATCCAATCATCCGTCAGAACTTGCATTTGCAAAGTTGTAATGTGCACTGGAGCCTTTGATGACCCGTTTCTCTTTGTGAGTAACTCTTCTGATGATGAAACGCACCAAAAGAGGCGCCGGAGAGTCTTAACCAGCATGCCAATCGATTCATCTGCCAATCAGCAAAGCAGATCAAGGGAGGACATTACCACAGCGCACTACATTAAGCTAGCGCATGGTTTTAGAAAGGGAGTTGAAGACAAATTACGCATAGAGGACGCGTCACTCGCTGCTGCGTCTGATACCAGATACAGCTCATTAAGAACCTCTGTTGTCATCTAAATAAAGCCACTGTGCATTGATGTAGTTAGGTCCTAAAATCTGTCTGTTAGGTCTGTTTTTATTTTTATTTTCTGAACTGAACTGTCACTGTTATGGCAGACCCTTAATTTCAGGTTCACCTTTGACCTTAAATGAGGCGAGTCGTCTCAAATTCTGATGATACTAATATTCTAGAACTCAAAAATAAAAATGTTCTTATTCAATATATGGCTAGTACAGTCATTTACTGTAGATTTGTACCTTTTCTTTAGCAGTTCCTTCTAAAGGATCAGCAAGGAAGGTATAAAATAAACACAAAATGAACTAAAAAAGGCACACACAGAACATTTTTTTTTGCAAATGGTCGCTCCCTTTCCTTTTTTATGAGTTTATGGTTTTATTTTTATACCCGTTTTATCATTCTCTAGGCAAATTGTATAATTCTGAACAGTGTAAACGGGGAAGGGTGAGAGGTTTAATAATTACGTTTGGGTTCAAATAGAGTTTATTTCTGAAGTATGTGTTTGTGTTCTCCGTCTCTGCGTGTATGTTATGAGAGTGTCTGTAGGAACGTTTTCCCACTATTGAAGAGATTCTTTAAGAAGGACTAAAAGATCCACTTGAGTTTTTCATAGAGGGGGTGGTACTAAGCTTGAAACCTGGCACTACAACACACACACACACACACATTCACACATGCCCGATGGACCATCAACCCCCGCTAAAGGAAGTAGCTATTCAGACACAGAGAGCTCTTCATTTGTTTCCCATGCTCTAACACAATCTCTGTTGTGGTTAAGATGTTTGTAGCTAAATGGTTCTGTCCTGCTTATTAAAAGACAGCAGGTTTAATCTCAGATCACTTGAAGAAGCTAGCACTAAAGGAATCGTAGGCTGATGATACAGGGGGGCAAAACTTTGAGCAAGGTTGCTGGGCAACTTTGGTTGATGTTGCCATCAATGGGCAACCAGGTGAGCCCCATGATCGAGCTAAGTATCCAGACAGAATTTTTTTACACATTCTAGGTGGAAAAGTGTGCAATCAACATTGCTCAACATTGTCTAGAGTTAAGGGTTTGTTCAAATTCCTAACTGTAAGAGTGATTGTAGCAAATAGTAATGCATGCTTTAGCAAAATTATAGTTTGTACAGCTTAAATCATCTTGCATTGTATGCTGTGTACAGACACTAATATCTAAAACTGTGTGGCTTGGTGTTAAGCAGCGGTGTGGTATAACTTTTGTAAGTGGACACACTTGCACTTTTACCTAGTAGACATAAAACAGGTCAAAACATCCCATAGACTCACATAGATTCATTATTTATATTTTTGTCCTTTCATATTGTATAAATAATGACTTTTATTTTATTTTATTTTATTTTATTTTAGACAGAACAGAGGCGCATAGAACCAGATTGGAAATATTGTTTCCCTATTTTAATTAATCATCATTTTAACAAAGCAATATCAATTAAATGCCAATAATAGGCTCTTTGCAGCTGATGCAGGTAAGCTTCACAAAACATTATTTGCGTCTTTTCCGTCCAGTTATTGAACTGAGCTTTGTCCTTTGTTGCTTTTGATATGAAACAAAGTCTCAGCATTTAATTCTGACAATTATACCACGAAATTCAAACGATAAATGGCGTTTGGGATTTCTTTCTTGTGACGTGAAACGGCAGCGTGCGCGAGTGCACGCAAACCGATCATCGCTTCCGCTTTACGTTTCAGCACGAAATAAATATAATGAACATCAGATTCAGAAGGTGTGTTGAAACAGCACGACTTACTGAAATGTATCTTCATCCATGTTATCGTGTTTCATCCCCGGTAAGACGCCAATAAAACAGTCTGTGAACAACATCACGGAACGCAACATTTACCTGGTCTGTAGCTGTTAGTTAGCTAGAAAAATAAATTAGCATTTAACATTTTGGTAAATATGCCTATACATACATTATTAGATTTATTATATATATTTATATATATATAATATATAAAATATTATATAAGTATTACATTTTGTCATTAGTTTTTGATATCTTATGAATACATATAAATATATATTTAAATTAGAAAGAATATATAAATACTGCCTTGTGTGGGCTTTTAAACGTAACTTAATTTGATTGCTGTTTATTAAAATAATAAATAGCAATTGAATTGAATGTTTTGGGATAATTTATAATAATGCACCAAACAAGAAGGTTCCTAGTTTGCAGCATTAGTTGAGAGAATTATTATTATTATTATTTTTACTTAAGAAAACTAACAAGTACGTTACTTAAATTATTTCCTAAAGAATCAATATTGAAACAAGATCAGTATCAAATCGAATTGAGAGCTTTAAACTGTGCAAACTTTTGACACACAGTATTAAATGCACTGTATATTGCTGAATCTTTTTGTTAGACGCATAGGAAGACTGTCCAACAATAATAAATGTGTTGCAGATTTGAAAAAGACCTTTGAGCAGCAATAGTGGAGGGACACAATTAAATATTAAAATTGCTTCTATAACAGCTGTAAGGCCACTGATCCATAAACACGACACCGAGTATAGCCGGAAAAACTCCAAACGCAGCAAATCCAGAAAGCTGAGCGTGAGGACGAGCCCTGCAAGACAGAGTGAGGTTTTGTTAGGACTTTTGTGTGACTCGAAAGCAAGCCGCATTTCCTGAGATATAAAAATGGAGTTGAGTGAGTTCCCCATTAATCGCATTCTATGGATTAAGATATTCAGAAAAGCCGGAGAGAGCAGAGAGATAAAGTGTATGTCAGGATGCTGTGACTCAGCGGGGGAAGTGGCCCTGCAGTGGCGACTTAGAGAAGCGCTGTTCGGAGCCATAGACGGAAGCTGATAAAACACATCATTTATTTAGTCACACACACACACACAACATAGATAAATCTTCTGACACAATCAGCAGTAGACTCCTAAAAGACAAAGTAGTTAGTTTCGTTTTGGGCTACATGCCCAAACTTTTCTAGTCAAACTGTGATCCCTCCTGCCAAGCAGTCGCTGTCAGTAATTACTATCATTAGAAGGTCTTCATTCCAGTCTGGATGAGATGTACGTTACGCTATGTTTAACATCTCAATCATTTCAGATCTAGTCGGCTTCAGTCACTCAACATGCGCTGAAAGGGAATTTTAAGGCAGATACTGAATCCCCTGTTCATTGCTAGCCCCAAAACTGAACTATATGCAGTATATACAAGGGTTTTCCTTGTTAAAAATTAATACGACTTACTGGGTGAATCAAGCCGATTCCGATTTAATGCCAAAAAAACAAAAACTGACTGAAGCCTGTTTGTAACATTAAGGTTTTTTGCTTCATGGCCAGAATCTTTTGCAGTGAAACCAAATTCTGAAAAATGTGATCTTGACATGTTTTTGACAGGATTTACCCTATCATGAATATATTTTTAATAGCGGCGTAATGTATTTATCTGTTTATATTGAAATAGGAAAGTGACTTTAAGTACATTAATTACTCAGAAGCCCACATTGGTGGAAAAAGCACAACATAGACCAGGTGTCATGTGAATATATATATGAATTCCAGAGCTTGAACAGTATATCGTCATATACAGTACCATATATCATGGGTTGACCATGAATATAAACTGGTTTTGCGGCATTTACTAGAAACACAGAACTGTGTGTGTGGTGCAAAGAAATTATGATTAGTAAATCTTAAAACGTTTTGTTAATGCTTTGTTATGCTACTACAGCAGAAAGGGTTCTGATAATATTTATCAAGGAGCCTCGATCTGGTGCTATGAAGAAACATTTTTTCTTAGTTAAACAAAAAAAAGTTCATTTCTTTAATCATGCTGATGTTGCTCCAAGCTCATGACAATGAACATGGTAGGAGAAATGTTAAATATAAGAGAGATTGATTTAGAATAGGATTTGGCAGAACTGTCTCTTAAGAGTTTAACTAACCTGAACTGGAGGAAGAATTAAATGTTCTCATGCGAAAGGTTGTTTCCTTCTTCACTGTGTTGTCCTAAAATCTTATTTAATGATAGATGCCTGACACTGATGTCCAAGCACCAAACACTAACTGTAAGCCTAAACTATACAAAAACTGCAAACTGTTTCTTCAAATATTATTAGTTAATCCCAATGTTGTCCCAGGGTCAACCCGACATCTTGCACTTGGCAAAACCAGGTTAGCGCATTCTGTACTTGTATGTTTTTATCGTAATAATGTGTTAGCATCTGGTTTGAGATTCAGTTTGCTTTGTAAATGTGAGATTGTAGAGCTCTGTATAGTGTAGAAGTGCTCTGCTGCAACAACGCTGCTCCTCCAAAACAGAAAAAAAAAACTACAAAGCTGTTCTTTTTGCTCAGAAATGGATTTACTTGGCAGCGAGTGGGACTGCCAGACTGCTGAAATCTCTGCATATCACTTTCTCTTTCTCTATGTATGCACACAGACAGACACACTCAAACATCTCTTTATTGATTTGATGCATGACTTATGCAACAGAATTGCTGTTTTGAAGGAGTCTGAAGAGGCTAGCCTACTTTATGAAATCACTTTCAGCGGGAACGGCACACTCTGGCAGCCACCGCGTGATGCATTTGACGCGCTCATTCTTCTCATTATGATCTAACGCTACTCTTTTACTCTTACACAATGGTGTCGTTCAATGCAAATGTCATATTTTAGCAAGCCGAGAAGAGGGGAACACTTTGCAAGGTGCGTGTTTGCATGCGTATGCATACCTGTGCTGCGTATGTTAGAATATTACAGCATCTTTAGTGTTTAGCTCCATATAATCTTTCCATATTAATGAATATGAAGGCAAGGCTTTTGGAAGCTTGATGGGGCCTTGGAGTCTCTTACTAAAGCAGAATTTCTAACAGAGCTCTGCACCCATGGGCTTCGTTGCAGGGAAAAACGCAGTCTAACAAAGGTAGACTTCCTAAGCGGAGAGAGAACACATGCGTAGGAGGAAGAAAAATATAAGCACTCAGGATCCTTTAACGCTTATGGAGATAAACAGTATTCGCATCACTGAGCTCACAAATACTTCAGCTGTGTTCACAGTGGTTTACATGCCCGCCGTTTTTTAGGATGGACTTGTAATGCTGTTTGTTGCATGGTTTTGGTTTTTTTTGAAAATACCTGAGTATGGTGACAAGGTATGCATAATTGTCAAGAAGTTATTTCTAATGTGTTTGTAATAGAGTGAGATCTCACTCTCATTTAACACTCATCTGACTGGCAGATAGCCAGCATATGTGCAAGTCTAGTTATAGCTCGCTGGGCTGTGGCAGAACTTATTTACATGCGCTGAGCGGACCACACTGTTGAAAGGCTAATTATTACTGCACAGCACTTTACTGCATCATCATATTCAGTAAATGAAGAGCCGTCCGGTCTTATACAAGTCCATTCTGCATCTTACTAATTCGAACTCCCACACAAGCACACATGTGTACAAAACGGCCCATTGCACAAACATGCATGCCGACGGAGAGAGGCACACTTGTGCACACATGCATGAAATCTTGCAAATCCCAGCAGACAGTTTGAATAACAACTTTGACGCATGCTAATTAGCAAACGCTATTGTGTGAATGGACATGTGCAGTTACATTAGAAGCGGTAAATTTCATGCACACATGCATAGGCATAGAATGCATACTCTGTGAGCTTTAAAAACAACACTCTCAGGCATTTCAACAGGGTGGTCTGGCGTATTCAAGGCCAACTCCTCCAGTCCAATAACCATTTCTTTAGCGCACCCACATTCACAAACAATCCACAGATTTTCTGCCAGCATTTTGAGACAAAATATGTTGCAAATATTATGTTGCAAACTCCTTGGAGATTGTGAAAAGCTGTAATCACACACACATATGTGTATGTATATATATGTGTGTGTGTGTGTGTATATATATATATATATTACAAAATAACTACGTATAATTATATTATTAATAATAAACTCATAAAAAACACTTTCATTATTTTATATATATTCCATACATATAATGTGTGGCTTGTATGTTTGTATCTAGGAGAATAATAAAGAAATGTATAAAAAAAATACATAAAAAAGAAAAAACAAACAAGTAAATGTATTTTCTTTAAAAACAAAAAAAGGACATAATATATTCATGATGTTTTCTAACTATATTTTTATATATATATATATATACATATACGCACACGCACGCACACACATAAACATTTAATGTTCTATACATGCAAAACAAGTGTGCATGATTACGTTTGTAGACCTTTAATGACACACACTCTCCAGTGCAACCCTGGACGACACAGACATTCTTTGCCTTTATCAGTGGCTGAGTTAAAGTGAAAGTCCTTTCACATGTGTGTACTCTATTCTTTAGTGTTCTCCAGCTTAACTACTTGTGCTAATTATCATTCCAGTCGAGTTAAAGCCACACCTCTGTTGCATGCAGAATATCAGAACATCATCAGGCTTTACAACCTCACATCTCACTATAACATTTATTGCTCCAACCCAACGCAACAGAGATATTAAAATTCAGCGCAAACCCCCGACGCAATAAATTATGAATCATCCTCGTCTTTTCTCTGGTTATCTTACAGATCCAGGTGAAGTCTAAAGCACAGCTGCCACACCGCTGCTGAAACTGACTAAGGATGCAAAACGAGACTAATTACAAGTGAGTCTATTATTTGATGTTTATTATGCAAAGTGACTTAGATGTATGAGAATAAGAGAAGTCTTCCTAGAGATATCAGAGATTATGTGTCTTGATCAAGGACAGAATGATTCATGTTCAAAGCTGCAACCTTTCAGTCACCAGCAGCAGCAAACTCTTAAGCTAAAGTGGTTTAACTGGCCACAGATCTTTAACCACTAGGCAACACTACCACTTTTTCCAGATTTCAGGCACATGTAAATCAATATTTTTATAAAAATAAATGCAAGACCCAGAGGTCATACAAAACTTCTGGGCATTTTTTTCCAATGAGTTTTGAAGCACTGTTTTCTTGTGTTTTTTCCCTTGTAGTGTTGTCTTGATCTATTCACACAAAACAGACTGAACATTTTATGGATAAGATAAATGCATAAGATTTATAAAAACATTTTACCCAGTGAGTTTTGATTCACTTCAAAATTCAAAGACTTTTACACGTTGCATCTTTGTAAACTAAGACGCGTTTAGAAGCATGCAAAGTTTTCTCATGTGTTTTTAAAAACATTTGAGACCCCATATACATGTTGAAAAGGTTTGCGGATAGAGCATTTTTATGCATTACCATACTCGTAAATGAACGATGTCACACCAGCCCTGATTTATGAAGCCAACTCTGCACTTTGGCTTATCTACAGCATCGTTTCTCCTTTTCGTTCGTTCCCATTCCATTTCTCCAGTGTTATAAAACAGCAGCAAAGCTTATTAAGTATTCTGTGTGAAACAAAAATGCATTACCTCTGTTAAATATTCCTTTTGTCTGCAATCGAGCATTTTCCCTCTTCTTTGGCGTATTTCAAACTGTTCCTTAACTCCGTTTGTGTGGGTCCGCATGCGGGGAGCGCAGCAGAGAGGCTGACAATACTGTCCTCACTCATCAGAGAGCGAGCGAGCAAGAGCTAGAGAGAGAGGGAGAGGGAGAGGGAGAGAGAAATAGTGCCGTTGCTGTAGTAGAAAACACACACGTCTGCCGTTTAGGATGCTGCTTCGCCTCAGGATGCTTCTGTCTCCTAGCAACAACAATCGATCTGAAGAGGATTCATTTTTTATTGGCCAAAGAGAGAAAACTCACCTTTAAACAATTAATACGCGTTGCACGCTCTAACGGATAAAGATCAGCTAAGTAGATAATGCATTTGAGAGGTTGGGAGGTATACAGGGAGAAAGAGAGAAAGCAACAAACATTACCTACAGGAGCACATGGTCAGGGTCTCAGGTGTGCTATGATTCTGCCCGTAGTCATAATTGGGTATTAGTTGTATTAATGCATACAGTAGATCAACATTATAAATTGCATGTCTTTTTTTCCGTTTATCTATTCAAATGCATGTTTTAATGCAACAAAACATTGATCGGTTATGAGTGGGGGTATCAGCGGCTCTGCCCACCGACAGCAGTGCGCAGTGATGTTAGATACGCAGCCAGATCATTTTCATTCTGCATACAAACACATCTCTGAGAGTATTAATTATGCGCAGAGAGACCATGGTCATTTCAATTTAAGGTAATTGTTTAGATAACCAATTTAACATCTGCAATCTGTCATCTTTATTGTGTGTGGCTACACTCCTGTCTCATTATGCTGACCCTGTTGAGACATCCGGACACTTGTAAACACTTGAGCATGTTGTGCTTGACGGTGGAGGTTGTGCAGTTAGATTTCTGTCCTTCAATACTAATCTATTCTGTCTCAGACGTAATGTCAACGGGGTCTGTCGGGTGTCATTAAAATGCAAGTATTTAAGCCTGTGGTTCCCCTCGAATGGGCTGCAATTGGATGGAGCGAAGGCACAAACATGGTTGCGCTTGTGTGTGGTGCTCTGCTTTGCCCACACTTTACCGCATGAGAAATACAAAATGTTCACTTGCAGAGGGAAAATGTAATAATTGATTCACTTTTAATTATCTATGCCTTTTTTGAAGTGTAGAGTGGAATTTGGAAATGTAGATATTTCTGTATTGTAAGAAACCACGTACTGGTTGTTTGTCGGTGTGTGTGTGTGTGTGTGTGTGTGTGTGTGTGTGTGAGATAAACTACACTGCTCAAAAAATAAATAAATAAAGGGAACACTTAAACAACACAGTGTAACTCCAAGTCAATCACACTTCTGTGAAATCAAACTGCCCACTTAAGAAGCAACACTGATTGACAATCAATGTTACATGCTGTTGTGTGAATGGAACAGACAACAGGTGGAAATTATAGACAATTAGCAAGACACCCCCAATAAAGGAGTGGTTCTGCAGGTGGTGACCACAGACCACTTCTCAGTTATGCTTTCTGGCTGATGTTTTGGTCACTTTTGAATGCTGGCGGTGCTTTCACTCTAGTGGTAGCATGAGATGGCTCAGGTGGCTCAGGTAGTGCAGCTTATCCAGGATGGTACCTCAATGTGAGCTGTGGCAAGAAAGTTTGCTGTGTCTGTCAGCGTAGTGTCCAGAGCATGGAGGCACCACCAGGAGACAGGCCAGTACATCAGAAGACATGGAGGAGGCCGTAGGAGGGTGCAACAACCCAGCAGCAGGACTGCTACCTCTGCCTGTGCATATGTCTGATCAAACAGTCAGAAACATACTCCATGAGGGTGTATGAGGGCCCGACGTCCACAGGTGGGTGTGTGTGCACTGTGCAGGCATTTGCCAGAGAACATAAAGATTGGCAATTCGCCACTGGCGCCCTGTGCTCTTCACAGATGAAAGCAGGTTCACACTGAGCACACATTTCAGACATGAGAGTCTGTAGATGCCGTGGAGAATGTTCTGCTGCCTGCAACATCCTCCAGCATGACCGGTTTGGCAGTGGGTCGGTAACGGTGTAGGGTGGCATTTCTTTGGAAATGCATGTGTCTGACTGCCATTGTGTACCGAGATGATATCCTCAGACCCCTTGTGAGACCACATGCCAGTGCGATTGGCCTTGGGTTCCTCCTAATGCAAGACAATGCTAGACCTCAAGTGGCTGCAGTGTGTAAGCAGTTCCAGCAAGACAAAGGCATTGATGCTATGGACTCGCCCGCCCATTCTCCAGACCTGAATGCAAATTAGCACATCTGGGACATCATGTCTCGCTCCTTCCATCAGGTCACGTTGCACCACAGACTGTCCAGGAGTCCAGGTCTGGGAGGATATGCCTCAGGAGACCATCCGCCACCTCATCAGGAGCATACCCAGGCCATACAGGCATTTGGAGGCCACACACACTACTGATTCTCATTTTGACTGGTTTTAAGGACATTTTAGTGTTCCCTTTTTTTTTTTTTTGAGCAGTGTATATCGATGTACAACTGCAGTACACATAGTTGTCATACAAATGCTAAATTAGGTTAGATCTTTATCAGCACAAGTGCTTTGAATCCTATAGAATCCTATATTACTGAAACTGTGCTTTGTGCTCTCATATGAATACTTTTATAGTTACTGTAGCATAATTAAGGTTTTACAGTTCAAGTTAAATACAGCACAACAAATCCAGCGGATCTTTTTTCAGCCATGCATTGCTATAAGAAGAGTGCCTCCACAGTCACATTGCTGTTTATTCACAGTATAGTTTCCCGCTGTTCCCTAGTACAATCATCTCCACAGTCCCTCTAGTACACACTCACCATCATAAAGACGAACTGCAGTTGGAGGTATAGAGTACTGCATTCCCACTGTTGCTATAGAATGTGAAAGTACTTCACTACAAGGGTTTTCTTTAGCTTTTGTGTATCCAATCTATATATTGACTTGCAGTTGGTGTACAAAATACATATTTTTAATTAAATGTTGGTCAATTTATTTTTGAGCCATGTGCATGGATATTGCGTGAAGTACTTAATCACACACCAAACATAACTGTTAAAATGCTACATCTATTTTGCTTGGTTGATAGAGAATTGCTAGTTGGTTACTTATTGGCTGAAGATCGAATATCTTACCCTTAAGTCTTTATGATATTCAAATCTTTAAAGGGGTAGTTCACCCAAAAATGAAAATTTGATATTTATCTGCTTAACCCAGAGCATCCAAGACGTAGGTGACTTTGTTTCTTCAGTAGAACACAAACAAAGTTTAACTCTAACTGCTGCAGTCTGTCATATAACGCAAGTCAAGTCTGTTCAGTTTCTTGCACAAACCGATTGTTTTGTGTCTTAGGACATCAATGTATTGTCATGAGCCATTTGGATTTGTCTGTGCATGCTTTTTTTTTTTACTTTTAAAGATTGTGTACCCATTGATTTGTATTATATGACCGAAAGACTGCAACAATTTGAGTTAACATATTTCTACATCACACCCCATGTAGAAATCTGTAGAAATCACCTACATCTGTGCCGGGGGTAAGGAGATAAACATCACATTTTGTGTGAAATATCCCTTTAACCCTCTTGTATTTTTAATTTGGGTGTAACACTTATAATCTGCAGTGGTCAAAACAGAATAAATAAAGCACAACATTTTGTAAAACAAACTTTATTTTAATTAAATTTAAATCCCATGGTCCTCAAAGATCACCTTTGTTATGTACTATTTATTTTTATATTAAATATTACAAAAATAGTTTAATATTATTTTTTTTTTCTATACTGTGTTTAAGCCAAAAATAAAGGTGTCTAATCCAAGGCAGATTGGTGGCACCTGGGTGGAGAAATAAAGAAAATATATCAATGTATATTGGGCTGAAGTAATTGTAACATTTATGTCTGTTTTATGTCTGTTCTTAGTTTCGTTTTCATGTCTTCCTGTCTTAGTTTCGTTTCCCCTTGTCAGTTCCTGTCTGCCCTTATTTGGTCCTTCCTGTGTTTAGATCTAATTATGAGTTGATTCCCGTCCACCTGTGTTTTCCCAGCTGTGTCTTGTCTCGTGATTAGTCTCCCCTGTACAAAACCCCTGTCTTTTGAGTTCTAGTTTGTCCGTCAACGAATGTGTTTGGTGTTTTCATGTTTCTCTTGGAAATTATTATTAAAGATATATATGTGTATTGAAAACCCTCGTCTCCTGCAATATCCTTCACCTGCACCAGACGTTACAGTAATGGAGTAAAATGTGTAAAAATTCTAAATATTGTAACATGTTTTGTTTACAGTTATCCATTTCCTTAAGATATATCAGGAAACAATAAGGCAGAAAACTAATAACGGCCTCTGTGGGCTTCTGCAGTATATGTTTGTGTTAGTACTATTGCAGTTCTGTTTGGTGTTGCACACTTCACCTTTATACAAAAAGTCAGCAGTGCAATGCCCATTTTATTAAAGTGACCATCTAAAAAAAAAAAAAAAAAAAGTCAAATAACACTTGTATTAGTTTGCAGTAGGATGGTGCTTCAAACTGTACTCTTTCTGTTTGGCAGCAACACATTTCCAGCATGCTTTTAATTTCTACCAATAAATAAATCCCAAACAACAAAAGACTGTTTAAACAAAAGCCACATCCTTCAAACACACTGGTAGCACGTTGCGGTTTAACAAGAATGAGACTCCAATCATTCCACAGCCATGCAATGCCGTCAACACAAACCTGACAAATGTGACATTTTCACACACAATAACCCCAACAAAGCTATAAAAGATGACAAACAACAAGCCTATAGCAGGCAGGAGATTGTGGCCCTTTAAGAGGCATGCAGCTCAGAGTTATAGAGAAGCAAATGCGTCAAATATAACATGGTCTGCAAATGAGGGTAAAGAGCAGAAAGACAATGCTGTACGATGTAGAGCCATACAATTTATCCACACAGGGTTGCCGAGTAACTAGTGCCTTAATTGTCCTGGACTGTAGAACACCATTATATGAGAAAGAACGAGGTGTGGATTCACCAGGAGAAATAAAACCTCACAGCAGGGACAGCCACAGTGTAAAGAGCTGTGAGATTATATTTCACCAAGCATGTGCGTTAGGTTTGATGTGGAGATATGACACTATTGTAATTCAGTTACATGAAGAAAGTGTGTGGATTCATGGTGCAAATGCATTTCAAGACTGCATTGATTTTGTCCTCTATGGTGAAATGACTAAAACAAAAGCTCTGTTCCAAAACCCAGTGAGCCTCCGATATAGGCAGATCTGAAAGCATTATACTGTAGGTGAGCTATTGGCAAAGGTGGTCTCAAAATATACTGATTTTTAAAGATGCAAAGATTGTCTATCAGCATTTGAATACCGAACTGTCTTTCACAGGTTATTAGGGTTAGTTCACCTCAAAATAAAACTTCTGTGATTAATTGCAAAACCCTTAAGATCTTGGTCAGATGGTCCTCTGATTTCATCAAAAATATCTTAAAGGTGCCATAGAATGAAAAACTGAGTTTACTTTGGCATGGTTGAATAATAACAGTTCAGTACATGTACATAA
>JAUMHG010000064.1:16098896-16109165 GCA_032359395.1 Enteromius anoplus | reverse complement strand
GGCTTTGTTTTCCCTCCTATATATATTTCTGTGAAACAGGAAGCCAGGGCTGGATATTTTCATGTTCATAATCACCCCAGAGTACTCAAAATTGTGAATATGAATGGGAATTATATTTCAGAGATATTTTACTCTAAATTCTAGGGGTGCCGATAATTGTGGCCAACATTGGAGAAAAACATTTATTTCATAAAGAGATTTTCTCCCCACTTCAATTGATAGGTTAGAATTTTGTAAATGTTTTTAAAGAAAAATCAAAAGGATAAACAATGCAGATTTATTTCCACAGCCTACCAGTTAGCGGAAGGCACTATAGATAGATAGATAGATAGATAGATAGATAGATATATTCTAATCGTATCCAGTACCAAACTTAACAATTACCTTACTATTAATAAGCAGAAAATTAGGAGTTTTTTTTTTTAAACAAAAGTTTTATATAACATGGGTATTTTATTTTTACGTGAATATATTTATATGTGCCAAAATTATGTTTTTTGACATTCTGTCTTCGCAGCAAGGTTTCCTAAAATTATTATTATTTTTTTTTTATATATACAAAGTTTTGACATAAAACAGTTCTAGCAAAATCTGACATATAACAGTATCATTACCATTGGGGTTTTTTCACATCGGCCGCCAATGAGCTTGCTGCTCAACATTCAGATACTTGACTAGTGCTTGCTGTAGCAGGTGTAGAGCACTTCAGAAACACTCCACCTTCCCCATATCCACCTTTCCAGATCTGATATGGGCTAATTTAATGTATGTTATGTATAGGGGTTATTTCATACATATTTCCTGCATGCCTTAATGTATACTTATGCACTTTCTTACGAGATCATTCTCCACATCTTTATGGCTCTATTTTCCCCCACACTTTTCTGGCCCAATTTCAAATGTGGTTTTTTTTTCTAACATTCATTCATGCAGGTTACCCCAATCCTAAACTTAATCCTAATATCTGATTGATTGATTTATTGATAGGAATGTCCAACCAGAACCAGTGAGGATGCTGATCCAGGAACACGTCCATCTTTGGAAAACCACATGGATACGATTTTCTGTTTTGTTCCCTGAATGAGTCAAATTCAGCACAGCATCTAAGTTTCGACAGTCAGCCCGTGAAAAGACTTGACTCACAGTAGATGTGCGCTCCCTGATTCACAAGTCATTTCGACTCTGAAATGAGTTGGAGCCTGAAAATACAGTTCTGCGCAGCCTTGAGTGAAATCAGTCATGCGTTTACACAAATAAAAAGGAGAATAAGGGATAGAGGGAGGTGTGTGCATGCGTGTGTGTGTATGTGGGTGTGTAACTAATCAATACACCGTGGGGGCTATCTCCAGGCTTGAGTGCATAAAACAACAAATCTCTTCATGGCCCTACACACTTGAAGTCTCTATCTATTCATGTGCCCATGGAGGGTGCCTTGAAGCTTACTGAGACTCTGATAAGCAGACATGTGTGTGTTTGTGTAATCGCCCACAGGAGAGCCGGTCTAACAGCTCTTAAAGTCCGCAGTGGGCGAGAGTGAATAGTATGAAAATAAAGCATGAATGTGAACACTGACTCGCTGCATGTCACTTTCACGCGCACCGTCACCTTTTAGAGTCAGCTCTCTGTCTCTTATCTTACTGTAAGCTGCTTTCTAGCCTCTTTATGCTATCTAGTACAGTGCACACTGTATCTTACTTTCACTCTCTCTTTCTCGATCGAGTCATGTTTGACTGTTTTTAATTAAATTTAGTGTGCTTTATTAGCGTGGCAAAAACTGCTTATTGCCAAAGCATTTCGCAGCACAGATTAAGTAAAATATTGAGAGTATATATGGAGTAATCTTAATTAACATAACAGTAATTGTGTTTTATTTTGTATGATAAAAGAAATAAAAGAATAGTTTAGCTAAAAATGAAACTGTTCTCACTCTCAGGTCATCCAAGATGTAAATAAGTTTGTTTCTTCATAAAAAAAAGAAGTTAAGAAATTTAACTTAGCATCACTTTCTCAATTGTAGATGCTCTGCAGTGAACGAGTGCTGTCAAAAAGTTCAAACTGCTGTAAAAACATCACAATAATCAACATGACTCCAGTCCACCAATCTTATAAAGGTAATGTGTTTGTAAGAAACAAGTCTATAATTAAAATGTTTTAACCTCAAAGTGTTTAAAATGCACCCATTTATGAGCATGTGATGTAATGCTAAATCTGTTCTGATGAAGACACAAACGCATCCATATCTTGGATGGCTTGAGGGTGAGTACTTTTTCAGCGAAGTGTCCTTTTTGGGTGAGCTATTCCTTTAAGATCTACTGCATTTGTGGCACGATATCACTTACTATATTAAAATGCACTCTCTTTTTGAAAAGTATAGCCAAAAGATCTAAACATTACGTTTTTGAGACTATTATGATAGAATCGTGTGTTAAACTGTCTGTGAAAAGGTATGTAATATGACAATTTCGATGTAAGGACCTATATGCAAAACATGGTAATTTTCACACAATATGTGCAAGGACCAGATAAAGCAGGACGCAATTACCGCAAGCCACTGTTTGCATGAAGCAAACTACACATGGGTAATTTGACATGGGTAACACATAACCAGAAGTTCATCCACCTAGAAAAATATTACTACCTTAAAAAGGGTAATTTTACACAACTTTACAGTTCGAATAATAAGCTGGTTTAGCTGAATAATTCATAGAAGTTCTTCACAAAAAAACTCACTTCACATTTCTGCTTTTCAGCTCTTCAGAACATTTGAGTGCCACTGCAGACATATTTGCTGTTTTATATTTATTTCGAAATTGTATTTATTTATTTTCTGTGGTAATCTGCATTGTGCCTAGCCTGGCTTCTGCGACGGTAATGCTCATAGGAGCTTAGTCTTGCCAAGCTCGCGGGCTTAACCTGCGTCCATCATATGCCTCTGTATACTACTGGACGACTCTACAACCAATCAGACCATTCATTCCGATGACTTATGCGTAGTGCAGAAACCTGGAGCCACTGTAACCAATTGTAAGCTAGGAGGAGCTCGCATTTGATTGGATCCCATTTTTTTGGGAACAGAAATGCTCTAAAACGGCAGCTTGGCCAGACTGACTTTGCTCGCGAAATAGAATGTAGTGTCACAGGAAGTATGGGCGGGCCCAGGCTACATTGTGCCACTACCCTCTATTGCTTGAAACCCCATTTTCATCTATATGTTGCAGGTTTTTATTTACTAAGCATCTTTTGTTGCTCAACCTTTCGCTTTTGTGGATGTTTTGTATGGTAAAAAGCAGCTTGGACATTCTGATTTAAATAACCCGTTTTATTTCAGAAGATAAGAGGGTGAGTAAATGATGACAGGATTCTCATTTTTGCATGAAATATCCCTTGGACCAAAACATGAAAAATAAGCTTGAATGTGCCAATAACAGTTATAACCACCGTACGTTTATCTCTCTGTTGCTCATGCAGTCCTGGCTACAGAACATGTCTAAATATTTGTTTATTCTTCCTCTGCTATTCTCACTGTGGGAAAGCGGTGTGGGAGTGACTGATAGCAGATGAGTGAGTCAGGAGAGAAACTCATACCCTGATTTTTATTCTCTCGCCTCCCTGTGTGTGTTTTTGTCCTACGTGTGCGTACGAGAGAAAGTGCTGGATTGTGTAAGATTGGGTGGATTGCTCTCCGTGCTTCTTATTTTGAGAAAAAGCACTCATACACACACATATAAACACACACATACACTCTAGTGTATTTGATCTCCAGGGATTATCTTCACACATCACTTGGCTCATAAAAACCAAAGAGGGACATGGGTGAACCTGCCGAACTTGTGTGTGTGTGTGTGTGTGTGTAGGTACACAACACATATGTATATCCCAATGGAATAGGCTAAGGTAGTGATTTAAGCGGCCAGTGTTTTTGAATTTTGCGCCTTTGTACTTTCATGCACACATATATGCCTGAAGAAAAGCTGCCTAGCTGTCTCTAACACTTTGTGCCTGTGTCACATCTAGTGTCAGTTAATGCACAAAATGCACAAGTACACCAAGACCCACATAGGGAGCTATGCTAAAAAACAGGTATAGCTGCATGAATACAATAGCGCTACTCATAGTTTGCTATCGCTTGATGTTAGCATGTCGCTAGCTAACATCTACTGAAATTTGTGTGAACCACGATACACAGGGTGTCAGCTCTCTTGTTCAGTAGTCAGGGCACTGATCCGTGCGCTGACAAAATCCCACAATGCATCAAAGCTCACTTACCGGAAATAACGTCACATGTGTCAAACTCAATTCCTTCAATTGTTAACATAAACAAAATGTAAATATAACTGTAAAGTTGTAAAATAGCGAAGTACGTGCAAGTAATGCTTGTTTTTCTACTTCAAAATGCATACTGTTTCATTGTAATTGCATGCACATTTTACATATTATGTTTTTTCAGTGTTGTGTATATTTCTAATACATACTTTTAGGTAATTAGGTTTTGTAGTAAATATTTTGAATTTATGTAAAACTGCGTTTATTTGTAGTTAGCTAAAGACCCAGAATGAATGACTTTGAGTATACAAATGCACTGATATACTAATGTTTTGTAGCTGGAATTAAATGAAAATTAATCTTCTTTTCATATCTGCCCTGACAACTAAAATAGCTTATTATGAGAAAACTACTGTAAACGAAGGGCCAAACTTGCCAACCTGCCTTCAATTAGATTCTGGTTGTTTGCAAATCCCATGGATTGCTAATGTTTGTGTATTAAAGATAATGAGAGCATGTGAATAACAAAATACGATCATGCATTAATAATTTACAATAAACACATGCATCACAAAATCTGAATCGTCAGGGGGTTTTTTTTCCCACTGCTGAACTTTTGGAAGACATTGCACTGAGAATACACATGATGCATTAAAATGCTTTCTGTGTAGTTACTTACAAAGTTTTCTTTGCAATTAATACAAGTATTCACAAATCAATGGCTTTAATTAAAGAATTAAATTCCCACTGAGCACTTCAATAGCAGCCAATCGAACGTGTTGTCACAAGTACATTGTGCACAAGCAATTGAGATTGGCTTTGAAATGAAAGAATGAGGCACAATTCCCTGACCCAAGCGTTACACAGGCCTGTAAATTATCACTGCTTTGAGAAGAGCTTGAGTGTTCCTAGAATCCGGCTTTCATTAAACCATGAGCAAAATTACAGCTCTATCTGCGCTCCACTAAAGTAATTGTCAGAGAAGCGGCCGGCAGGCTTTAAGGTCATTGTGAATAAATGAATTTCCTGTTACTGTTATAGGAACTTGTCGAATGGAGGAGGGCTTGTTCTAGCAAGTTTGATCAGGCTTCCTGTTGTCATCCCTCTTAACTGTCTTCTGTCTGATATTGTTGGATTTCGATGGTTGTTCTGAAGCCTACTGTGAGACGAACAGCTTTGTTGAAACCCATTTTTACTTTGCTTTAAGTTAAGCAGATTATGCAAGTATTTTTGCATAACTTTTGTGTAGTTCATGATAGTGGTCTGCTGTTCAACCCTTCCTGGCTTCAGGTCATACTCTCATGTGTAACTTTGCATTGGGTTTGAGTTTTTTGTGTTGTTGGCATCATGGTCGAAGTGAATGTGGCGCCATTAGTGTGATGAGCAGTTTCATTATCATGTTCTCTTGTTCTGACATCATAATGACAGCAACGGGTGCACATAATGGCCCTTTTCTCCTCATATCTGTGCTCTATTAACTATTTAAACTCAGCTAATCATTAATCTGTCTAGCTGCTTATTAAGTCAAATATTTATTAGGCCCAATGAGGAAATCCATATTTCAGATAAGACTTCTTCTCATCTTTTCTTCGGTGCGTTAAATATTTATGCTATTACACATGACAAGCTGACTTGTGATGTGAAATCAGTGATAGCCTCTCTCAGAAGACTTTCCTTCAACTTTTGAAGAATCTCCCTGTGCTACTGGATCTCTGGTCTGCGGTTACTTACTTTTATTTTCTTCATTAGCTCTGTGGCTGAAAAGCGTGGCTAAGAATGTTCACCAATGCATTTATTTCATATAAAAAAACACAGTAAAAACCATAATACTCAAGTCAGAAATAATTTTGAAATGCTAATTTGGGGTTATCTGCATCTAGCATTGATTGTGCAAACATAGATAGCCCCGTCACCAAGGTCATGTCATTGGATGTGTTAAAGTGTTAGTTCACCCCAAAATCAAAATGCTGTCATTTATTACTCACCCTCATGTCATTTCAAACCCAGAAGACAAATTTGTGTTGATATCGGAGAGACATCAGACCATAGCAAATAGCAATTTTTTACAAATTTGATCAAGTGGCTTGAATTATGCACTGTAAATCAAAAGGTTGAGATAAGTGTGATTTTTTTTTTTTTTAAAGAAATAATAGTTTTATTCAGCAGGGGTGCATATGTAAAGTTACAAATGATTTATTTTTCATCATGAAACATTTCTTATTATCAGTGTTGAAAACAGTTATGCTGCTGTATATTCTTGCGAAATCGAACAAGATGTAGCACATGTGTTCTATTTCTGAGGATAATTATATTGTAATATATATATATTTAAATATATATATATATATATATATATATATTTTTTTTTTTTTTAAAGTTTATTATTTAATGTTTGATATTCTTTGATGGCACCAAATTTACTTTTCAAACTGAAAATGGCAGACCTTTCATAGGATGACTCTACTTACCTCCAAATCATGAAAGGAAGCTCAGTCCGCATGCAGCAAATATTCCCACGTTCAGTCAAAAATAAACAAACCGTTTGTGAATAATGCACTGTGCTAATGCAAAGAGGAAATATTCAGTCTGTGTAGTCAGTTGAATAATTGCACGCTGACGGAAACCTTGACATGTCAAAGCTTTGCACTTAAAATTGCATTCCGATGACATACTGGTGAAATGAAATGGAGACAGACAAACAGAAGGGAATAGAGAATTGTGGGTAATTAAAGTTTTGGAGAGGCTTTATCGCTGGCCTGAAGTAGAGGCCACACAATGCAGTGTTCCACAGAGCATTGGAGCATGGGAACTGCCTCGGTCTCCATAGTTCCTCAGAGGAGACCACTTCTCCAGCCTGGTATCCTCAACCCAACACAATACCCACAGCTTCTCACGGGCTCCTTCCCCTCCAGCCATTCCCAAATCCTACCACACAACCGGCACAAACAGACGCGAATACCAATGCCCAGATTAGACGGATTCATTCACCGTACTCTCCATGCACACATTTGAAGAGCCCTGGGAGAAACTCTCACAAATGTATGAATGTGTGTCACACAGTGAGAAAACTTTCCTCTGTAGCGTGTGTGTGTGTGTTTTAACAGTTGGATGATTCATCACTGTCCTCTCTCAGCACAGAGAGGGTGCACTGAATTGATGCCTGGAAGGATTGTTTTAGTTCCACGGAATACCGTACCTTCTCAGTTTTGCACAGCATGGTAAGGAATATGTTTTAATGTAAAACATAAAAACTGAGATCTGAAAATGTGTAGCCTTTTTTTAACTAGCAGCCCTAAATGGAAGTGCAAAAATAATGACTGTTTTCAAACTGGTTTCCCAATCTACCATTGGATGAGTAAACAAATACCTGCTACGTGATGCCATTAATGCTCAAATGCCCATAAATGCACTTTTTCAAGCTGTTCGGACCGGTGTGTTAGGAGTGTGTGTACAGAACCACCCTACAATGATAAAGATCCACAAGTATTTTTATTAAATTAAAAGAAGAATAAGTGACATCAAGCCATTCTCAAATGCATGTCGGTGTGGCGTCACACAGACAGAGGCCACGCCAACGATAGTTGATTGACAGCACCATGTCTCACAGACTGAACTGGTGTCTTACCTCAGACCCGCCCTGAGTGAGCCGTCATCAGACCGAGACCTAGAGACAAGCAGGACTCCTAAGCGATTGAGATGTTTTGTTGTTGAATGTATTAATTAACATAGTAGTAGTCATTTACCCCGACATCTGAGTGACTAAAGACGCGGAAGATTAACGTTACGTTTGGTTCTGAAGGGAAACAACCCCTTGATCAAACAAAATGCGTTTATGTTAGCGTGAATCATTCATGATCCAGCCTCACCTACAGAAGCAGTGAGTATAATGTCTTTTAATGAATAATAATGTGCTAATTAGCAAGTTTCACAATGAATACGGATAAAAAAAGATCCTCCAAGAGTGCCTTGGAAAAGAAGGGCGGGATTTAAATTTAAGATTTAAAGGGGAAGTACACAGAACCGAGTGATTTCTAAAGAGCTGTTTTTGACAGGGTAAAATGAGCATTTCTTACACTATCTTTGAGAAATTTTAAAGCAATCTATATTACAAACTTTCTATTACGATCCTAAAGAATCATATTAGCTTGTGGAAAATTGCCTTTGTATGACCCCTTTAATTTATGGGCCACCAATCTAATGAATTAATTTTTTTAAATAAATAATACTTTTATTCATCAAGGATGCGTTAAATTGACAAAAAGGATCATTATCTTTTCAAGTTTTCATCTTCTTTTGTGCTTTCTATTGAAGTATTATCTTTTATCAGCTGTATTTACATTGTGACTGTACCTCAGATGCAATCAACAGGAACTGTCTGAAGGGTGTGAACCAAATGATCTTTAGATATAAAGGTCTGGTCTAACAGACAGTATCTGGGTTAAGATTGTTTGAAGGAGACATGCTAACATCGCTGCTTGAGAACTGCTACACTACCTTCAATATATTCTACCTTTGGTCAAGCTTACTTTTATTAGAGGAAACTAATACATTGGCGAACCACCCAAACTACTGCTCAGACAAATACAGCAAAATCTAACACTATTCATTAAAGAATTCTAAAAATATGTATCCTGGCTTTCACAAAAATATTAAGCAAGACAACTGTTTCAGAAAGATTTCTGATGGATCATGTGCCCCTCTATACTGATGCTGAAAATTCAGCTTGCCATTACAGGAATAAATTACATTTTGAAATATATTAAAATATAAATCAGTCGATTTAAATAGAAATAATATTTACTGTTTTTACTGAATAACTTGCAACACTGTTCAGTTATATATTTTTTATTTGACCTATGTAGTTGTCAATGTATTTAAACTTATTTCATCTTTAAAAAATGTAACTCTTGTTTGTTTTGGTTTGGTTTCTTGAGTATTTTATAAAGCTGCTGATGGCATATTCCACCTTCGTGTGGCTTATATTTGTGGTTAGACACGGATTAAATGCGCTCGTAATTGTTACTGTGAGTGTTTTATTTTTTCTTTCATCTCACAATATAAGGAGACACTAATACAGATTATTCATGGCAAATTGTGCATTGGCTCTGTTCATAGAATTTGCTTGGATTGATCCCAGTGTAATTTTGGCTCCGTCCCCTTTAAATAACGGTGCGGCTGTTGTGGAATCTGCTCAAATGATATGATATGAGATCACATCGCAATTTCCCTGACCACTATTTGAACACTGAACTCAATTAAAATGCCAATCTCCCATCCTTCAGAATAATAAAAAGAGATAAAATCCATAGTCCTTCCAATTAAGAATGTTGAAAATGTGTTTAATAAGACTACGCTCATTTTCATTGAATAAGAAAAAAGACAAAGCCTTTTCTGTAAAGATGTCACAGTACATACTCAAATATTGAGTTATTTCATAATTATAAAATGTCTGCATACATGACTTAGTGATTATTTTATGCTATTGATTTGATCATTTGAATACACTACAAAGGTATTTTATACTAACTTTACTGCAAATGAAAAGGCTGTTTTTACAAATTAGCATTAGTTAAAGAGATTGTTCACTCAAAAATATTTTAAAGTGCCCCTATAATGCCATTTTAAAGGTGGCTAATATTGTTTTATGAGTATCTTAAAACAGGTTTATGTGTATGCAAGGTCAAAAAACACTTTAGTTTTCTCTAAAAATAGATTTTATTTGACCCCATTTCTAAATGATTCGTAAACGACTTTTGTGAAGCAGTTCGAAGACTCAGTTTCTCTAAACCCCTCCCTTTCGTGATCCCTCACTGTGATTGGTCAGATGGCGCAATCCTGTATGATTGGTATACCGCTACAACAGCGCTACACAGACTCAAAGCTTGAACCAAAACTAATGTGGACAGTGCTTTTTTTTAAGCGAATCGGACACACCTCTACGTAGTGAACTTTAGCATTGCATAAAGCATAACACTGCGTTAAGCCATCGTTTATCATTACTTAGGC
>JAUMHG010000064.1:16025191-16079519 GCA_032359395.1 Enteromius anoplus | reverse complement strand
AAGGCTCTTCTCCCCCGATAGCTCAGTTTGGCCGGACGGCCAGCTCTAGGAAGGGTTCTGGTCGTCCCAAGCGTCTTCCATTTAAGGATTATGGAGGCCACTGTGCTCTTGGATACCTTAAGTGCAGAAGATTTTTTTTTGTAACATTGGCATTGCATTTGTGATCGGAGAAATGACAAACAACAAGCATTGCTCTATGCTCAAAACTCACGTTTGAATAGTAGGCGGCAAATCCTTTAAATATGAAAACACGCACATGAGAAGCGCCAGACTATTCTAGTTAAAGTTGGAATCACCCTACTTTATAGCCTCCGTGTAGAGCCATTATAGGCTGCTTTCCGGGTCCAGGAATCAGACCTCCATAAATGTCCTGAACACACTTGGTTTAAACGAGCCGTTTTAGGGGGGTGTCGACAAGTCATAACTTTTATAAATAATATCTTTGGTTTTGAGATTTACTACTTCAAAAATCTTATCTATGCAGTAACAGCTTGTAACACCCCAAAGAGAAAGGAAAACTTGAAATTGCATCATATGACTCCTTCATGACCAATTATGACCAATTCCTTGTGATGCATAATTTTGTTTTTCTGCAGAATATAATAGAAAAAAGATTCTGCAGGATATGAAAAAACACAGAGACTGTTCTACAGAAGAAAGTATGTTATTTAGGTTAGTAACGATCCAGCCACTGTACACTGGGGTCACCTACTTAATAATATTTACACTAAGTCTACTTATTTAATAGGCTGTATTATGGACACTTTCAAAGCAAGTTATAAAATACACAAACTCACATTTAAAATATATTTTTTCTCAATTCATTCACCTTGGCTTGATTCATTAGCAAGCTGTTCAAACCTCTCTCCATAAATGGAGAATAATATTTTGAAACTCAGGAGTTTGAAAAGGTGCAGATTATAGCCTGTCTCTCCCTCTTTAAACTTTGTCCAAATTATTTTCAGGCTATGCTTGTATTAAAACAGTAACATATAGTAATTATTGCCCCATTTCTTGCCAAGCACACCTGTTTCTGGTTAATAATGAGAAGTTTCAAGCCAGCATAGTCCAGTTTATGTTGTTTCTTCAATGGCTAAATGGCCCCTAAAATGACCTGTTATCCTTTGAAGAATCTTAGAGTTTATATTGGCGCAAGTGCAAATTATCAGCAAAGATCTCAATGTAAAAACCTTCCCAATGAGAAAAGATATAGACATAGATTTCTGTGTATGAAAACATAAACCTTGTTGTTTTATCAAGTAATTTGTCAACAATATGTGCACATTTTTGTTGATAGTTGATCATGTTGTGATTAAATAGAAAGTGAAATGGACAGTGATAATGCAGTAAAAGACTTTTTGCTCTCTAATGGTGAACTAATGTCATGATTTGAGTGCTGGAGATGATTTGGCGAATGTGTTTGAGTAATCGGGATGGTGCTGTGTTACTGCTTGAAACCCTGCTGCTTTACTGTCAAAGAGATTTTCCTTTTCGCAGGCTTAATGCCAAAAACAGTCGGTTTCAGACACACACACTTTTTCCAGCTGCGGTTTTTATCGGCCCCTAAAACAAAACCTTTTGTCTTTTATCATAATGAGTAGAGCATGGCTATAAACTTGAAGTAGTTCAGTTGGACTTTTGTGGCTTAGAAATCTAGAGTGATCTGTCAGGGACTGAGGTTGTAACAGTTATTTTCAGTTATTCATTTAATAGAGCGTAAATGAGATCGGTCATGGCTTAACAAGAGCCTTCGACATTGAACTTTTATTAGGTTAGGAGGTATTACTTGAGTTTGCAAGTCAGAAAAGAGTTCGTTGAAATTTTCGACTGTACTAAAACATAAAAAAAAGCCAAAATATGTTTTTGTATGTTTGTTAAAGAATCATATTCGCTTCTTTGAAAATCATTGCTTTGTAACGTGTGTTCCATGTTGGAATGTCTGTTTTTGTTTTGTCTGTGTGACTATGGCCACTTGGCAGAGGAAAACAGTGTATCGCAACCACTGGAAGTTGGCAAACAAACCGGGTCAGAGATCGCAGATTTGACCTGACCTAAAAATCCTTAGCATCCATCAAAAAAGATCTGCAATCAGAGGCATGTTCAAATATGGATAAATCAACATGCAGTTTATGGCTCATAGCCTTTCATTGATAATTGTGCTTGTTCTTCTTGTGTGCCCTCAATCTGGCAACCTGCATGAGCATCAAGTCTGAGAAGTAGGCAGTGAGAGAAATTGTTCTCTTCAATATTCTGAACTCGGACTGCAGTGCACGTTACAGCCACTAACTGTGGGTATTATTTCTACATTTTATGAGTCGTAGATATGAAAACATAAAAGAATAAAACATTTTGGCTATATATACATGCATATATTTTTTATGTGACCTGATGTTGAATGTCGCTTTGTGTTGGTGGTAAATTTCAGATTGTGTTGTTCCCTTTACATGCAGAAATCACATTAAGCGACCTAATGTCCACCAAAAGCACACTAAAACCTATAAGAACACCTTAGCAACCGTCCAGAATTCTCTCACAACCTTGTGGAATACCTTAGTAAACACAATCCCAGAGACGTCCTAGCAAACCTCAGCAACTACCCAGAGTATCCTAGCAACCTCAAAGAACAACTTAACTACTGTACCACTCAGAATGTTTTAGCAACCAACTTAAAGGCGGGTGTACATGGTGCGATTTTTGAGGTCGTAAGAGCTCCCATGCAATTTTTTTGGTTATCTTCTCATCTCGTATGGTCCGTAAACAGAGTCATGTGCCATACGGCCTTCCGGCTGTCCCAATTCCTACCGTGTACGGCCGCCTTAAAACACCCCAGCAACCAAAAAGAACTTTCTATAACATCCTATGATTCACTTGACCTATTTATCACCAACACACTCTAGCAACCACTCAGAACCCCTGTAAGAACCTCCTAGAATGGCAACAACTTCACAGAAAATCTTAGCAATCACTCACGTTGCTCTAGCAATCACTTTTAAACACCCCACTGACCACCCACAACACCATAAAACACCCTTGTAGCCACCTAACACCCAGTACACCATAGCAACTACTCAGAACACCTTAAGAACCTCCCGAAACATCCTAGCAACTATCTAAAACACCCTAGTAACAATCTAGAACTGCCCTAGTAACAACCCACCATAGCAACCCAAAGTGTGCTAGTGACCACCTTAAAATAAATATCTATAACACCCTAAAACACTTAGTAGCCAATTCACCCGAGCTTTGAATATTGGCTAGGTTATTTGACACATGCACATCTCATACTTAACTATAACTAGTTGAATAGGACCAGTGTTAGAGCGTGGGTCGTTTTAGAATAATGAGATTTGGCTGTACGGGCCTCTGTGCTTTGGCGGTATTGAAAGTGTGAGGAAAGCTGAGACTGTCGTACCTCACAGAGGCTCCTCTACCCTCACCGACCTGGCAGGAAAACAAAGTGTGGCTCTTCGCATTACACTAGCATCCAAGTTTTATTATTTATGAAAGACCTGACCGTGTTTGATTTCCTCCTATGCTTTATCACTATGTCAGCGCTTGCGAATGAAAACACAGAGGTTAACGGGAAAGTGGAGGAAGCCGCTTTACCTTTTGTGACGCAGATGGGCCGTGTTTTCATACTGACAGCTGGATTGTGTGTGTGAAAGAGAGCAAATATATTTTGTTTGATCTGGCGGGGCCACAATGTGCCATCTAAATGAACCGTGCCATCCAGCGGGCTAAGCTACGAGAAAAGCAACAGGAGAACGCCCACCGAAAGTGTGTGTGTTGGACAAAGGGTAAAAGAGATCAGCGCGGTCGCCCATCGGACAGGAAACAGACTGATAATGACTCGTGACCTTGTCAGTATGCATCACTGCTGCTATCTGAGAGATAAACACACACCCATGGCAAAAGTAGTAGCTAGCTGAAGTTCTCTATTTCAGTGCAGGGAATACTTTAGTAGTTGATCATTTCTTCTGTGTTATGAGTCTTTCCTGTGAGTCCTTCTTTCTTTTGACATGTATAATCAACCCAGTGTGATCATTCTAGGCTGGTTCCTGTGGTGTATACGCAAACCAGAATGATTATAGACTTCAGTGTGTGAATTTGCACCAAATAGAGGGACAGGATGGAGCGACTGTCACTTTTATGTCTGAAACAAGTCTATTTTATGTTAGAGACATTTAAATCATCAGAGAAGTGTACTACTATAGATTGACAGATTGGATCTACAACCTGATGTCCATGGTAGCAAACGAAACAAAGCAAGTAAATATGTTAAGATGGTAAGAGAGATGGTTGCTAGGGCACTCTGAGTGGTTGCTATGCTGTGGTGTTCTGGGTGGTTGATTGGTTGTTCTGGGAAGTTGCTAGGTTCTTCTAGATTGTTTTTAGATTGTTTTAGGTGGTTGTTAGGTCTCTCTGGTTGTTTGCTGCACTGTATTAAATGGTTGCTAGGTTGTGCTGGATGGTTGCTAGGGTGATCCATGCACAGATAACCTGATTCATTTTGCATATAAATGTATTCTTTCATTGTAGCACCTAGCCCCACCTTTTACCTAAACCTACCCTTTTCTGAACAATACAAAACACACACACACACACACACACACACACACACCCACAGAGACAACATACTGTAAGCACAATCAGGGGTATTTATTGCAAAAACTGGCCATAAGAAGTAAAAAAAGCATTACAAACAAGTTTTGTTGCATTCTAAGTCCTTCTAAACCATCCAATGTATTTATGCGAAGAAGAGAGTAAAATACAAGGTTTTTATATCATAGAAATTATCGTGCTCCGTTAATTCATTCACATCTCATTCACAAAGACACTCTTGTCCTGTAGAATGATGCAATCGATCATGAGACATACAAGTAAGGGATAATGTACAGGCAGACGGTAGTACATTATCCCGTTTATTACACGGCTACTTGCCACATAAGGAAAGAAACTGAACAGGAATATGAATTTGAAACATTTTATTGGCATATTTGTTTTAAATTAACATTTTCATCCTTCCACGAAACGATATAGTACCACGTGACTAACATTTAAACGTTAGTAAGACAGTTTAGAACATCTACATATGAATATATAATAACGGATGTATTTTAGTTATTTACAAGTATTATGTTGTCCAGTGTTTGTCACAAGATGGTGCCAAACGGTAATCTTTGTTGGCGCGGAGGGATTTTAAACATACAAGTAGTACCGGCTATTAGGGATGTCCCGATCGCGATCGGCCAATCTATAATGCGTGTTTTGTCAGTAAACGTGGTCCTGTAACCAGCGATAAATGCCATCAGGTGCGTGATTTGACATTGAGCCGTATATACTACACACGGCCGTTGTTCACTGACGAACTGCGCAAAACCATGTTCATTAGGACCGTGTTTACTGACAAAACGTGCATTATACATCGACCGATCGCGATCGGTGCATCCCTACCGGCTATGCGTTATTACTTTGGAGTGGTTATTATATGAAAAGAATGAACCTGCAAATGTGTCTCAACTGACCAATCAGAATCAAGCATTCCAGAGAGCCGTGTAATAAGAGCCAATAGCATTTTACAACAGAATGACGTGATCAGTCACGAGACACACAATAGCCAATAGATATTTACAACCATGGCTGAAGTAAGGATTTTCCTGGCGGCATTTTTTGAATTTGCGCAAAGCAGCAGCTGCAGCACAGATAAGTCACGGCCGACCTTTTTAATAAATAATGTTGGTTGTTGTATCTGCCGGTTTATCTTGTTTTATTAATGGATGGTAGGTTTAGGGGCAGGTGTTGGGTTACGTGCTCATAAATGTATAAATAAAGTAATATAAATAAAACTGTTGTGAATGTTTACAATAAAAAAAACACAACCCAATACATATGCAATAATGGCAATATCATTACCCAATATTTGAATCCAGTAATCCATGCATGAGTGGTTAGTAGGTAGTAGGTGTCCAAACTCTGTCCTGGAGGGCTGGTGTCCGGCAGAGGTAAGTTCTCTTCATTATCTTTCCCTATTATTAGTGGAGTACCTCAGGGCTCTATTCTGGGCCCACTTCTTTTTAACTTATATGCATTCTCTGGGGAATATTATTAGGAAGCATGACATTTTATTTAATTTATATTCGGGCGGTGCTCAGTTGTACCTGCCATCGAAAGCTGGCAATTCCATTTAACTGTTGTTGGATTCCAAGATATTAAGAAATGGGTATCAAATAACTTTCTTTAACTTCATGAGGACAAATCAGACAACAGTACAATACAGTAACTAGTGATCAATAAATATTGTTTTTCAGTGACCAGTTCTTAAACCTTTTTTTTTTTTTTTTTTGATAACCTTACTTATTTGGTTACATTCTTAGTCAGAAGACATTGCTTTTGTGAGTCATCACATTACAGTGTGGCTGAAAAGTTGCCACCTGGGCAACAAGAAGTAGAAGTCATGAGAGAGAAAGAGGCCTGAACGCTTAGTGGAAAGTCTTCAGTCACTTCCTGTACTCTCAAAGGTGTGTTTATCTGTCTAACCATCCAGTCAGCCAGTCTAAGACCACCAGAGCTGCAACAACTGCATCAACACTTCAAACGCCAAGCCTGCCACTCTCTCTCTGTCTCTCTTCATCTCCCTAACTCCGAGTGGCTGGCAGTTGGTTTTTGTCTTCTCTTTGAGACAAGGTTTTAAACAAAGGGCTCAGGTTAAAACGTATCACAGATGTCTGCTGATGTTATAGGTGAATACACACATGCTTTCATTTACTTTACTGCTCTTGCTTTACAAGATTGCTTCAGTATGGATATGTGATTAAAAGAAAGCCGGAGGTGTGTTTCCTATGAATATTTCAAACAGGAAGGATTTGTGAGGACATTAGCATTGAGACGTGTGTGTGATTGTTTGGTCATAATGACCATGTATTTTTACAGAAATAAGAGAAATTCTTGACTATTCGCCAAATATACATTGTTTAATTGAGTAACATAAGTTGATTTTATACTCTAAAGTCATTTTAGATGGTAGATTATAGAGGAACATTACTGTGATCTAATGCTGTAATGAACTTCTCCATAATTTTTCTCCACACACTATAAGTCCTTTACATAATTTGACATGTGCTTAAAATTGAACTGGAGATTAGGTGCTGGGCATCAGGCCAGAGGAGAACTGGCCCCAACTAAGCCTGGTTCTCCCAAGGGTTTTTTCCCCATTCTCTCATGGATGGGGTTTTGGTTCCTTGCCGCTGTCGCCTCTGGCTTGCTTAGTTGGGGACACCTGATTTCTATTGATTATCATCGTCTTGAATACAGAGAACGCCTCTTCATTTGATAAATAAACAGTTTAATCTCGTCATTATACATTGCCATCACTCTATTCTCCTACTTGATAATGTTTAGTGCTTTGCTACCATCTTTATTGTTAAAAGCGCTATATAAATAAAAGTGACTGATTGATTGATAATTTGATGAATAACAGCTGCATGATCGAAAAAGAAGTACAAAACAAACTTCTGTTCATTGCCTATTTTCCACAGCCTTTAATAGCATATTGACATTGTGTATTGATAGCTCCTGGAAAGTATAGTTGATTAATATGTCTCATTATTTTGTCAGACGAAAGGTGTTTGTGATTTTGCATTAGGCTATGTTCTTACCACCCACATACTGCAACCATCAAGTTTTGGAATTTAAACCATAAAAACTGAAATGTTTATTACTGAATTTTTTTTTTTTTAACCCTTATTGAGTAATGATGCTGCAAACTCAGTTTTACATCACAGGAATGAATTGTATTTTAAAATAAATTCTAATTAAAAGTTAGTTGTAATAATATTTTACAATTTTAGTGTTTTTATTGTATATTTGATCAACTGTTCAGTTCAGACATTGACCCTTTGCTGGCCAGTTTGCTTTTCAACACATTTATCTTTGTTGGTAATTGTATTGATGTATTGTTTTAAGCTGTAATTGCTGGCTAGATCTCTCTTAAATACACGTTTCAATCTCTAGAGACTAAAGAGTCTGAATTAAATGGAATATTACGTTGTCCTGTGGACAGGTGCGATGTATCACTCCTGACTCCTCTGCATATGCATAATTACTGTAATCAGTACCAGAGACCACTGCAACGCTCACAGGAAGCTAATCAGATGAAAAAGGAAAGATCATCCAAATATGATTGATTATGGAACTAGTAGAGCAGATCTCCAGTGACAGGGAGGGGAATTTAATTTGCCTTGCGGAAGTGTCCCATCAGTTCTAGAACGGGAAGCGTTTGTCCTGTTGGGCAGTGACAGTAGGTTTTTCTTCTGATGTCTGCTGGGAGCTATAGACACAAAGTTTTTCTCTTGAGGAAGATGAATGTTTGGGTGTAAAGTATCCCTGTGGTGGAGAAAAATATGCTAAGCGGTCATTGCAAACAGAAGTACAGACGTTAGGTCATGCAGTCTGAGCTGTAGTGACCGCCTGTTTGGGAAGAGGACTTTTGCCAGATATAATGTTCTGAGGTGATGTGGACAGGCCTGATCTGGAAGACTGCTAGAAAACATACTAGCATTCCTCAAATGCCAGCGCAAAATCATAAAAACATGCAATAAAAACTGCAGACATTTTCACCAAATGCTAAAAAAACTATTAAGCAGCTCAACTGTTTCCAACACTGATAATAAAAAATCAGCATATTAGAATGATTTCTGAAAGGTCTGAAAATGAAACTGAATACTGGAGTAATAACGCTTTGTATCACAGGAATAAATTACATTGTAAAATAAATTCACACAGAAAACAGTTATTTTCAATTGAAATAATATTTCACAATAATATATACAGTTTTTTCTGGATTTTTAATGTAATAAATGCAGCCTTGATGAGCATAAGAAACATCTTTAAAAAAACATTAAATATCTTACTATTCTAAAACTGTTGAACGGTAGTGTGACTATTTGCTTATTAATCATAGTATCTAATCAATGATCATAGGAGATTTACCATTTTAGTATGACAGTATACATTAAATGCGTTTATTAATAATTATCAAATATTTTTTTTTGTACATACAATTATTATTTTTTGGTTAAAATAATAATTTGTTTACTAATAAAACATACATTTATTTATTGGTTATTTAATTTTATTCATTTATGTTTCACTAGTCATTGTAGTAGGATTGTATTACATGTTTGCATTTACAAAATTAATGTATTTTTAAATTCATTTTAGACATTTTGTTTATTAATTAATTAATTTACTAAAAGCAAATGATTTATTTATTTATGGATAATTTACTGAGCTGTTCAAAGCTTTACTGAAAAATCTTAAAGTTTATCTTTTCATTCCTTCCGTAATGGTTATGGTGGTCCTTTATGGTGGTGGTCCTTTGAGAATGTGATCTAATTTAGGTGACAAACCAGGATGACAGGATGTCTCTCTACTGCTCTGGGCAGCTGATGCTGGTTTTAATGCAGCATGGAAGAAATATTGACCAATTAGACTGTTGATCTGTCAGATGCTGCCTGAAGGGTAAGTGGTGGATGCCCTTGGGTAACCTACAGCAACAAGGGGTCATTCTACAAAGAGGCTCTCTTAACGATTTTTTATATTAATGTCCGCCTGGGTCACTGGGTGTCATGTCCTGCCCTTATGGCTTTCATGAAGTTCTGTTTAGTTATATTTGAGATAAATATACAGTGAGATCTGAAACTCTGAGACTCTTGATAACGAAAAAAAAAAATTAACTTCTTCAATGTCAGCTGGGAAAGAGTTCCACAGTTTTAGAGCATTATTAAATTGTGAAATGTTTTGACAACTATACATAGTTAGTCACATACACTTAAATATAAAGGTTCTTCAGTGAATCTTTATACCTGATTTAATCCTTAATATAATTAAGTTTATTTCTTTAATATTTCTGACTTGAAGAAAAAAAAATAATTTAAAAAATAATGTAGATTTTTTTTTTTTTTTTTTTTTTTTTTACAGTAAAACTCAGCAAACACTCAAGAAAGAAAATTAAAATGTTTAAAAAGAAATAGTTTCATGTGGAAACTGCATTTTATAGAGAATGTGAAAATGAAAAGTTAGTAGAGGTTAAAACAAATACTAATTGGAACCTTTATTATGTATTATACACATACAGTTTATGCAAAGTGCGTTCTCATAGTATACAGTATACATTAATTAAACATTTTATAATTAAAACTAGGAGTAATAATGACATTGTAATTGCTCTTTTCTAGGGAAGTGCCTCAGGATGCACTGCATGTGTGTGTGTGTGTGTGTGTCTTCTCTGAGCTCTCTCCCCTGGGTTCACTCTTCACAGGTGCATTGAGCTTAACCCACTTTGACCCTCTTAATGAAGCACTCTGGGGCTTCCTGTGACCCCTCACCTCTGTCTTTAACCCCCTTGTCTCTCTGCACACACACAACGGACATTAGCATGAAGAGCCTTGAGGATACAATAGCTTGAAAACAGCAGGACAGGAAGTGTGTATGATGCGGCCAATGAGATGTTCCAAAAGAGTGCTGAAATGGCTAGATCTACTATTGAGCTATTTTCTCTTGAATTACTGTGGAATGCATGCATCTGTCATTATGCTGCATTTATCATTTTATTTGTTATCTATCTGTTTCTCCATTGATCCATCCATCCATCTCTTTGCATGTCTTTAAAAAAAATGTACAGTATGTCTAAGTCAGTTTAAAATCAAGAATGAATACTAAATATCAGATTCTTTCAGCTAAGTCTTTACAGCATGTGGCATTTCAACAGTTAAAAAAACTAAAAATCTTAAATGATGACTGGTGCCACAGAAAGAGGCATTTACTGTGGGTTAGTTAGGAGTACTGGTCTGATTAGTTTCTGGAGATTTATTGTGGGACTGCTGGTGGTGTTATTGGTGTCAGTAAGTCATATGACCGTGTGGCCCTTTCTTCCCAGGGTTCTCTGGGTGTGCAGCATTAATAACGTTCCACCTTTTCTAATGAGGCCGGACTGCTTTAGATCTTTCATATACACATACATACACTTAAACAATTTATAAGTTTTCCAGCCAGATATGGCATCAGAGGGTCAGAGAGGTGACAGTTCAGAGCAGAAGGGTATAAACCTGGATATGAAAAAGTTCAAACAGAAAAAAAGTCCATTAATGATAAGTGGATATCAGGTTTCACACAGAATGTGTCGTTAGGCAACTACTGGCCATTTTTAATAAAACCAACCCAAATCACACTCACATGTTCGTTGGCAGATAACGAAGCAGTTATGGCACATTTATTAAGCTTTATTTTACGTTCTCCTATAGCAGATTTTTTTTTAATTACAAATAGGCTACTCCACAAAACAAAATAACTGAATATATGTTCAAAAGTTTACATACCCTTGAATTTTAGTACTGTGGTTTGTTACCTGGATGATCCAGGTAACGGTTAGTTGTTTTTGAGTTTTTGTTAGTCCTGAGCAGGTCTGCTGCCCGCTGTTCTTCAGAGAAATCCTCCAGGTCATGCACATTCTTTGGCTTTCCAGCATCTTATGCATATTTGACCCCTTTCCGGCAGTGGTTGTATGGTTTTGAGATCATGTCAAACTGAGTACAACAAAGCAACTCACAATGGATTCCTGACCCGAGCCGGGTTCAGACAGATATTTACTGTAGAAAGGATGCTCGGTCACATCACACGCCTGTGGTATAACGGCGCTTTTTGCCTCGTGTGCACTGATGATCTCATCTGTTCACATTTCCGAACACCTCCCTACAGTTGCTTAATAAAAGCGGGCTTTCCACACAAAAAAAGTGCATGTGTCATTAGTATGAGAAAAAAAAAAGATTTTAACTGTGTCGGGCTGGAATCGGGCTCGGACATAAATATCTTAATGCCTGTTGGACGCTGGCCGGGCTCGGACAGAAAAAATGCGGCCCGATCCGCACTCTAATGTCCTGTACATGTGACAGAATTGACAAATAAAGCTGACTTTGAAAACATTTACTGATTCAACCATCTATCCATCATCTATAAGCACTTGTACTTATATTTTTATGCTTTAATAACCAATGATTAAATACATTGCTTTTAAGATATAAGATACACAGTTAACTAAAGGTGTTTTTAAAATTATATTACGATGTTACACTTACTTTTGCAAACAGCAAAAAGAAAAAAAACAGTGACTTTTTAATGCTTGTTGTCAGTGACTCCCTACAGCGTAATGAACTTAGCAACAGAGATGTGAAGTTTGAACGCTGTATATGCGGTGATTAGAGTCCTGTATGTGTAAAGGAAACTTTAACGGTTGCAATATCTTTCTGTAATGAGGCAGATAACAAGGTTGTGTTTGTGCCAGAACACTGAAATACCTGCACTGTGACTTTAACAAGACTAAATGTGGCACCAATTTAAACCACAGTGCTAGAAACCCTTTCATTGTATTTGCCTGGGAATGCCATTATTAAGCCACTTTTTATTTTTTACAGATGCAGCTTTAAATGTGCTGCCCGCATCACAATGCATGTATTATTTCCTAATTGATGTTGAAAAATGTCTGGCAGCAGTCAGTAGGCTCGACATACACCACACCTTCGTTGCCTGTAATCCAAACGCATGGCACTGAGAGTGTTAACACACACCTTTACTAAACCAGGCTTTCCGTAATGACCTCCTTGGAGACACACAGCACACATACACCAGCTCCCACGCCGCTAATGACATTGAATTGTTTTTCCATTAAAGTTTGCTTTTCAAATGACTGCATCCTGTGGATGGTTTCTGGAGCAAAGCAGTCATATGATTTAAGGATTTATTTTTATGGTGCTGCTTGAATTAGACCAATTCATAAAATTAAAAGTATCCATAAATGCTGTCTGGAGATAGTACTGCTGTTTTATATCTTTTCAGTACATTATCTAAATGTAACTATTTCCAGTTGTGATGGTTTGTTGATTGCTTCCAATGAATTTTCAGAAGTTAGCTTAACTGCAGTAGATCCAGTGCTGAACAAGTGATGGGATGTTAAATCTCTCCAAATCTGTTCTGATGAAGAAACAAACTCATTTATATATCAGATGGCTTGAGGGTGTGTAGGTTTTCGGCACATTTTCTTTATTTTGTGTGAATAATTCCTTTAAAATTCATGGGCCAACACTACTTTTTAAACATGTGCCTGCAATTTCAATGACATTCTTAAAACGATGAGTAAACAGGGTAAAAACAAAGGGTCTAGTGAGATTTGACAGTATATTATTATACATACAGCACAAATTAATCATTGAATGCAATGTTAAACAACACATTTTCCATCATTATTTGCAATAAATGTAGACAAATTCCATTAATTTGACAAATTCCATTAATTATTCTATTAAATGAGGACCTGAAGGTCTAAAGCTCAGCATAAGTCACTTGGCTGACTGTCAGTCACTATAAAATGTGGGTACACCGGGGTTGTAAAAATATAAAATGGGACACAAGCCACATAGCTGCACGGCTGCATACTTACACGTATATTTACATGCACACACAGACAGACGTGCACAACTATTTCAGTCTTTAATGGCATTTTCTGGTCAGACAGAATAGAAAGGGTCATCTCTTAAACAATTCCCCCCTGACCTGTTGAGTTTACTTAACCAGGGACAGACAGTTTATCGCTGAACAGTTCTCCCCACTCCACTGAGCACAATTACAAACTACCGTCATTAGAGCCTCTCACAGGATACAGCTACAAGTCCAACTGATTCATGTGAGGAATGTGGAACACACACACATGCACAAAGCCATGCAGTCATTGGTGTTTATGTCAAGCATACATTAAAAAAAATGGTTAGTAAATAAATATATTAATATGTGAATAAATAAACTGTTTAAATTGAATAAAACGTTTAAATAATATATATATATATATATATATATATATATATATATTGATTTTAAGTAAAGGAATAAATATTTTATTAAAATATATTTTTTAAATAAAACAAGTAAAACAATAACATTTTAAATAAAGAAATGTATAAATAGTACATATTACAGTACCATTTACTGTTTTACAAGAAAATATTATTTCAGGTATTCTACTGCGAAATGTTCTAGTGCTTAAGTGTGTTGCCATTTCTTTATAATGTTTTGTTAATTTTACTAGAAATTTCTGAGTACAAATTGTTTCTACACTTCTTTTTCAGCGTGTGCATGATCATCAGTCATATGAAACTGGTTCTGTTCACTGATTTGTTACTTAGACCCTAACCTCATCTGTGTTTCAGTAATATTCTTGATTCATACATAAATAAGCGCCTGAGATTTACCTGTGGGATCAATGACATTTTGATATTATTTTAAGAAAGAAAACACAGCGAGTGAGTTATCGAACTCAACTTACAGATCTGGTTACAGATCGGTTAGCTATTCTCATGTATTTTACTGGCAGGCAGCAATATGGACGGCCTGTGGGGTCCTGTGCAGTTTCCCTCTTGAGTGCAGATGTCCGATAAGGCAAGAGAAGCATAAAGCTGGACCACAGGCATTGAGTATAACCCTGAATTTTCTGCAGTATGCTTCATACTCGCACTCTTTCCCATGGATGCCAATCTCTGTGGACGGAAGAATACAGTGAGACACATATTCTCAGGAATGAAAGAGAGAGAGATTGGTCGGTGGGCTGGGTCACAATGCTCTTATCTTACTGAATTATTAGTAGAGTTGACTATGTAATGAAGTCTCAGTGCTGAAATCACTCCAGAGCAAAATTCTGGCGAATGACAGCTTGCCTTAGGCACAAACTGTGTTTGCAATGAAACATTAATGTGTACTCCAAAATCCATGCCAACACAGGACATTTTGGCCTTGAAAAGATCCACAGTTTTTAAATGCAGGGTGTAACTCTCGTCCTGTAGATCATGGAGGATTATTAGGAGGAGTAAGAACATCTTTATGATTGGAAGAGTGTTTTTTCAGATGAGACAATTGAATTGGAAGTATTGAGGTAATACATACAAAGCATGTATTGTATCTGTATGAGTATCTTCCAGGATTCACACTCACTTTGTGAACTCTGACCGTTCTGCCTTACGTAACTAGCTCTTCTCTTCCTTTACTTTCTTGCCCTGCAGCCATCGTTTAATGCTGAAACTTGACTCAACTTGACTTAGATGTTAGATGGTACACTGCAAAAACGTTATTTTTTTATCTGTATCTGTCTTGCTTTCCAGTTTTGGGCTTGACAGCGTTGAAGAACTGCTGTATTATCAGCTGAACAAAAGCCTGGCCAGACGTCAAACCACCTGGTTTAAAAATTTACTATCCAGAGTTCTTTGACTTAGATTTGTCATCTTTGCTTTAGCTTCCCCTCCTCCCTCTGAGTTTAAATGGCTATCTGTCCATCATAGCAACGCCCAGGCCACAAAAGGGCCAGCAGACAGTAAGTACCAGTGAGAGGAGGACAAAGCCCAGTGGTGTCTGTCACTCACTAGTTAGGCAGGAAGTGCCGATCCCATGCTTCTCACCCTCGTTTCCTCTCTGTCACAAGCTGTGGGACTTTGACCTACTGCCACTGCAGCTCTACTGCCTCTGTACAGCTGCCACTTCAACAGCAGTCAAGACTGGAGGATATAGTGCAGGGCATTTTCATGATTTATCCAATGTCTTGATATTCAGTATAAAATATTAAAATAATAAAAATAAAAAAGCTATATAGATTTATATTCAGATTTAAATCCTTAATACATGCATGTATACATTTAACAAAAATATGTCATGTGTATATATTAAAAATATTTATATCATTTAATTTATATTAATATAAAAATATAGATTTAAACACATTTAAATATTTTCAAAATATATGTGTGCTCTATTGATATATAATATACACAGTACACAAACAAATTATGTAAACCTTTTATTTTGAATGTGTATAATTTATATATATTTGATTTGACAGAATTAAAAGATGGTTTAACATGGCACTCTCATTTTAGATAATATTTATTAACATCCTTTTAGGTTTGCATTATGCTGTTTGCCTTGCTATTGTGTAAAATTATTAAAAGTGTCTGACAGTGACCTGAACGTATTTCTTAAGGCCTCCCTAAACTGCAGCACAAACGCACAGTATTATTTATGCAAAAAGTAAGAGAGTTCAAAAGGTACTGCATAATGCAGGAATGACCCAGGAGTTGTCTCGTTATTCTGATTTGAAGTGGCTGGGGATATTCAAACTAATTAAATGGAGGTGCAGACTTAATATGATTGGCATTATGCGAGATACACACACACATTAAACTAGCAAGAAGTGAGTTGTTTTCAGTGGAATACCAATGCAAGCACATCATCTTAGGTTTTGTGCAAATGAAAATGGATACCCTCAGCTGACAGGGTAATTCAATCATAGCAAATGGCTTTGATATGATTCACGAGGAAAAGTGTCCACTGGGTTTCATGCCAAAGTGGAAAAGCCCAAGGCATGGGTGGAATCAGAGCTTGAGAGAGGGGAAAGGATGGGAAGGAAAGGTGAACACCCTGATGAGTGTGGATTGTGACTGTGGGAACATTGTGGCAAGAAATGTCCATCTTTGTGGTTTATCCAAAGGGCTGGAGGGTTTAGTTTAAGGTGAGGGCACGTTAGGTTGAAATGTGTGCTTTTAAAGGTTAAATGTGTTAAATTTATGGTAAAATACACCTATCCTGTTTAAAGGACTATGTACTCACCCTCAGGCCATCCAAGATGTAAATGAATTTGTTTCTACGTTGAATCAGATTTAGAGAGGTTTAGTACAAAACTTGCTCGCCAGTGGACCCTCTGCAGTGAATGGGTGCTGTACGAATGTCTGAACAGCTGATAAAAACTACAATGATCCAAAAAACTCCAGTTTATGTTCTGTGAAGTGAAAAGCTACATGTTTGTAAGAAACAAATCCATCATTCATTTTAACTTCTGACCATAAAATCCATACATCAGTGAAAAGTTGTCATCTCACATTAAATCTCATCAACATTTTTTCTATTATTTGTTTTGGAGCATTTTTTGCATGTAAACAGTGCTTGATGTGTGCATATTTCTCTCTTGATTCAGATAAGAGGACTTTTTCACTGTGTAAAAAATTACAGTGATCTTAATGGTTAAAAAGCTCTTAGGTAAAAAAACGGAGAAAAAAAACTCTAAACTGACATTCCCTGCATTGCATTTCAAATTATTTTTTGAAATAACTATGTTTCTTCTTAGTTTTTTCTTATCAGTTACGTTTATTAGGGTTGTATGTTACATGTAATGTTGTTAACTTAAGGTTAATTGCACATTTCAGTTTAATGAGTCTCATCATGATGGTTTTTACAGTTTGTGTGAATGACTCTGAGCAACTTCTACATATGTTCCTATTTAAAAGCTGCTTGTGATGGGCTTTGGTTCATCTTGTGACTTTTTTTTATCACCATCTGCATTTGGTGCTTATCAATATATTTCGAAGTTACAAAACAGATTTCAGTACTTTTATAGGTTGGCATATTAACATTATATCAGTTAATGAAATTATGGTATTTAACTGTAAACCGTAAACCTAAAACACTGCTACTGTATTTTTTACGGTTGAATTTTGGCAACCACAGCTGGGAAATTTACGGAATTGTTTTTTTTTTTTTGCAGTGTAGTAATATTACCTAAAGATGACTTAAGTTTTAGCCAAAAGCAGTAGTTTAAAGTTAAAAGTTGTCTTACTGGGTTTGTTTCTTACAAATGTACATACTGTAACATTGCGTATACAGTACTGTACATACCGTATACTCATAATGTAAACAAGTGTAAAGCATCCCAGCGATTTCAAAACAGCAACATCAGCTCAACCAATTGAATAATGGTTGGGACTACATTTTTGGATCTTATCTTGACAAATGACAGTCATTATATACACTTCACTTTTAAGTACTGCTCTAGGTTCATATTTATAAGAGATTTATAAGAACGACATGTGTATGTGTTTGTATGCGTGTTCTTGCAAAAGTCTTTGCATTTTCTGTTTTGTTTTGTTTTGTTTCATTATCCGGAAAGCTTTTGTTAACACCCAGTGTCTCAGGGCAGACATTCGTTTGGGGTGTTCGTCTGATTGAGATATTGAACACAGCCTTAAAGTAGAATTCAATACAAATAAGTCTGAACCAGTGGGTAGTTCCTGTCAGTTTGTATTAGGATCTTTCTAAACACCCCAACACATATTTAAAGTATCAAAGCCAACATTTTACTTACAGTATCTGGCTAATCCTTTCCATGTGAAACATGGAATAGTTTGCCCATATATGATACATTACATGTAGCTCATCTCCCTTCTTGTTAACGTATTGTTATTAATGTGAAGGCACATTGCAGAGGCACAAGCAAGAGTGTGTCCACCAGCTGGCTGACATTACATTTTAAACAAATTTTCTCTGAAACTATTTCCCAAACATCCCCTGCAGGTCAGAATCATTCTGCTGTCCCCTTTTCTCCATTCCGTCCTCCTTTTCACCTAAAAATGCATATCAGTATTGCTCCGCATGCACCCAGACATCTCACAATGGGGTTTTTATAAAAATCTCTCAAAGTCACTGAAGTATTTGATTTATTCAGCTCAAGTTACATTTGATATTTTCAAAGCTGCAAATAGACAGACCGAAAGGAAAATTTTATTGCTCACAGGTTGTTCACTCAAAGCTCGGGAGACTCAGAACTCGCAGTTATGTTTCATCAGCTTCGTCTTAGATTTAATATTCCTTAGGAGAAATAAAGATAGGAACAAATGAGACAGTTGTTGGCGCGGAGTAAGAATACAGAGCTGTACTGCAAAATCAATGTGGATCATTTGATTTTGGAAGAGTTTGATTATATTGTGCTTAATGAAACGGTTTGTCAAGAAGAAACGATTCTAAAAAAAAATAATTAAATTTTTTTATTTTTTTTATTTTAGGATAAGCAGCTGTATGAATCCTCCTTATGATCTCCCAAGAACAAACAAAAACTCTAGTGAACACGCAGTGTTTGCGTTTGGATTCTAGAGGAATGGAAGCTCAGAGGAAACTGGTTTCCTGACAGATATCAACATGTCATTGCTGAGGTATGTGGATAACACTGTAAGACACACTCTAAACAAATAAACATGTGGAATTCAGATTTATATTTTAGCCAGACCTCAGCTTAAGTTGCTCTCAGAACACACTAGCTTTACAGTACTTTCATGTTTCGTCAGCTCTTCAAAGATAAACACTCACATATAGATTTAGTGTTTATCTGCTCTAGCATGATGTCAACCAGATCAGACACACCTCTGAATGTCACTGTAATATATATATGGGTGTGTTTGTCTCTTGTATGTTTCAGATCTCTGAAAAAAACCTCAGTCGCACCAAAGAGAAGAGAAGAGAAATAATAAATAATCCTATGCACAGACGCTTGCCAATCGTGAAAAAGTGAGGGGTAAATAAACACATTACAGTATGAGAGAAAACTTTGCTTGGCTGATTACATGTTTTCAGTGCAATTGTGGTTAAATGGATTTTTTCCCGTTAAGTGTTTACCAATGGAAGAGTGAGACTATGTAGACTGCCAAACTGTTTATTTACAGCAAATTCACTCAGGGCTGCTTGGAAAACAACCTGGGCTATACACAGTAAAAAAAAAAACACACACAGCAGATATCAGGGCATCTTTCTGCCTGCTTTGTCAAGACAGTGATTGTTTTTAGTGCAGTGCCACAGACTGGTCGGGGATACGAACCCGCAAAATTAAACAAAGAAACTTTAATGTTTTGATCAAGATGGGAAATTGCTCTGATGGTTGTTAGTGAGAATTGGTGCAGGGCGTAAATTTTGCTTCTGGATGGATGGAGTGCATTTAATGGTCTGGTCTGGTCATGGAGAATGCTGAAATCCCTCTTCAATCTCATGGGGAGTATGAGGAGGAATGTGTACTAATGTATGCCCACGTATTTCTGAAGGACTCATACTGTACAGTACCTCTTTTTACACGGACACATCCTGCCCGGGAATTGCCAAAAATGTCTGGGATTTGACTAAACTCAATTTGACATCAAAATGTCTTTGTTTACACATGTACTTTCAGTGAAAAGGGCTAAATATCTTCAAATATTAAGATTTAGAATCGCTTTTAATTGAACAATGTGAAAAATAATGACTTCTGTAATGCTGATAAATTTACTAACGTTCCTAACTAATCTGAATTTCCATCTTAGTGTCATACAGACAAAAGGCTTTAGTCAAGTCATGTACTTTATGGCAAAGTACAAAGAATTCTTTGTAATACTTCCAGAGACTTAGCAGGGAGTTAACACATAGAAAAGACAGTATTTACAGCAGGGGAAAGGTTGGAATATGAATACATATATCCTGTATATATTCATAGTCCTCCTTGTAACAGTACAGAACATTTACCAAGAAATGCCCATGTAACATAAGAATAGAATAAATCATTTCCTGGACAATTTCCAAATGGCCTAAGATGTCCATGTTTCTGCTTTGTTTTCCTATTGATGATGACTGGGAAGTAATTTGACTAATAGTGAGTAGGCATTGTACATAATCGACCAATCATATTATGGCAAGCAAGTAGGTGGGATTTCTAGAGAATGATCAAAGCAATGCAAATACAAAAATGTAGTGAAGTCAAACGATTATTTGCTATTTAATCACATCCAAAATAAAGGTTTTGTTTACATAATATATGTGTGTGTGTGTAAAATACTATTTGTTTATGTATACAAATACATACACAAACATATTGTAAAAATATTTCTGTATTAATATAATTGATATTGTATATAAATATTGCAAATGTAATTTTCCATAAATATATTCACGCATGTGCGTTTATTTATATAGACATAATACATAGTTACAAAGTACAAACCTATATTAAGTATACTAAAACTTTTATTTTGCATGTGATTAATCATGAGAAATCATTTGACAGCGCTAGTATTTGTTTGTTTGAGGATTTTAAAGAATGTGACAGGAAAACAAAGCCAAAACCCATACATTTTAGGCAATTTATAAATAGCCTACTGGCCAGTACAGTAAGAGGACGTATGGTCAACCTACTTTAAATCACCACATACTTTTTTTTTTTTTGTATCATTTAGTCATAGTTTCATTATTAGATCAAACCATACTGTCATTTTAAGGAACATTCTTGTTGTGTGTGGCATGGTTTGCCACACATTCCCAAACCCCCAAAGGACCTTCGTGGTTGATAACCCCCCCACAGTTTCTCAAGTAACTGGCGCGATTTCATTATTGATACTTATCCTAATCATTGATAAGCCTGGATAATATGGCCTGTTGCATTGTGGGAGTGCTAAGCCAGAGGCCTGCCTCATCGACTGCACTAATGGCATGATTGGCTAATCGCTCTTTCTCTCTTTGCACTAATAAGTTGTCCTGTGTGGGGAACGGGAACTAAAAGGTCCCTTGGTGTAGTGTGTTGGCTCTGGGCCCTCAGCGCTGTTGATCTCTACTACAGATTACTGCAGAAATTACTCACAGATTTCTCTCAGCACTCTGGTTAGGATAGATGCTGTTGGTACATGAAGGTACATTTTTATATCAGATTTTTAAAAACATTTACTGCGCTGAATGGTAGAATACAAATGGTATTCTATGCAAATGTGATCATGAATGTCTCTATTTACACTGTTTACAAAATAAGTTTTCACTTTTTTCTTCTTCCTTGGAGTAAAGAGCATTGAAAGATTCCAAAGAACCTTTTTTTTCCAATATAAAGAGCCTTTTGTGCAATGGAAAGGTTTCATGGATGTTAAAAGTTCTTCATAATGGCACTAAGGAACCTTTTAAGAGTGTGTACAAGCTGAATGTATGCATTGTTGCCTTTGGAAATGTGTCAGGACAATTATGTGTTGCATATGGCATTGCAAACCAACGAAAAATCACAAATGAGACCTATTTAAAGTCACAGTTGTTTCTCTTAGACATCATTTAGATTAAATTACATTCAAATTGAGACTCCCTAGTCTCAGATTATTCTCTTGTGAAAGTTATACAGCCCCCAAGATATCAAAAAACGGATATCACAATTTGCTGTCAGATTTCAGTCATCTGTGTTCTGCTGTCATTATTATTACTGCATGTAAAAAGTTGTCTCAGTTGTATTTGTTTTTATTTCTTGATAATGGAGACTAACTCCACTTTGCCTCCTGAGCTATCTAGAATTCTACTAGTTAACTAGTAGTACTACTAGTATCTAGTAGTTTATTGGCCTTTAAAAAGTTAACTAACAAAAACCAGAAAGAGTACAAAATATAAAACACCTTAAACATTTCTTCCTTTTTTTTGTTTTACTTGAGGTATTAAAATATTTAAAACTTAAACGAATATTATGGTCTAATTTAAAAAAATAAATTAATAACTAAAAAAAGAAAGAAAGTGCAACTCTTGCAATGCATTGGCCACAACATTTACATCTACTGTAGGTTTGTATTTGCAGGAAGTCTGTTTCTAACACACGCACACATACACTCACACCCAGATATATACTTATAGACAACACACAAACGTTCTTTCCAGGGGAATATTCCACTTCTTACGTCTTTGGCAGCATTGTGGGACAGCAAGCCGCTTTTCTCAACAACACCCAGTTGTTTTTACACAGACTGTCCTGCATTTTATCCAAAGCACATCCCAAAAAAGGTCAGTAAGCACTCAGCACTACCCATAAGTTTTCCAGATTAATCACAATATTTCAGTTGCTTACAGTATATTTTGCCAAACGATACAACAGCATGTTACAATCTCCAGCAAGAAGGCTTTATGATTTGATTAATATACCCAGAAGAGCAGCTGAGTTTAGATTCACATTCTGAAGCTTTTTGAGTGCAGTATGGCTTGATGAATTCATGGGAAGGGGAAAGTATAGCGGAGATCGGTTTCAACCTCGTGTATGTAATGCTGCTCCAAATGTGGAAGTAAAAAATCGCATCAGTTGAAGGATGTCATTTCTCAGTGCTCGCTCACTCTCTCTCTCACTCTTGCCGGCCAAAGGCACATACAATGACTGAATTGTACACTGCATTCTGTACAGTAACAGGCTTCTGAATTTATTGTTTATGTCAGCATTCATAAAGAGCTATGTTAGACACTGCAAAAATGAATGACATTAACTATCATTAATGACATTTGTAGCCAGAGAGAAATGACTCATATTGAGACCTCGACCAATCCTTGAATATACAGCACAGTAAAGGGGGCTTTGGATCCAGAATGATTTTTCCCATTAATTTTCCAAATCGGTGGAGAATTCTGAAGCATAAAATGTGATATAGGCTGCTTATAGAAATAGTTCACCCAAAAGTGAAAATTCTGTTATTCTGTCATTTATCCACCCTCTAATTTTTTGAGTTTCTTTCATCTGCTTGGAACAAAAGAGGATATTCTCAAAAGTGCTGATAACCAAACAGTTAACGATAGCCATTAACAAACAAAGCATACATATACATAAGAATTAAATAATAGGCCTTCAACAGTATTAGGAAATAACGCAGACCTGAAGTGGTGATATGGCCAAAACTAAAGCAGAGTGGCTGTTACACTGGGGCTGTGCGCTATTTTCTAATAATTCAATGGACCAGAGTCAAATATTTCACTTAGACTACGGTTACCAAGATCATTCATCTTCGGAACAGAGAGCTATCTTCCATAGACAGCAACACAACTGAAATGATCCAGGTCCAGAAACGTGGTAAAAATACACCAGTGGCAATGCTGGGAAAATACTTTTTAACATTTGCTTTATTATTTGTAGAGATAAGCAGAATCAAGTAACACACACACACATAACTGCAATCTCTGTCTTTCTTTTTCTTGGTCGATGATAAATGCTGTAATTCATTCAAATAAATGTGATTTCATCTCTGTATCTGTTTTGAAGTGACAATGCAATAGCCAATGTGCCGTGACTGACAAAAATAATAGCCTTTTTTTTTTCCCCGTCAAATATTGCATTAACAGATTTAAATTGCCATGGCTGCCAAATAACCGTGGTACTGTATAAGCAGGATAATTATTTGTATGCCTCCACGTCGTGCATTAAAATCATTAAACACATATTTTAGAAATACAGTTTAATCGATTAAACTTGTCAGCACAAATGAAAGGATCTCCAACTCACAGGAAAAGTATGAGTGTGTGAAAGCGCGTGCTGCTCTCTCGCGCTCCCCTCCCTCCCGTCTCTGCACGCGGCGCTAATTGGCGCTCTCAGCTCGAGCCAGCAGCCACGAGCGCCACAGACGCGGATACCTCAGCCAAATTCAGTCCAGTCACACTCAGACAACAGTTCATTAGTCTTTTTATTTGTTTTCGTTTTGTGTGTCTCCCCCCATTAGGTTGAAGAGAGCTTAGTTTGGGAACAGTGGACACGTCTTGAAGACATTTCAAGCATGACTTTGGATAATAACGGATCTTGAAGTGTCAAACTGCGCCTCAGACTTCCAGAAAATAACGACAGACACCAGCTATCACAGGTACCCGTTTATTATTAACGTTTAAGTATTATATTAAGCTTAAAAGTTGAAGTTCATCCTTAAATTTCCATCTTAAGCAGTTCAAAGTAACACATTTCCATGAAGTTAAAAGCATCATCGTGTCTTTTAATGTTGACGGACTATATTCGAAAGCGATAGTTATGTTAGGTAGGCTAATATAAGATTATATTATTATCACATGCTCTACAGTGGCATGTCTGCTCTGGGTGATACAGACTCAAATGAGTAAAATTAATTGCTGCTCTCATGAGGATAAATATTTGCAGTGCTGTTGTTTGAAGCTGTTAATCACGCCTGGCTCTCCTCTTTTCTCCTCTCCACTCATTTGTAGGTGATAGGACATATGTTTCACTTCAGAAGATTTAAATCGCAGCTGCGCTTTATTAAACATTGTCTTACTGGCAGTGGCAAGTTAGTGTAAAGCAAATGTTTGACTTTAACAAGTGCATGGAGCTATTGCAGAACGGCATCTCCACAAAAACACGTCCTTTTTTCAACATGCAAACTTGTTATTGTATTTTATTATTTATTAACATTATAATATATTTACCTATTTTATTAGAAACGTAATTATGTAATTGAATAATAATAATTAGTTTTAATATTTAATCAGTTTATTAATTACAATTAATATTTTGATTAATGTTATAATGTATTATTATATAAATTATATAGAATCTTTACATTACTATTTTATTATAAACATTAATTTACATTGCTATTCAATAATACATTTATTTAAATTAATTAGTTTTCAGCATGCATAAGTAAAATATTAATAAAATTAGCATTTTATATATATAGCTAGGCCTATGTGCAAGATTAATATTGTGTATGGTTAAAAATGTAATTATTTGAGAAGCAATTTTCTCTGCTGTGTCCATCGTAGTTTTATTTTATAGGAAATTGCCTTAGGTTTTATTGGGCGCTGTGAATTGTGTTTTGCCATTTCTAATCAGGGGCAGCTGGTATTAGAGGAATGGGACCTGTGAGGGGTGTATGATGTAATTTTAAGTTTTAGAAAAGTGCATACTACTGCAGGCTCCAGGACGGAGTACTGCCTGACAGTCTATGTGGCATTACATCACCAAAGTTCAGAGGAGGACCACAAAGGCTTAGGGTGTCATTTGGCACAGTGGGTAATCAGTAGGTTTTGTTTAAAATTTTTTTAAGTGGGTTCTGTATATATCGCTCTTTAGCATATTGAAGGCCTCAAAACATGGATTGAAGCCATTGAACTCCCATTTTGATTTCATGGGCGACTTTAATTTAAGAAAAAGATTAATAAGGTTATAAAAGCAGATAAGGTTTATTTTCAAACAGCTGGCCAGATTTGCCGGTGAGGAGTGTGCGGGAGTAAAAGCGTGGCTGTGGTGTCTGTCAAGGGAATGAAAGATGGGAGATTCTCGGTCTGCCTCTGGTCCTTCTCACACATCCGCGCCAACAGCTGAGCTGGGATTGGCATTAACTCTCGACTCTGGGCTTCTTCAGAAGAGTAAGAGGACGAAAGCAAGCCAGAATATAGTAGTTGAGTGGATGAGAGGGGGCTCTTTCTCTTCCCTGCGGCATTTGCCCTGTGTTAACGGGCCGGATAATACCTCTCTGTGATGCACACAGACTTTATGGAAACTCTCACTCACACACCCTGTGGTTTTATGGGGTGAGACCAAGAGAAAGTCTCAGTCATAAGCCACAGATGTCATACACACACTTTACAGACCTTATGCATGTGCGTGTTTCTTATTAAGCACTGATTAAAATAAATATTAGCAGTTCATATATCTATATTGAAAAAAAAAACATAAGTGTAGCTGTTTTTATTTAATTTTCATGTATGCCATAAAGTAAAGTTGTATCGATGTTCCCAATTTAATGTTTTGCTTTGCTTAATTCAGCAAGCTGGACCTCTGACATATATTTGGAGAGGAAAACATGATACCAGAGAGGGTGGGGAGCTGGATTTCCTCTGCAGAAAAATTAAAGTAGGGCAGTAAGTGGCAGAGGGATGGATTCTAGTTGCTGTTTGTGTGTGTGAGTCCGTGTCTAAGTGTGTTGTTCTTGTACTGGATGTTCTTGGAGCATAGTGCCACCTGGGTGTTAAAAGGCTCTAGCACAGAAGTGTGACTGATTCCTTAGACGTATGTCTTTCTCATGTACATTTTCTCTGTCTGTCTCGCCTCACTGTCTCTCCTCACTACATCAGCAGTATATGAGCCAGTAAGACAAACCAACCTTGAGTCCTAGATTTCTTGACTCATTTAGAAGGCAGAAGGCTGTGCCATTTTATTTATTTTTTTATAAAGAAAAGAAAAGGCTTGTCATGCAAAAGCAGCCATCAAGTGGTTGCTTCTACATTGCTGTGGTGGCCAGGGCGTGGTTGGTTCTTGTCTTTATTATTTAGGTTTTCTCTGTGATGCACTTAAGTGTAAATCTTTTTTTTCATCCTTCACCATATAAAAGTCATCTGTTTGTTTAGAAAATGAATGGCACACCTCACAATTTGAAGTATCATTTAATGAGCCACTTCAATAGTGGCCTGTTGCACAAAGCTATAGTTAAAGAATCTCAGTTTCAGAGAAAGTTTAGAGTTCACTTGTTTACTGAAGAGTAAATGATCATTGAATAAACAGAAGTAATTTACTTAATTTTATAAGGAGCTAAAAAATAGAATGCAAGTTTAGCATTCATAAACTGTGACGATCAGCTGGATGTGCCAGCACAGTTTTGGATGGCACTCCAGCTTTCCAGGAATTGTGTGTGTTTGTCTGTTTTCACTCATAGACTCACATCAATGAACTCATGTCTCCGCCCACTCGTTTGTTGTCTTGGTGCTTCATTGCTAATCTCCACCCCCTGACCTAGTTTTCACTGTATAAAGCCTCCCTATGTTTTAGTGTTGTTACATTGTCGATGTATGTCCAATGTTTTACCGTCAACCTGAGCTTATTCATTCGTGTTCCAATGTTCACTGTGGTCTGTCTTTTGGATTACCTGCTGCCGATTTTCTGCCTGATTTCCGGATATTCTCGCTGTCTCTTCCCCTGGACTGATTCACGGTATTTGGCCTGTATGCGTTTCTGCCTCTGCATATGCCTCCATTGGGTCTGTTTGCTGGTGCTTGATTTATGCATGTCCTGACTCTGAGTCTGAATATCACACTACATCACTTGCACATGAACTTGAACGTTTCACGTCCACTTTGTGACATAAACTTTAATTTAGAATACTTAGTATTATCTGTAATAAATTTAGGATATTATAGATAATTTAAAATAAATCTTATAAATAATTAGTAGCAAAAGGAAGTTTCTTTAATTTGAAGTAAGAGATAACAGGCTTTATTGCATCAGATATGTCACTTTTCTTACAGCTGATCAATCCAGTTTTTTTGGTTTGCAATCTCTTAGGCAGAATAACACCTGCTCTGAAGCAGGCTAGCCATGTAGCGCTTGTTACTCTGACGATGCAGATAGCTAAAAACCTATCTGTCTTGCACACAGTGTGTTCTCAAACTAATTTCAGAGCCACTAAACAAGGGCTCATGAAATAGTCCACAGGTTTTGAAACCATTTTGCTATGTTTTGGACACCACACCCTGACTGGTGTTACCTGAGTTCTTCACTGATACTGTTTTGAGTGTGTGAATGTTTGTATCTTAACATGATTGACTGACATGTTGTGTTCAGCCTTGTCTCCCTCAAAGGGCTCCTGTCAGCGGTCTTACACACCTGAACACTCTTGATAAAAACACAGAACAATGTCAAACACCTCGTCCTTATCCTTCCTTCACACGGCCTAAACCTTACACCTTCCGCCCCCTCTTCACCTATGTATGGGTAACAGTACAGTTTTTAATCCGTTCACTCCAAACACAACTAATCGACTGGAGACATTATCCGAGCACTTTGTCTGCTCTCCATTACGGCCATGGAGGTTCCTCTCAGGATGTATTGAATTACCTATAATTCCCTAAACCTGTCACTCACAGACAGACAGACAGAGTGTCAGGTATTCCGGGCACATAATGAGGTTTGGGAATGTTGGCCAAAAGGAATTTCTTCACCGCTCTCTGTCATTAGATATGCACCTGGCTCTCTCTGAGCTAAGTGCAGGTATGAAAGCTAAAACGTTTCCTCCTTTAAAGATGAGAAGCGGGATTAAAAACATATCATTAAACATGGACTTGGCTCAAACAAACAGGACTAAATACAGAGTTTCACCCTTTTAAAAAGTCTGCAGAACAATTAAAAGCTTTTTTTTTACTGTACTCTTTCCCCTGTCTAACAATGTGGCGATACTGGATATCTTTTTCAGTTGTCTTTACCATAACAGACAGAGTGCAGCAATCCATGCATGATTATGATAACCTTCAGGAGCGGCTGTAGATATATAAAAAACTGCAGTCAGACTTCTAGACTGTAGGAAACAGTTGTTGAGGATTAGAAATGAAATTTGAGATTGCATCGTTATGACATCGTCTATGTGTCTGCTTTTGCGCTCGTCTGATTGGGCGTAAAAGTTGAAGCCAAAGGACTGTCCAAATTGTCATATAAAAACTATTCAACGAGTTCAAGTAAAGGTCTGCTTTTCCTTTCTCTGCATATGCGAGCTGTCAGTCATTCAGTAATGTCCTGAGGCAAATATAATGTATTTATAAAAAATGAGGGAAATAAGATTTTTACAAATGTTTTCGTTATAGGTGTTATGATGGGTTGTATACACATCACCGGGTCACAGAATCATGTATACACAGAGTTATAATTGGAATAAATTGTGTTTTTTTTGTAAATGAACAACTTTTTATTTCAGTCTGTGTAAGTAAATGGATGTCACAGCATTTATGCATTCACTAAAAATACTTATAAAAGTTTTGCTTTTACCTGATTTTTCCAAAGCTTTTTTTTTTTTTTTTTTAGACTTTTTCACATCAATTTTCATGTTTACATTAAAGACCTTGAAGCACGTTGTCACAATGTAAACTTAAAGGTACTCTGAGGAGTTTTCAAGTTTTACACACAAGGAAATTAACATGAGTTTTGTTAAATATTTTACTCACATTGACTTCAAACTACTTCTAGACTAAATTTATTTGTGCAAGGTGTGCAATGTTATCACATGATCACAGCTGTCACTATGACTACTACTACTGTTTCTGATGATAATAAAAATGTAAATAGTAAAAAATTTACTTTTACACCAATAGGTGTCAGTATAATGTCCAAGACCACTAGGATAAATAAGCCTTAGCAAACTTAAACAAAAGAATTAACATTTTGTGTGAGTAGCAACTGTCACTATTTACCCTTACAGTAGTCTAAAGAAATGCTCTTTGTTCTTATACTTGGTGCGAACAGTATACAACTTACTCAGTGTAAATAGTCTTTGTCTTTTTTATCCTGAGTATAAATAGCCTTTGTGTTATTTTGCATTAATTCAACTTCAGTTATTAGAGTACAATTAAACTCAAGTGAAATAATAAATGAATGTTGCCACACTCAACAAAACCATATTTCTGTTTCTTATAACAATATTTTGTCGCATTTGAATTGTTCTGTTTTAATGAACAAAACAGTAGCTGTACAGCTTGCAGCCATGGGAGCTGAAATTCTAAGATCCAAGGGAGGTAAATGTAATGTAATGTAACCGGGCTATATAAAATATTGAAGCTAGAAAAATATGGGGTCGAATCGTAGGATATTATTATATTTTCTAAAGACCAGTGTTAGTTCAACCGCCACCTTGAACATGATACGATTTACTTAGAACGCTACGAAGACAAATTTTCGTTGTATGTTATGATTATGAAAACATAACATGGCCTTGGTGTCTGCGTGTGCTTATGTTGATATGAACATTATTTACACAGAGCTAGGGGTAACCCTTACACCCGAGTACATCCACAGCGAAAAGATTGACCCCTGGGAAGAATAACACAAATACGTAACCGAAGCTCATAATAATGAACTTGGGCTGACCTTTTGTAAGGCTGAACAGTAAAATAATGTAGTGGGCTTTGTCTGTGGTAGGTGTAGAAATCGGTCCAGGAGATGTTTGCAAGAGACAATAGCTGTGATGTCAAAGAAGAGGAAAAATGTGTCTTTGTGGAGGCGGAAGAAAACTTTGGAAAGAACTTCTATTGTTTGATATATGAACTTACAAGACTCAGGCATTACCCAAGAGCTCCCATGCTGATATCCTCGTGACACTTGCTCTCTGAGATTGCTCCCTCAGCCCCTTTAAATCTGCTCTACATGTCATTGAAAGCTGTACGATCCATCATAATCAAAGCTATCTGTGATGCTGCTTGTTCTTTAAATAAACAGACAAATCTGACTTATCTTTATGTTAGGGATATGTCTCTTGTTGATAAATGAGCAGTATTGGAGGAACATTCCATAGTGACAATGTATCTCTATCAGATGTCTAAAAACTAGATGTGTTTGGGTTGCAGTTGGTCTTTGAAATATATGAGTACTATTTGCATTGAATTCAATCAATGTTTAACAAATAAAAATGCTGCAATCTTAAAAAGATATCTTTGTTAGAAACAACCCAGTTTTTGTCGTTTTTACTGGGTCAAAAAGGAATGAAACTGGTGATCCCTTGTTGTTTTAACTCAACAATTGTTTAAAAATGACTGTACTGCGTGGTTAGAAATAACCCAAAATGGGTTGGAAATAAAAGACACATAACACAGGCAGAATAATCACAGTAACAACACAGGAAGCTGAACAAAATACAAGTAATAGTAAAAACAAAATGTGTGTGAGCGAGAGTTAAAAAGGTGAAGAAATGAATGACAAATCAACTTAAAGTTAATCTTACAAGTTACAACAGTGTGTATAAGTTGCTTTTTAAACTTTTAGTGAACATTGCAGAATATTGATAATATATCCCTAAGTTTAGGATTAAATGTAACCAGTTATTTGGCTCCTTTTCTCTATTTTACCAACCACAATAGTCTTTCTGAGGCCAAAACATTAAGCTTTGAATCAAGAAACAAACAAGAAAGCCTATAATAAATGTTTGAAACATTTCCAACCTTGCATCGATAAGTTTCTGCAACCCATGGGTCTAAATTAAATAACCTTGTTTTTTGTGTTGTTAGTGTATAACCGTTTATTGTACAGAGCTGTCAAAGTCCTCATAATATATAGAGTTGTAATGCATAATATTTGTGACATAACTATAACTATAATAGGGGATTGAAGGTCTGACAGTAATTTTCTTAAAATGTATTGTCAAAGATGGTGAATTGGTTCCAAAATGTGTTGCCTTGGAAAAACCGTTGCTATAAAAGATGAAATTGAAATGAAACTTCTTAGGGAGGATTTTACTGTCAGCATGCCAAAGCACAGCACGCTGTCAGCATGCTCAAACCCTTGCTGAGAAGTCTCCTAATTCAGTTCCTTTAAAGCAACACTGCTAATAATCTACGTAAATTCACTAGCTGGTTGTTGGACAACATAGTATAAGTTCCTCCATGCCCCCTTTTCATTCACTTTCATTCCTTTCTTCCAAATAATAGGAATGTTTTGAGAGCCACTAATCTGAAGTGTGTGAATCCTTGTTCTAAATGATTCCCTGCTGACGGAAATCTCCTAATGAAGACAGATTACTACAGTTTTCCCACTCTCCCACTATTTCATGGCACTCTGTTGACTAATGAAGCAGAGATTCAGACATGATTGTCACCCCAGCCGAATACTGTTTGTTGTAGAGAAGTGAGAAAGGGAGACGGAGACGGAGCAGATGAAAGATGGTGTGAGAAAATAAAAGAAAGGCATTTGAAAGAAGGCTGAAAGTGGCTGCCCTCATCAAGCTGACCTTTTGTTTAGAGACAAACAGATTTAGAAAGAGAGGGAGAGAGTATGTGTGTTGGTGGACAAAAGAATGGACTTGAATAGAGCAGCAGCTGATGCAGAGCTGCTAAAATGCATAGACATGCCTGAAAGAGACCACAGTAAAGCAGCTGAACATTTGCTTGGGATTTAACAAGACCTCAAATACACACACACACACACACAGACATACACACACACCTCCCACAGAGATGCTCGACCTCTTCTTTAGATGACTCTCTCTAACTGTCCACTCCATCACAGGTCCGCAGCAGCAGAACTCTCCTCTCTCATCATGAAGACTGCAGAGGAACTAGACAAAAAAAAAAAGAGGAGCAGACATCAGCATCTCCAGATGGGGTGGTTGACCAATGTCTGGTGGTTTACATTGGTGATGATCTTCTTCTCTCTGCCGGAGGTGAACTCTATGAAGGAGAGCATGCCAAGAGTTAAACTCGGCTACAAAGGTAAAGTTTGTCCTTGTGTGACTTTTAAACTTTATTTAACATTCTGTTTATTCCTAAAAGCTTTTTACATTGCTCTATGTGGATGATTTCTTTCTAAAATGGTCTATTAAATCTTTAGTGTTTTGCTGAATTTCTATGTATTCATTTTAAACATCTGCTGGAGCGTTTGTCATTTTTAAAGGATACATTTTGAAGTACATGTAGGAGTGTGATGAGAGGTTTACAACTCACTTGTATGAGGTCAATATTTAGACTGCGCATGTGACTGATTGAGTGTACATAAGGGATGTGTTGCTTATCACAGTAGCAGTATGCACATTTTGTATATTTTATTTAATGGAAGCACTCATGCACACTATCTAAATGATATTTGTCGTAGACATATATTGTTTTTATATGAAGCTGATTTTAATTGCTATATACCAAAAAAACAAATCTATAGAAAAACATGATCTTTTCCTAGTTATTTTTTTGGTCCTTACACTAGATATACATATAAACATTGTCTTATTTAACTTGAATGAATTTCAGATGCTGATTAATGGTACTCAGACATACCATTTACGTGGCTGTAATCTAGTTGCCAATCAGAACACCACATCAAACAGATTGCAATGCCTTGGTAATAACATGCAAACACTAGGAAAAATTTGAGATAAATCTTTGTATGCTGAAGTTATTTCAGACAATTCAAGAGCAATGGGTCATGAAAGAGAACTCGATATGGTTCTTTTGTGCCTTATTGCACCCCAAAATTTGTTGAAATGACTGTGGTGATTATTCATGAAAACAAAGTACAGTATTGAATTGAAGCAAATTTAAATAATTTCATGTGTTTCATAAAATAGAGTTAAAACATTTAACTACAAACTTAGGAGTCTTGCTTGTCTCTGCGTCTCGGTCTGATGACGGCTCACTCAGGGCAGGTCTGAGGTAAGACACCAGTTCAGTCTGTGTGACACGCTGCTGTCAATCAACTATTGTGGGAGTGGACTCTGTCAGTGTGACGCACCGACATGCATTTGAGAATGGCTTGGTTTCAGAAGGGGCAACTTATTTTTAATACATTAAAAGAAAACTACTGCTGGATCTTTATCGTTGTAGAGTGGTTCTGTACACACACTCTCAACACTCAGTCCAAACAGCTTGTAAAAGTGCATGCGGCACCGGATGACCCCTTTAATAAGAATCAGTTCATATTTAAATCATATTTATATATATATAATATGTTCTGATATATTCATTTGTTCAATTACTCAAGATTACTCTCCTTTTCTTATTGTATTACTTCCTGTTTAATTGTCTTTCATAAGAACCTTTTGAGATTTTCTTTTACTTATGTCAGTTAGACTACTATTGGTTTTTGCTGTGATATTAAAATCGGTGTCAGGAATGAAAACATTTCAGTGGTATCTGACATTTTTATATCGTAACTTTATTTCAAGCTAAAATAACTTTAAAATTACTCATATCATACCAACCCCTGTACCTCTTACATGTAACAATATGCATTGCATATACAACTCTATTTTTTGTTTATGAGTGCTGTATATTTTGCTGTGCCAGACGTTCTAGAACAAAATGCCCATTTTCATAATTAGAGGTTAAATAAGGACTTGTCAACTAAGGTCTGGGATTTTACCCAGTACCTCACTGTAACTGTCTGCATCTCTAGTGGTATTTGCTTACTATGGTTTCATGCTGTGAGTGCCCTCCCTCCCTCTACCTGTGGTTGTGTTTGATCGCTCGACTGCAGCTGGGGCTTCAAAGGTTTGATAAGTCAATAAGGCGTTAACTCTCTGATCTCAACATAGATCCCACGAGCACAGCACATTTTAGCTTATCACTGGAGTTACGCTGAGAACACCGTAGCAGTGGCACACTCGCTGTGTGTATTATGGGTGGGTTTTCTGAGCAAGATAAACGCATGATGCTATAAAGTGAGTGAGGCGTAGAAGAAACAACTGTTAAAAGTAACAACGTGTCCTAACTCATTTAAGTGCACCGACACATGGATTGTTAAAAGTCATGCATTCTTTGTCTGCAGTTGTAGACCCATGATAAATCTGCACTGGGCTTTACAACATCAGTAGCAACTTTGATTAGATACCATGTTGTTCTAGAACATGTTTTTGATAGCGCTGACAGGTGATAAAGAATCCTTTAGACGCTAATGTTTTTTCTAAACCAACAAGAAGAGATAAAAGTCTTTTATTGTGTTCTTTTCTTTCTCTCTTTTTCATTCTCTTCTGTTTTCAGACCCAGCTTCGATTTGAGTTACTTGAATGCAGTGTTTGTTTTATGCCACTGAGGGAAATAAAAGTTAGAGCTCCTTAAAGGCTGACCCACAGCATGCCGGCACTACTGAAACAGACTTTCTTCCATATCAGGAGACTCACTCCAATAAAAATACTGTGCAGAGTGACTGTGCATGGGCGTCTGTTTATTTTCAGTTTCTTTAGCATAAAAATCCTACATGCTGTGCGTCAGTTTGCCATAGCTGAGCTGGCGTGAATGACGTGAATGAGAGGAGAGAACAGACAACTGCCTAAAAAAATTAGGATTTGTGTAAGCAATGGCTGACCTCTTAAAGACATTTTCTTGAAGTGTCTACAGTTTGAAATTTGACAGGTAATAAAGAAACCTTCATATTATATACATACTAAAATGCAAATAAACATTCTTAAACTAGACATATTAACTGAGAAACCCAACTATGCAAGAAAAATACATCACTTAATAAATAAAAAAAATACTGTAGTTTATTTGTGTTAACAAATATATTTGTGTTAAAAAATATATTACTGCTACTTGTATGTCTACAATGCATATATAAAACAAATCTTATACATTATTGTATAATATATTGGATCCTGCTAGGCTTTTTACAAGTTTTTCTAATTCATTAAGCTACCCTGAGCTGGTCAGTTTGATCTTAAAACATGCTGTTCCGCTCCATGTTTGGTCCTGTAGGAGAGGATACAGAAGTAGTGTTGCACAATCGATCATCTTTGCAGATGCTCTCATAAAAACATCGGCACCATTTCTGTATCACTGCACTCCTTTAAAACAGAGTGTGTCATTATCCAGAAGTATGCAGGATTGCGTGCACACCTCAAGGCCGATCGGCACCAAGTTCCTCTTGTTTTTCTCTTAAAGGAAGGCCAAAAGAGGAACATCTAAACTGAGTTAGATATAGTATATCTCATAATGTTCTCTGGAGTCAGCTAAACAATATTCTTTCTGTCTCAAGCATCACTCCTAGCTGACAATGTCCAGTGAAACGCATCAAAATATTATCTTCAGGTTGTGTAAATATTTCTATTAAAGACATATTTCCCTCGACACAGGGGTCTTGACTGAGCGTAATTGATTGTTTAATGAGTGGTATGTTTTTGTGTGTTTGACACAAAGTGTATGCATGATGGTATAGACATGCATGGAGGAGTCATGAAAGTGAAACATGCAAACACAAAGCCTTGTTTTGCAATAGGAAAACAGCTATTTAAGAAGTCACAGTATAGTTTACAATGAATTTATAACTATATGGCTCCCAGTTGGCTGTGGCTCTCTAAACAGATGTAAAACAAGCAGGTCATAAATATGGTCATGCGTCTTCCTAATGTACTGTACACAGAGTTACACTATTTTCCACTAGTTTGGCTCTCTTCCCAAACCACAGGCAGGATATTGATTACACCTAAGAGTGTAATCCTTTACCGTCTAAGAAATCTTAAAAGAGGTCTTGCTCTGTGACATTGGTGCTCTGGTTTTGGTGAATAGCTGGGGGTGCCTTAATTTGTCAACCCCTCAAATTGTGCATTACTTCATAGGTTTGAATATCACTCATCAAACTTCATGCTTTGCCATTGCCTGAAGATAAATTATGTACCTGTAGGGCCGAAACAGCGTGCAGTGTGAAGGTTAAACTGTACAGCACAATGTAAAGATTGAACTGAATGGACAATACTTGCTTTATGTTTCCACAGGGAGTCTGCATTTCTTATAAGAATAATTATTAAGCCACAATCAGCCAACCGCAGAAGTGTAGCATTACACTGCAAGCTTATAAAACTTGACGTATAAGAAGTTTTTGTTAGAGCGTGTTCGCTATATGGCCATTTTGCCAACGGCCTGTCTAGACATGGAAGTACAACTTTGTACTTGAATGGGATTAGTCTTAAATTTCCTAAACTGTTTGCCAAGCTTGCAATATGAAAATATTTTTTATCTTTTGCTAAAATAAACATTATTGATTAATTGATTAATTGGTTGATTTATTGATTTTAGCTAACATCCTTAAAGTATGTAGGTTTGACACCAAGTGGTTGAACTAGGTATTGAAGTTCAAATTCAAAATATTGGAGATGTTTTTTTTTCACCCGGCCCCTCCTACTCAGACTTGACGCACATACAGGTTGCCAAATTGAAGACAGCAACTAGAACAAGCGTAATGACGATGGAAAGCGCTGTGTTTATGGCAGAGCAGGCAACCTGGATGACGAAACACTACTGACTTCATGATTGGGAGATAGATGAAGGGTGGCGCTTCAGACCACAACAAAACATGACAACATAAACATTAGTTTAGGGCTGCAACTGCGCTTTTTGAATGAGAATATCCAGGCTGCACGACTGCTGTCAGTGATACGAGTACTTGAAATTAACATGTTTTCTTAATGCCTGTTGAACAGGACAGACAAATGAAACTTATTAATCAATTTAAAATCTGCATAACAGTTTTGTCTCTGTGGAACACAAAAGGGGTTATTTCCAGAATATCTATACGGTTCCCTTGTTCATACAAGTGAATGGAAGACAAATTGACACAGAAGACACAGCTGTAATTGCTGAATATTGGCCTAAATATGCATATATATATATATATATATATATATGCTTTTTTACTCTTTACAAATCTTTGTTCCCATTCCCTTCTGCTGAATGGAAACTAGCAGCTAAAACATTCCACTAAATGTCTCTTTTCATATAGAAGAAATTATCCCTTTAAAGGTAAAAGATCCAATTTCTCCCCATTATATTGTCTCTGATATTACTTGGAAAAGAACATTAATCTTTGTAATTGATTTGTCAAATGCACATTTTAAATGTCCTTAAATAACATTGTAATTTACAGACTTCTCTTAGGGGATGCGGGAGTTGATTCCCTGAGGGGTCCAGATAAAGCTCCAGAACTCCCGATAAATCTCTGTAGACTTCATTGCTAAGCAGGGATCTTTCAACGGGGCTCTGACCTTAAACTGTTTGCAGAGTAGATTAGCGTCAGCTAGTCATGCGTTAGCTTGAATGGGGTTTTATTTTGTAGAGGATTTTTTTTGTCTTATAAATATTGATCAGAACTGACCAGTCCTCGACCCTGCACCCCAGAGAATAAATAGTTAAGTCCTAGGATTTATTCAGCTTCTTGACGCTCTAGACGCCCCATGACCCACCCCCGACATGGCTGAGAGAAAACTGAGAGATGAAAAGAATGAATGCGAAATGGTGTGTATATGTGAAATTTAGAATATTCTGTTCAAAACAGAATAAAAAGAGGATCAGAAAACATAAATGAATCTACAGACCTGCTTTCCATGGTGTTTAAGTGCACACTGCCAGATTTTCTTGCTTTGAGGCTGCTGGCAGATGGTTATGTTTGTGCAAAAGGAGAGCAGAACATAGGGTGGAGAAATTTAAGGACTCTGTCCAAGTCTACTAAGACTGCGTGCTTTAGTCAAATGCCATTACGTGTTTCAAAAGTATCCTAAGAATTATGTATCTAGAGAGTTCAGCTTGTACGTACCAAAGAGAGTATGAACAAGGCTTAACAACGCCACCTTGCAGATTTTTCACCTCTCTTATGTCGGTGTTGATAGCCTGGAACTTTGAAGCTTACTTGTTATTATGACAACTTTTGGCTTACGTTCATTGTGTGCAAACGCCAAATCTGAACTCAGCTGTCTAAGCTGTTAACCGGCACTCTTCAGCGAGAATAACGGAATGTGTCATTGCTCCCTCAGAGAGCAGAAGAAGTGAAATATGAAACCTATACTGCAAATGAACCATCGAGCTAATCTGCCTCTGTGTTGACGTGCGAGAATTGATAGGTGGAGCGATTAGATCCAGCTGAATTCTCAGACAGGCTTTTGGTTCATGTTCAGCAGGTGAAGTAAGGGCTAGAGGAGGGAGTTTAGCAGATGGGCTGATGTTAAAGAGAGGATGAAACCTTATGAAGATGGAATCCGAGGTTATGGTTACTGTAGATAATATGGGATATAGAAGTAATGCTGCCTCTCATTATATTAGAAGTGTGAGAGGTTCAGAAGAGAGGACAATAATTGAATTATTTTATTTATTTCCACAATGACAAATGCACATACTCATTCACACATAAAGCTCTTGCACATGTCACTATTCTGATACACAGGTACAGTAATTCTGTATGTTTGTGCATATAGTATGTCCTGTGTGTTTATATGTGTGTATTCTTCCTCATTTGACATCTTCAGAGCTGATCCATACTCGAAGCGTGGTGCCATTTGTGGGTTCCAGCGAGGGTCAGCGCTTTCAGACAGTCTTATTGGATGAAGAGAGAAGCCGATTACTGCTGGGAGCCAAAGACCACATCTACCTACTGAACCCAGATGACATAAATAAACACCCCAAAAAGGTAAATACACACACCCTAAAAGGCTCACACCTGCAGACATGCAGAATCAGGTCTCTGCGAAAAGGAACGTAAAAGCTTTACACTTTGTGTGGTCTGGGGCGAAACATAACATAGTTTTTTTCCTTTCACTCACTCTTAGTCTGGTCGACAGATTTCCTTTGGAAAAACAACTGTTTTGTTTCTTGATTGACTATATCGTTTCGCCAAACGGTTTAGAATGGTGTTTTTTGTTTATTTATTTATTTTAAATCAGGTTTCTCTTGTAATTCTATTAAAATCTCTTTTCTCATTTAGTGAAAAGAAGTTTGGAGTGAAACATTGTGTGTAACGTAAACTAGATCCTGTATATTTTTTGAAGAAAAATGGTGCTTGCCAGTGCAAACGTTGCTGTTATGATCAGTGCAGTACTATTTATTGCCAGAGTGTTGTTCATAGGTGGTCGTTTTACTGCTCCAAGAGCTTATCCCTGAGTCAGATTCATTTTATAAATTTTATGTCTTTATGTATTTGTCTGTCTTTTGTCAAACAGGTGCATGTTTTATTGTGAGAACAAAATGATTTTTTCTTAGTAACTGTTGACTGGTAATACTCTGGTGCTTGGACAACATAATCTGATTTTAAACTCAAAGTACAAATCAAAACTGTTTATACCTTTTTAATCTCACAAAAATGCCTTATAGCATGGTGTGAGAGTTTTAGCTTATGAATACAGTCATGGTAGTAGTGTGTATATATGTGTCTCTGCATGTTACTTTAGTTCACTTTGGACTTTCACTTTAAGAACTTAACACAGTTATTTCACTGTCACATCTAGATATTCCCACAGCATCACTATACAGAGCTCCTGAGACGGCCCTACCAAAACATTTTTTGTCTTTCTCACATGAACAGCCACCCATATGGCAAAAAAAAATATATATATATATTTAGATGCACTTCCAAATATGCCAAAATGACTTAAAATGTAATTTTGAAATATAATTTTACATTTTTTTGTGGATATTTTTATTATATATTTTTACTATAAACATTACAATTATCCAACATAAATATATATATTTTTTTTTTACTGTTAGAGTGCATTGTATTTTTTGGCTTTTGAAAACATTGTACTAACTAGAGTGTGTAATGAACCCATTTTCAGTTTGCGTTAGGTATGCCAATCTTCAAAAGCACCTTCATGTAAAGTCGTCTCACGAGCATATGTAATCATGGATTGCTTATTACATGTAGAGACGGCTCTGGTAGGTCAAGGTCAAAGGTTAGGCCTGTGTGTGCTAAGCGCTTAAGCTTTTTATAACATGTATGCAGAGACAGGGCCAGCAGCCCCTTCATCACTCTTTATCTGCAGGTCATCCTCTCTCCCGTGAGCTTAACCCAGAACTCATGTTTGTACTGTATTTCATGTGTACAGCTTTTCATCTGTTAAATACCCAGAGTGGATTCAACTCTGTTTAAAATCCTACTTCGAGTCCCAGCTTAATCTCAGTCTAAATCAAAGTTTTTTGATGTACAGTTTACACTTCACTGTTGAATTACCTTTCTATAACAATTCCATGATAGACAACTGTAAACACTTATGCTGAGTATATAAATTACAAGGAATGTGTTGCTCGTAGTATCACCTGGTTTTTTTTTGTGTGTATATGTTTCTCACTTCTAGTCGAGCTGGCCAGCTCCAAGAGACAGGGTGGATATGTGTATACTGGCTGGCAAAAACCCTCTCGTAAGTATCAGTCAGGATATATGTCTGTTGAATGAACATTTCAATACACAGCCTGTCCTCTCTAACTCAAACCTGTCTTGTAAAAGAGAATTGTAAACTATTTGCTTCAGATCTCCAGTGCATTTTATTGCACGTATCATTCATTTTTAGCAATGTAGGAAATCAGTCCCCTTAGCCAAGGTATTTTTAAACTGAATATTGATCTAAAATCTTGCAAACTTTTCTCTGTGAAACACTTAAGAAGTATGCTGATTATATATTTCGTGATAAAGACCACTTTCTTTAAATATTCTGCTTTGACATCGATATCGATATTAATAAATATCCTTTCTTTCTCTCTCTACCACAGACTGAATGTGCTAATTTCGTAAGAGTTTTACACAGCTATAACCGGACTCATGTCTACACATGTGGAACTGGAGCGTTCCACCCTACCTGTGCTTTCTTAGAGGTCAAAGGTCACAAAGAGGCAAGGAATTAAATTATTGACTTATATCTGTTTGATTCGGTGGTATACTTGAAAATGTGTTCAGTCATTTCTCCTTTATAGTAAATAGTAATGGTGAGTGTTTTGTGTAATCATTAGGACAGCTGGCTGCACCTGCACAGCAACACTGTAGAATCAGGCCGAATGAAATGTCCTTTTGATCCACACCAGCCCTTTGCTTCGGTACTCACAGGTGAGCCTGAATCTACGTAACAGTATCTAACACAAACCTAAGAGCATTTTAAGGAGCATTTTACTCTTTGCACATGATCAGCTTTCTCCTACGAAAAACCTGGTCCCTCTCTACCGTCTGTCAGACATTTGTTTTTGGCTTCAAGTTAAACCGACCCTTATGTTTCAAATGGAGGGCTGAAGAGAAATTTCACATCCTGTCAAAGAGTACCAGCTGTAAATGTAACTTCTTTTTTTTGACTGCGTTCCATTTTTGTGGGTTGTATTGATGCCTGAATTTTTCCAGCTGAACAAAGTTTGATTAATTATAGCCATTAGTCATTACAGAGCCTTCCTTCCTACCAGAAATTGGATTGTTATAAAGTAATCTTCATAAAAAGACCTAAATTAGGAAAGTTGTGGGGGGGGGGATTGTTTACTCAAAAGGGAAAACTGTCATAATTTACTCGCCCTCATATCATTCCAAGCCTGGTTTGCATGAAAAACAAAAGAAGTTTTGAAGAAACTTATTGCGGTGAAAAACATTTTGTGCCAAGCTCCAAAAAAAATTATAATAAAAGTTATATATAATAAAATAAACAAGCACATCCACAACATAAGGTGCAAGGTGCAAGTCGTAAGATATCAATGTTGTGTAAAGAGCATATATACACTCTGCTGTAGTAAACGTGCCTACAGCCTGACTGACTGCAGCTCTATGTTTATGCTGATATGCTCCTTTTTATGTTTTCAGATCAGTATCTCTATGCTGGCACGGCGTCTGATTTCCTGGGCAAGGACAGCACTTTTAGCCGCTCTCTTGGCCCGCCCCCAAACCAGCAGTACATTCGCACCGACATCTCTGAGGACTACTGGATCAACGGTCAGCGCTGCCCACCGGTCCACTTCAATACACTGATACCAGCACTCAGTGAATGAAATACAGCCTGTTTAGTTTATTTTTTAGGTTTAATTTATTATCCTTGAAAAGTTCTGAATGAGGGAGTTTAAGGAGGAAGTTTTGGTTGACATGCTTCAGTTTTATTTTTTGAAAGAAATCAGTTATGCTCACTAAGGCTGTATTTATTTGATCAAAGCATACAGTAAAAACAACAATATTCTTTATTAGGGTTACAGTTTAAAATAACTGCAGGATTCCGAGATGGAAAAATAGAAAATTAAAAGGAACAGCATTTATTGGATTTTTTAAAGAAATAATGCATCCTCCCTTTAAAAAGTATTCATTGTTCCCCCCCAAAAAATAAGTCTTTCCCTAAACTTTTGTGTACCCAAAACGGTAGTGTATATTAAAAAAAAAAGTGACAGAAGGGGAAAACCAAAACCACAGAAAATAGCAAAGGCACAGTCATTAATACACTGATACCACAAACTGATTTATTCTCACAGTCTGTGGAAAAGTTATTGCAGCATTAAAATGTGCCACATTTGAGGCGTTGCCTGTGTATCTAGGATATATAACTCACATTATTAGGAGAAAAGATCCTTAAATCATAAAAATTGATGAGTCAAATCACTCAGCACAGAAACATTTAATTTATGGTCAGGAGTTTCCAGAGTCTACAAAATTGCATTGGCTGTTATTAACTCAACCCAAGGTTTTTAGATACACCCATAAAAGTGTCAAATAGCTCATAAATATTATCTTTGGACTTCCACCTCTTAACCCCTTAACTGTCACCGTTCCGAATACGGGACACCTACATTTTTTTTTAATATATGTCCTGAATTACATCTTTTTAAGCTTGTATAGTACTTTTTCATGTGTTTTCCCGAAAATGGGGGTGACAGTTAAGGGGTTAAATATCTTGAAAAACTAAATGTGATACAGTATATCTTCTGCTTGTGCTCTGAAAGTAGTAATACACCAATCCTTTATACCAACTGCTGGCAATTTCACCATTTGGGTCTGAGTCATTTGCAGAGTCCAATATAATACAGTCTTTGTGTAGTCATTGAGTTAATGACTATCTTTCTTCCACCTTTGGTTACCTCCTCAGTGTTAGAGCTCTTCTAGTGGCTGATGCAATTTAATGGTGTTTAAACCCACAAAGTCTATTTTCCAATTCTAAACACCCATTAACAGTCTGCTGTGAGTCTAAAAGGAAATGCTTAGCATTTATACTAAATAGTAGGATACAGTTTTGTCTTGATACTCTCTCACACACACAAACAGTGAGCTTTAGCTCTTTTAATAGGCCTTCACACTTTCTTGTGAGTCTTATAAAGTGATTGGTGGACTGGCATCACAGAAATAAAGGACTATAATAAAGCTGACCAGCTTTTCTCTCTTTTGTCCCCACAGAGGGCAAGTTTATTTCCGCCCATCCCATCACGGACACCTACAATCCTGACGATGACAAGATTTACTTTTTTTTCCGGGAGGCGTCCCGTGATGGGAGCACTGCAGACAAGAGCATGCTGTCTCGTGTCGCCCGGATCTGCCGGGTAAGACCTGTCCTCACGGTGCCTGATCAGAGAGGAACTCACCTCATCTCTCTGATCCTTTAAGATTAAATGTGCTTCCCCTGGGAGGGGAGGCTTCCTGGTACGTGATCTGCTGAAAACGGACCAAACCACTGTTGTCAGGCGGGGTAAATCATAGCAGAGGTCTGGCCATGTAATTGCTGCCTACGTCATTGTTCATGATGACAGTGGAAGTCCCTTGCGTGACGAAATAAGTGCGCTAAGTGACTCCATGTTAACACGTAGTGTTATGCCTATCCCTAAACAACAGTTCACTATGAAGGCACACAAAAACCATCCAGATTTTAATTAATCTGAAGTCAAGATAAACTATAGTGAACAACAGTTCACACATCACACTGACCGCAAATGCATCATTTTTACATCAGTGGAGAACACTGTGGGAAATGAACTCTATTCACAAGTTCGCTCCCTGAAGAAAGTGAGTAATTGATTCCCTTCACAAAGGTCTCTTCCACAAGGCTGCCATCAAAGCACACAGAAGATGGAAGTAATTTTGCCGTTTGCAATGCTGGGTGGCGATTACTCATAAAAACCTTCAGTTTAATTTAATATTAATAGCTACATTTAATCTTAGTTGGAAATTTTAAAACCCTCAACATGTACACATGGATAAACAATGCAATAAACAACTGGCATGTGTTTTAAACAAAAACATATGGAAAAACAGCTGTAGATTTATGAAGATACTGTACTAATGTATAGTCTGACTATACATTATACTGCTTATTAAATACCGCTTTGAATGAAAAGAAACCACATAGTAATATGAAGTTGTGTAATACAAGAGACATAAAACCATTTTGTCATAACTATTGGGTTCAGGCGCCAGTGTAAAAGACACCACAATTGGCTTTAGTTTTATAATTTTATTTTATTTTATTGTGACACTGACAACTGGAGTAAAGGCTGTTGAAAATTTAGATTTGCATCACAGAAATGAATTAAATGTTAAAATATGAAGCTAGTAAAGTGCTCGAATTGTAATAAGATTACACAAGATTACTGTTTTCATTTTTACTGTATTTTCCACCTAATAAATGCAACCTTGGTGAACATAAGAGCAATACAAACTTTTAAATAATTAATATACGCGTGATACAGTTTTGCTGTATGCTGAAAATGGTTATTAAGATGCAAAAATATTGCAGTGCAGAATGCTGCAGTTGAACCAGTTAGAATCAAATATTGTAGAGCACTGAAGTCATTTAAAGTAATCGTCCATGCAAGTCACCTGTCGGCCTGCAATTATAAAAAGTCAGTGATTTAAAGCAGTTTTCGTTAATGCTGTAGGCTCATCCTCCTGGACTGTATGCTATAAAAATTCCAAGCTCTATTGCAAAATTCTTGGTCTGAAGCGGGCGGGTTTTTATAGCTTTAGGAGTGAGCTGTAAAGCTATCTGAGGCCAGATTCCTCACTGGATAACTGGCCTAACACTAGAGAGGGCATCTTTGAAGATTAAAGAATTTGGAAAACGGCACTCCTAAACCTCTTTTAGGTCTTTCCCCCCCTTTTTCTCAAGTGTGTGTGTTATTCAACAAGGATAATGGCAGAGGAGGAATATGTTTGCTGCTCTAAATGGGTGTAGGTGAAATCATTGGGATCCTTTGATTAAACCCTTCTGGCTATAATGAGGAGATTCATTTAAGTGTTCTCAGCATGTCTTCTCATTCTTAGACCTCTCAGTGCTCTATTGTGCATCTAAAGACATAAACCTGCACACAGAGAGGGTCGTTATATTCCCATTATAAACTCCCTCTCTCACTCTTCTCAATTTCTCTCTTTCTTTGTCTCTCTTGTGTGCGAGTTTGCGTACCTCTTAAGTCTGTGTATAACTGAGGGGTTTGTGGTTTTTTTGTAGTCTCTTGCTTAATTGAAGCTGCTCTAATCAGAATCAAATGCTGGTTTTTCACTCTTATTGTAAAGACTATAAAATTTAGCATTTAAATGATAAACATGCTTTCAGCAGGATAGAATTAAAAGACCCTCTATGCTCTTGTGTTCACATGCAGAATGACGTTGGAGGTTTGAGAAGTCTTACCAATAAGTGGACGACATTCCTCAAAGCAAGACTTGTGTGCTCCATTCCTGGACCAGATGGAGTGGACACACACTTTGATGAGCTGCGTGAGTGATATGTTTTCTGTCCCTGTTCCCTCTCTTTCAGTTTTATCATACTTCTTAGCAACAAAAAGATGTTCATTGTGGATTGCGTGTGTGTGTGTTACAGAGGACATCTTTCTCCTCCCTAGCAGAGATGAGAGAAACCCAATGGTGTACGGAGTGTTCACCACCACCAGGTGAGACACAGCTCCTACAGTGAGCATTTCAATATTTCATTGCTTTTGGTCTGGGTACCAAATAGTTGAAATACATTGCGAACAGTTGATGTGATATAAAAGAAGTTTTATAGATTAATATAGCAATTAAAAACATTTTTATTTGTAAAACGTTTTTCATTTTTAATGCTGTTTTTGTTTTACTGTGGTACTTATGTTGTTTTGTTTTTTAGCTCTATCTTTAAAGGATCAGCGGTATGTGTCTACAACATGGAAGACATCCGTGCTGTGTTTAATGGACCGTATGCTCATAAAGAGGGACCAGACCATCGCTGGGTGGAATATGAAGGCAGAATCCCCTACCCAAGACCAGGCACTGTTAGTACCACTCTATCAGGGCTGTTCTCACTTCTTCTTCTCACTTTTAGTCACAGACACTTTGAGTGAGGAGTTTTATACATTACCACTAGAGGGAGACAGAGCACTTTACATACAGTGATTAAAAAAACTGTCAGATATCCAAACCAGCTCCTAAAAGGCCACTGTCTTGCAGAGTTTAGCTCCAACCCTAATGAATTAATAATTAGCCAATAAACGTCTTCAGACTCAGAAAAAACTCATTGTGCATTGGAGCTAAACTCTGAATGACGCTGACCATACTGAAGCATGATTGGAGGTTCCTGGTTTACACAAACACATTGTTTGATATAATGACAAAGCAGTTACATCATTTCGTTTCGAGTGCATATTTGCAATTACTTCCAGAATATTTTGCTGTTATAATTTAAAAATGTATAACTTTAAATCTTATTGTTCTTTCACAGTGCCCCAGTCGGACATATGATCCTCATATAAAAACGACTAAAGACTTTCCAGATGAAGTCATCAGTTTTATACGGCTGCACCCACTAATGTACCACTCTGTACACCCAATGGCAGGCAGGCCAATTTTCACTCGTATCAATACAGAGTATAAGCTTACTCAGATTGTAGTGGACCGTGTGGCAGCTGAGGATGGACAGTATGCTGTTATGTTCTTGGGTACAGGTAAAAAAAACAAAAAAAACACAAGGTTACTAGTGATATGTAACAATTAGATGCAATGTTGCATTTTGCAAAAATTAAGAAAAAAATATGCCTATTTTATTGCATTATTTTTAAAAGCCTCTAATGATCTAATTGTTACAAAGAGTTTTGTTTGTTAACTGTGGTGTCAAAAATGCATTTTGATACACTTTTAACACTTTTGTACACTGAAAAAAAAAAACTAATGGGGTAGAAAAAAATGTAACTCAGAAACTGCTTGTAAATTTTATAAATAATTACACATTGTCACACACTAAACTTGAAGTTTAAAAGCAGAAAAACTGCATTAGTTTTTTCTTGTAAAACATACAAGAACGTTTGTAAAACAACCAGCAGATGGCAGTACAGCTTAAGATACAAAAATGTGCGCGTATGTCTGTACAGATATGGGATCAGTTTTGAAGGTTGTCAGCATCACTCAAGAAAACTGGTCCACGGAGCAGATTATCTTAGAGGAGCTTCAGGTGTTCAAGGTATATGTTGCAAAGAGGATGAATGAAAAACAACACACTAATAAAAACAATAAATAAACAGGCAAAAAAATTTCACCTTCTAACAATAAATATTGTTGTATTTATTTATCCAGAATCCCTCACCCATCCTCAACATGGAAATCTCCTCAAAGCAGGTAAGAACAGAAACTGGTTCTGGTAAACTAAATATTAATAGAGTAAATAGATTTTTTTTTTTATTAATGATTGCTGAAACAGTGACTGACAACTTTTATCAGCCAGCTGTTTTAGACATTAAGCTGGACTGTTTGTTATATTTAAGAAAATCAAACTCAAGCCTCGGTCTCATAACAGATGTGTTGTGTTCTATTGTTTCTACTTTTTTTTATCAGAGTCTCACACAGAAGTCAGTTTCTCTTGTTTTTTGGCCCATTTTTTTCATTTTTCTTTTACACTCCCTTTTGTCCAATTATCTCTTATTATTGTTCGGAGCTCATGGATAAGTTTGCAGTTCACCCAAATGCTTTATCCTTCTTTGCTCTGCACAAAGATAGAACTTGACCAGTTCTATTAGGCCTTTTTCTTTATATTAACGGAGGATAATAGAGCCATCATATGGATAAATGCAGGGGTGGGATGGAAACTTCATCTCGTTATCTAATCTACATTTTACTTCTACCTCTAATTCGTTACGGTGAATGCTACCACTTGAAATCATTAAATGGTTTCAAATCAGTTCCTGAACAGCGTTTGCATTTACAAAGGTGTTTTATGGGAAGCTCTGCTGTGACTGCCTGATGTTTTTCAGACTCATGCTGAGAGAAAAGCAATTGCATCACAACTTTTATTGTACACGTTGTTGTTTGTTCATTTCTCTGAGTCACATGTACACATGCTTCTTTTTAGAGTTTGTTGAAGCAAAAAGATGGGTTGTGTTGATTGATAACTCTGTTAGAGAGTTTGTTCCAGTAAGCACTTTTTTTGTCAATGCACCTGGTTTAGTACTTTGTGTGTGTGTTTGTGTGTGCAGCAGCAGCTGTTTATTGGAGGAAGCGACGGGTTGGTGCAGGTGTCCCTTCACAGGTGCCATATTTATGGCCAGGGCTGTGCAGAATGCTGCCTGGCTAGAGACCCCTACTGCGCTTGGGACGGCAACCAGTGCTCCAGATATATTCCAGCCTCCAAAAGGTAACACACACACACACATGAACCGATAAAGCCATTGTCCCAAAGAGTCGATGCAAAGCCTTGACATTGATTCACAGAGTCAGCACTTCTGTTAAGTGTTCCGTCTTCTTATCGGCACACACAAAAACGCAAAGCCACATGTGTCCTATGATATCCCCCAGATGAAAACGTGTGCAGTTTGGTGCTCTGAGGTTTTTGGGATAGCAGAAAGTTAAAAGAGAGAGAGAGGGTTTTGTGGTGCCCTCTTTCTGACCTACTTCTCCAGGGTGAGTTGTTTCCTGGAGTTCAGCACAGAGAAGAAAATGATAAATATTTGATTTTTCCTGTGCCATAGGGTGTAGTGGGACTGGACTGGACAGGCAAATTGATTAAAGTTGCTTTGTTGTTGAGATGATGTATGTGAGCTGCCAGAGAAGTTTTCTTGCCCTTTCTCTCCCCGGCTCTCTGGTCCGCCACTGACGCAAGGAGGCCAGGTCAGCCCTGCAGAGACAGCGAGCGAGAGATAGGGAGACCCACAGAGAGAGGAATTTTAGTTTGTTTTGGAGATTGTTTTGCTGTCAGATGACTCTATTTAATATACGATTTGTGGCTTCATGAAGATTCACTGAAGTTTGTTTTACAAAAGAAAGAGAAAGAGAAAGAAAAATCATGGTGGTGTTCCTTTTGTGTTTAAAATGAAACAGAATACTTAGCATGACTGTGGTCTTATTATTTTCTTGTTCTGAAAATTAGACTTTAGATCAGACAGTTTGTATCTTGTTTTCTATTAATGAATGGACGCTATTACAAATTGTTTTTGCCTTAATTTGATTAGCAGCTCTCTAAATGTTTTTGATGTTTAAGAAGTCTAAAATGTTATCCAAAGTGAATCTGAATCTCAAAAAAGGCTTTTTTTTGTGCTTACAGGAGGGCCAGAAGGCAGGATATCAAACATGGAGACCCATCTAGCCATTGCTGGGACACAGAGGATGGTAAGGAGGCATATGTGTGTGTGTTTGTGTGCATATGGAGCATAAAAGCCCTAAAAGCTCTGTTTTGTTTTAAGATGCTGCATTGTCCTGTGGGGCTCACCTAATGGATTTAAACACTAACCTACCTTTACTGTCTTTCTGATATGCTGATCACCCTCTCTCTCTATGTTTGGCAGTTTTAGGGAGGAATGTCGAGGAGAAGGTGTTGTATGGAGTAGAGAGTAACTCCTCTTTTCTTGAGTGCATTTCAAAATCCCAGCAGGCCTTGATCCGCTGGTTCATACTAAAGCCAGGAGAGGACCACCGTCAAGAGGTAAAATCAACATACAGTATGTTTGTCTCAGTCTGTGCCTTTCTCTGTGTGTGTGTGTGTGTATTATTCACACACTTTCTTAGCTCTCTCTTTCTTTCTTTCTTTGGACAGTTAGTGAGTTGTTAGTTAGACTACAAAAGCAAATATTTCATAAGTATTTATTATTTATATATTTCAGCATTTTACTTTATATCGAATGCAAAGAATAACATTACTTGGTGCATTGTTTATTTGATCAATTATTTTGTTTAACTGACCCATATTAACAAAACCACTAAAAAGTCACTAAAATGAATGTTTGTACCATAAAATGAAGTAAAAAAAAAAAAAAAACTTAGTATAAATGTATAAAATATAACCTGGGCGTATTCCAGTCATAATTTCTTTTTTATAACAATATATCTTCAGACTTTTTATGATTGGACACACTCTAGAAGCTGATTTACATTAACTCTGAACCCCCTGATGCTTATGAAAAATAAATTATGAAGATCATCTTACTAAACAATGTTTTATAGCTGAGAAACAGAGAACTGGAACAGTACTATTGGTACCATTGAAAATGGCCTGAGGCTCAGAAACTGAGGGAACACAAACAGAGATACAAAACACAGCAGTACTGTCAAGAAGTGACCTTCACTGGTGGATTCATCTTTCTTATTCAATGTTTTACTCCTACGCATTTAATCTCATCTCATCTTCACTGCTGTCGATTGGGAGTCATGCACCTGGGTGACTTGCATATCTTACTTTAGAAACACATACAAAAACGTTCGTCTTTCAGATATCTGTCCCTTTATACTGCCTGAGGAGGTTTATTTGTGCCATCTTCTAAAATACAGATTTATGCAGCATTTGTGAACAGCAGTCCTTTCAAGTGAGTAGTAATGGAGCTATGTGTGAAAGTTCACAGTGCAGATACAGAGGTCATTTTATTCTTGTGCCGTGGGTGTCTCTTGTCTTTATTAGCTGTGATGAATAGGCGGAGACCAGGACCTGACCCTGGAGTGGTAGATCAGCATATCCTTTTATTGATCCATCTTCACAACAATTAATCCCAAAAGGAGTATATGTGTGTGCGTGTGTGTGTGTGTGAGAGAGAGAGATTTGAAGACACGTACGGGGAGGCATGACAGCAGAAGGTCAAATCTCAGCACAAAATGTCACAGCATAGATGCAGTTCGAGAAAAAATGGGCCGTTTCCTGCTTTTAGAAATATCCTGCCATCCCACGTCTCAAGTGAACACTACTCCTGCTATGATGCATTTGTTTTGTTTTAGTTCCCCTTCCTGCTTTTCTTCTCCTCCTCTCTTTCTCCTGTCTTTCCCACAACACAAAAAGACTCCAACACAGCTGCCCAAAACACCTGCAACACACGCACAATCTCAAACGTGTGGTGCAATCTTAAAATATCAGCCCACACTTCACCTCGTAAAAGACAACAATGAATGATAGCAGAGAAACAGCGCTTAGGTGTTTGTGTGAATGTTTATCGAATCAGAGTACACAGATATCTGGTTACAATAACAGAATGGACCCTTCATATCCCATTTAGATGAGAACACAACAAGAATACTATGTGATGGGAACTGTAAAGACTGTATTTATTCTGGTTCCAATTCTGATTTTAGCTTTTTAACAATTATATAAAATGAATGAACTTGTTACATAATTAAAAAAAAAAAAAAAAAAGCCTAAACTTACACCTTGGATTGATTTTGTTGGAAACAAAAAAGTCTAAAGGCATGCAAAGGAGATACACACTTTAAAATAATTAGGCCTATGTTTAAGATTTATGTATTTTAAACACATAAATGAAACAAGAAAGAGTAAGTTTAACTGATCATTTTTGACACAATCTGTATTGTTAAAAGCACTATATAAATAAAGGTGACTTGACTTGACTCAAGTCATATGCTAATACCCTGAAGGTGTAACCTAAATGTGTATTTATATATTTATCATCAATAAATCAAATTTATGTAAACCATTCTCATACACTTTAACTAATCTTGCTTGATCTAGCCATATTTGAACAAAGTTCAACTAATTCAGTTTAATTGTTTTAACAAATAACAGATTTGCTGTATGCTAATTCTAAGTAATTTGAATAATTGCATTTTGAAAATGTGATATTTCAAATAATATCCAAATGATGCAGTGCAGACATGACAACAGCAATGTTTTAGTCTAACATTTAAAAGCATTAAGTATGCAGCATATTTTATTATGACATGCTGATATTCTGGAACAATTAACAGAACCAAATGTCATGAAAATCATAGCAGTGTTATTTTAAAAATCTGAATAAGAACCTGTTATTGACTCACAATTCCAAACAGGACTGTTCTTGCTCCTTTATTTCTTCTCTCCCTATTTTTCCATTTACCCCTTTACCCAATTTTTCCACACTCTTCACTACCCTCTTTTTACAACTAAATATAATTTCCCATAGGACTGTGGGTCACCAGCAGGCCAGCTCGTATTTAAGATGTGATACAGATCCTGTGCTGAAGGTTCCAGACCTTCTCTCTTTTTCTCAAAACCCACAGCCAGACCCAGCGGTGTGCGGAGGGGCCGCAGACAGACAGAGGCCTCGTACCGTGGTTTTAATGCTTTTGACCCGGCACTGAAACCGATGCTGCACTTAAACATGCATCTATGATCACAAGCCAGTTTCCTCCTGCCCCCCAGTAAAACCTTCAGTGGGAGTTACACGCCGTGATATACCGCCAGGATATGAAACACAGACACACACCCAAACATCTCCATGACATACACTTGCTTTTCATCTTGACACTCATGTGCCCTTAGCCTTTATGTTTTAGTTCCAGCTGTCACAGGTGCTGCGGACAGTGCAAATCCGCCCTATTTCCTCTCATTCCTGACACGTTTCTGCAAGGTTTCACTTAAAAGTCACACTTCAAAATTTAAAATGCTAATATATTAAGAGTTGTTTAGTGCAATCATGACTATTCCATTTCCTTCAAGCGTCCTTTAGACGGCAGATAGATTAGCATCAGACAATGCAGCGGTAAGCGGTTTGTGTGCCTTTTATAGGGATTCAGTATGCTTTGAAGCTTTCTTTCCCTCCTCTTCATACTGCACAGCTGTATTGATTTAGTCCACGACAACAGCGTGACTAGCAGGAGAAATCAGCAGGCTCAAAAACACAGATAACAGGGAAAAAAATGTAAGAGAGAAGAATAAACAGCCAGAAATGGAAGGGAGGTGAAGAGATGTAAAACTAATATTTACAGAAAGAAAATATTAGCATGGCTTAAAATCTTTTTTATTTGATACCATCCAGGGGCGGAGTGGCAATCGGGACTTTTCCCGGTGGGCCACCTGAAGGATTTACCTTTCAAGGAATTACAAATTGAGTGGCCGCGAGGCGAATGTGACCAGGCCCTGAATTTAATAGAATCATTGACATCTCTGAGATTAATCTCTAACAACCCCCTTTACCATGATCTACAAATATCCAACCAATATTTATATCAGTTGCTCGTGCTCTATGTCTTTGTCATGGTTAGGTGATCTTGCAGAACATTGGCACAATTAAAAATAACTATTTGATTTGTTTGTTTGTTCTTGAATTCCCCTTAGAGCTCAATAAAGTATATATAATCTATATAAACTATATCTAA